>CAUDMG010001871.1:3280000-3607500 GCA_958450375.1 Homarus gammarus
ATCCTTTACCTACTCACCGACCAGCTGTGGTATATATCAATCTAGTCATCTATTTGTCACTCTGTGTGTTTCTGTGTGTGTACAGTGAGTCATGAGCCACTAACAACCAGGGTGTAATTTAGTGACGCACTGCCCTTGAAAAATTGATCCAGGTATAAGTCGTGTTTGTGTTTTTTCTATTATTTTTTTTTCATTTAGTTATTCCATTCATCTTTTTTTTCGTCGGTTATTTCATTCATTAACATTTTTATCCATTTATCTTATTTTTTATCGAGTTCAGTGTCTCATCTTCCTGTTACTTCAGTTATTGTGTATTATTTACCTTTACCTGTAGTATATGTATGTTGGGGAGGGGGTGTGCATGTTGGGGATGGGGTGTGTATGTTGGGAAGGGGGTGTGTATGTTGGGAAGGGGGTGAGTATGTTGGGGATGGGGTGTGTATGTTGGGAAGGGGGTGAGTATGTTGGGAAGGGGGTGTGTATGTTGGGAAGGGGGTGAGTATGTTGGGGGAGAGAGGGTGTGTATGTTTGTATGTTAAGGACAGAGGTTGAGTATGATGGGGCATGAGGTTGAGTATGATGGGGCATGAGGTTGAGTATGATGGGGCATGAGGTTGAGTATGATGGGGCATGAGGTTGAGTATGACGGGGTATGAGGTTACGATACAATTTTTCATTAGTATTTTTAGGGAAGGGAATTTTCACATATAAACACTTCATACTTTATTTACTACTTTTAGGCAATAAACTCGATAAAGTATTTAATGACTTTTCTACTTTTTTCTACACTTAAATTTTCTGATATCAATACTTTTTTTTTTGGGGGGGGGGAGTTACTTTTAAATTCAATAGAAAATTACTTTACGACTACAACAGTCTACAAAAGCCATTACTGTATGGAACATTACACGTGAGGCAACTAAAATAACCTCACACACTCTGAGAAATAAAATATAAAATACATTACCCCAATTTAGTCTCACATAATCTTACTCACACAAAAAATACGTATTTAAACCTCATATAAACTCACAAAAATAAAAAAAAACGGGAAAAATACATAAAATACCCCCTAATTTAATCACACAATCTTACAATAAAATTACAAAACCTCGAGAAAAAAATAGCAATATCCTGAACCGTTCCTGCCATAATGTTCACGATCTAACATTACGACTGGGATACCTTGAAAAAAATATATTTATCTCTTGCAACATCAAACATAGAAGCAAGAGTTAACATTAATATTGCACGGGTTGCAGATGACATGGCCGGCCAGCTAGCAACATATTACCATTAACTGTGCAGCTCTCTCTCTCTCTCTCTCTCTCTCTCTCTCTCTCTCTCTCTCTCTCTTGAGGCTCGAGAGATGTTTTGTAATAGAGAGAGAGAGAGAGAGAGAGAGAGAGAGAGAGAGAGAGAGAGAGAGAGAGTCTTTAAAAAAAATACATGGAATGACCTGGATCGATGTTTCCTTCAAATGTTCACGTATGCCCAAAATGCCCTTTAAAATGCACCAGACCAATGACAATTAAAACCCTCTAAAATAAACGCAGTAAACAAATGCCCCAAATGCCTCCCACACCCACACCCACACCCACATCAAAATAAACCAATAAAGCATTAATAGGCAAAGACCAGGTAAAGGTGAGGGAGATTAACTCAGTATTTACAACTAATTAGGATGAGTTAATTGCCTGTCTACAGTATTATGACAGGCAGCACATTATACCACGGCTAATTATCTTGTATATTATATCAGCTGTCAAGAGTTGGCTGCCTGACTTGACTCCTCCCGTCATTGACGTTGTAAATAATTCGACTTGTTGTAAATGACTGTGTTGGTTAGTTAGTGTAAATGACTGGTTCTTGGTTGGGTGTAAATGACTGTGTTGGTTAGTTAGTGTAAATGACTGGTTCTTGGTTGGGTGTAAATGACTGTGTTGGTTAGTTAGTGTAAATGACTGGTTCTTGGTTGGGTGTAAATGACTGTGTTGGTTAGTTAGTGTAAATGACTGGTTCTTGGTTGGGTGTAAATGACTGTGTTGGTTAGATAGTGTAAATGAGGGTCTTCGTTGGGTGTAAATGATGGTGGCTCTCATTAAGTTGGGTGTAAATGAATAACTTAGTTACGCTAGTTCAGTGAAAATAAGTGTGTTAATAAAAGATATATCAACTCTCTCTCTCTCTCTCTCTCTCTCTCTCTCTCTCTCTCTCTCTCTCTCTCTCTCTCTCTCTCTCTCTCTCTCCCACTATCTTTCACCCACTATCTTTCACTATCTCTCACCATTTCTCTCTTCTCCATTCTCGCTTTACGAAGTGGAGAAGCGGGGGGGGGGGGGGGGGGGGGGGAGCTGGTACACCCCCCCCCAACCTATCAAGACAGGTAAAAATTTCTTAACAGGAGACGACAAGACGTTAATGAAGACACCAGGGAGGGAAAATGCTCAGGTGTGAAAAAAAGTAAGAAAATGCTCCAGTGAGAGACGGGGAGAATATGCTCCGAGTGGGAAAATTTTCACGAGGGGAAATGTGAGAAAATGCTCCAGGTGAGCAAATGCTCGAGTGTGAAAATGTACAGAAAATGCTCCAGCAATTGTGAGACCGATAACACTGGCACCAGGTATTGTGACACCGATAACACTGGCACCAGGTATTGTGACACTGATAACACAGGTACCAGGTATTGTGACACCGATAACACAGGTACCAGGTATTGTGAGACCGATAACACAGGTACCAGGTATTGTGACACCGATGACACAGGTACCAGGTATTGTGAGACCGATAACACAGGTACCAGGTATTGTGAGACCGATGACACAGGTACCAGGTATTGTGAGACCGATGACACAGGTACCAGGTATTGTGACACCGATGACACAGGTACCAGGTATTGTGAGACCGATAACACAGGTACCAGGTATTGTGAGACCGATGACACAGGTACCAGGTATTGTGAGGCCGATAACACAGGTACCAGGTATTGTGACACCGATGACACAGGTACCAGGTATTGTGAATAACCAAATAAGTATTCGGATATCAATATTGCATGTCCCAGGTCTTCCAGTCTAACAGGTACTTTGAATTAATTAACATGACCTGAGTGAAACATGCATCAGGTATTGACCAGGTACCAGGTATCATCAAGTATATACATATACCACAGGTCTCAGGTCCTTACCAACAAGTCCCCATGTATTACTCAAGTACCAGGTATATATCACAGGTAACCCCCAGGTATATATCACAAGTAACCCCCAGGTATATATCACAGGTAACCCCCAGGTATATATCACAGGTAACCCCCAGGTATATATCACAGGTAACCCCCAGGTATATATCACAGGTAACCCACAGGTATATATCACAGGTAACCCCCAGGTATATATCACAGGTAACCCACAATTATATATCACAGGTAACCCCCAGGTATATATCACAGGTAACCCCCAGGTATATATCACAGGTAACCCACAGGTATATATCACAGGTAACCCCCAGGTATATATCACAGGTAACCCCCAGGTATATATCACAGGTAACCCCCAGGTATATATCACAGGTAACCCACAGGTATATATCACAGGTAACCCCCAGGTATATATCAAATGGCTCAGACCATCACAAAGGAACTCAACATATATGGCAAGTCAAGGAAGAAGAATAAGTGAGAAAGTGATAGAGTGAAAGAGGGAGAGAGGGAGGGAGTGAGAGGGACAGAGGTATTCAGTACTCACCTATATTGCCGGCAGCGCTGGTCCTTAGGTCGTGTACAGCCAGTAGAGTTAAGAGGACACCCACATTACGAAACATATCGTCCTGAACCTTACATCATCCCGCTCCGCTACTGTAAACAAGGAAGAGAGTAACACTATGAGGAGGTCTGTTAATAATAATAATAATAATAATAATAATAATAATAATAATAATGTTAGAGCTTAATATAGTTTTTATCAAATTCAAAACACAAAAATATTTAGATGACGTCACAACACACTCTCACATAACGTCACAATACATTATATTCTCAGATGACGTCACAACACACTCTCACATAACGTCACAATATATTATATTCTCAGATGACGTCACAACACACTCTCACATAACGTCACAATACATTATTCTCAGATGACGTCACAACACACTCTCACATAACGTCACAATACATTATATTCTCAGATGACGTCACAATCCGCACATTCTCAGATGACTAAAGCACGTATATTGTCAAATGACGTCACAACATATACTCAGATGACGTCACAATACATATAAAGTATCCAGAAGGCTTTTACACACACACGAGTCATTTTTTTTTTTACACATGTGACAAATTTACACATGTAGTAAATTTTTATACATGGGAGATTTACAAGCGGCAGTATTTTAAAGCACACTAACACACACACACACACACACACACACACACACACAAAACACACACACACACACACACACGGCATGCAGTTTTATACACACGTGGCAGAAGAACTCAGGAGGGGGTGAGGACTCGTATACATTATTCAAAAGACCGTACGCCCACTTGTCTTGCGTGAGGCGACCAACACACAGTACAACACATTTTACGACGCGTTTCCATCACCTCCGTTCTCAGAAACACACCAAGTTCATTATTATTATCATAGCAAGTGAACTCACCTACTTAGGATAGAGTGTTCGTGCATTTTTGACGCCATCTTTCTTTACGTCTGATTGCGAGGTTTAACGAAGGAAGATGTGGGGATTCGAAACTCATCTATAGTCCCCACTGTGTGTGTGTGTGTGTGTGTGTGTGTGTGAGAGAGAGAGAGAGAGAGAGAGAGAGAATTATTCTGTTTAAGGTACAGTAAAATAATAGAAAATAATACAAAAATAAAATTAAAACTATAACAGAAATAAAAAAATAAAATAAATTAGTAAACATAAGATAATTTAAAACATATCAACACATAAAGCAGGAATCATAGTGTGACAATTATTCCATTATTTATATGTAATTGCTCGTTAATTCCTTCACACACCTATAAAAACACGACTGACAAGAGAGGGAGACTCGGTAACCTCACATGGGTGGAGGTGAGAGAGAGAGAGAGAGAGAGAGAGACACACACACACACACACACCTATGCACACATTTTACATAAACACATAACACATATCACCCTCTCATCATATTGACATATTTCACTAACAGTTATACTCCATATTTCATCCTCCAGTCATTTTTCACTTTCAATTCTATTTCACTTTACATTCACGTTTCAAATTTCATCTCAAACCATATTTCATATCCAATCATATTTCATCATCAGTTACAGTTCACATTAGACGTCCATCCATATTTCATCTACAGTCATAATATTTCAGTCAATAACAAGGGCTGACAAAGAACAGCCCTCGAGGGACAGAATTGCAGAACCCTTATACTTCCCCTAACCCTTACCCTAACTTGAGCGAGGATGAGGCGAGCAGGGGAAATAAGTATAGGGTGGTGGGAACAGTACCTGAACTAAAGAACTCTGTAACCTGACTCTAGTGCGAGGAACAGGATGGACAGGGCAGTAGTACACGTGTTCCTACACCACAGAACCCGGACCTGTTTACCTCAGCCTTAAGTTCAGGGTTAATGAGATAAGCGAAGAAATAAGTACAGGGTATAGGAGGACGAACAGCACCACTCACTTAACCGCACTGCCTAATCATTACCCAAAGGAGTAAGATCCGCTAATCGATTTACATTCGGGAACCTCCAATCATTTTCAAGGTAGACGCGATGCATATGACCCAAAAGGAACTTGCCTGCAGTTCCATTCTGACTGGGAACCGAACCCAGGTCTCGTCATTTGCGAATGAACCATGGTAACCAATACAGTATGTCAGGGTAACAGGTGGTTATTAGTATTAGTGAGTGGATCTCGACTGGTAACTGACTGGACACGGTTTCTGGACACGTCACCGTACAGTACATCTCAACCACACACATCAGTTTCTCGATTGTTAATTGGGTGTGACTTGGTTCTCATTTATGTCAAGAGCAGTCACATACCCAAACGACCAGCTTCCCACTCAACCACCGTACACAGACACACACACACACACACACACACACACACACACACACACACACGGTAATCTAGCGTTAAGTCTGTGATGGTCGACCAGGCGCAAGTGTCGATTGAACTATTTTTTTCTTGGGGGGGGGGGGGGGGAGGGGCTGTTGAGTTGTTACTTTGGTAGTCTACAGTCGTTCAGTGTAGTTGGGTCTGGACAGCGTTGGTCTTGGTGCTCCTACAGCTGGTGTCGGCGAGGATACTGAAGGCATTTGCCCGGTTTTCCCAGTAGACTCGCAAGATGGACCAAACAATGTGCTGGTGAAAATTCTCAAGCACCTTGAGATACCGTCTGCATGTGACCCAGGTCTCGCCAGCCATACTGCAGAGTAAGAAAGTTTAACGCTTAATAGATGAGCAAGTTTATAGTTGAAGAAAGGGTCAGCAGTCTGCCAAAGGCCTGAGAAGCGTGACTGATCCGACGTTGGGTCTCCTCGTTGATGTTCGTGGTAGTGGACAGGTGGGTGCCAAGGTACTGAGAAGTGATTAACGCTGACGAGGACAGGTCCATTAACCTGATTAGACGGTGGGGGTGTGACTGAAGCAGGAGAGGGCTGAAACAGACCCTGCGTCTCACGTGCGGTACATTCACCTCGAGGCTGAGGTATATGTGTATGTGTTCAGGGTTTGCCGTACAGTAGGTCTATTCAGTGTGAATGATAATGCTACGGTAGTCTGCATACTGAAGTTCAGTGATGCAGGCGGATAACAACTTTGTTCTTGGCTGGAGTCGTCCTAAGTTAAAAGTTCCTTCGTTTGGTATGTGTTGTCCACCTCTTCGGCGATGAGAGAGTGGAGTTTGGCTTTGATGAGTTGATGAATTGCCTCACACTGATTTGAGTCACATCTTGGTGATCTCTTTCTCGAACAATAAAATAGTTTTGAAGAAATATCATTGTTTTGAACTTAGTGTTGCTAACTATCCCTAAGCTTGTCGGGCTGCCTCAATAAAGTAATAGTAATGGCGAGACTGTGTTCAGCACATGTCTAAGGAGGAGTAGCTCCTGACTATGCATCAACCGTAATAACCTGTCAGTTTGGGGCACCTTTTCTAGCCCCTTTTTTCCATGTAGGGTGAGCACAGTGGCTACTGAATGGGGCTACTCAGGCTCAGAGACAGGACTAGGTTACCTGCTGCCAAAATCCCAATATATACAGCTGTAAATGGCACATTTATCTACGCTATACGGTTGTTTGAACGGGAACTCCTGATAGTCATCTCCACCAATCTCCGTCACCACTGGTCCGTCACCGTGACACTTTTTGGAAGCTGCGATGATAATGGTGAGGATGGTGGCTGTACGCGAAATGATTAACGAAGTGAGGAAGGTGGGCCAGGTGCAGCTACACATTTTGCCTCTCCTTGTTTCTGACCCAGTGGTACAGGTAGCTGCAACACCTGGAGAGAAGGAGAGCTGCAATGGACTGCCGTCAACACTGTATGTTGAGGCCTACCTACAGCAACACGTCCATGGCGCACTGCCTCCACCCACCGATGTAGTCATTTGGTTCCGTGTTTGTCACCCCTTCTGCTTGCCCTACCAGTGGGGGTTTAATGGAGCTTTTACTGCTGCACAAACATGTGTTCCCAGGGCAACACACACACACACACACACACACACACACACACACACACATCTCTGTCTCTCTCGGTTTGTCGTACTGGGTGCGTGTAATATGCGTAGGGTAGGCGTGGTTGGCGTGATTTGATTTTGCCGCTTACAGCGGCTACTGCATTGTGCACCCCACACCCATCCTGTGAGCGGAAGCGCAAAAGGATTACAGAGTAGAGTTTACAACGGGTCACAATAATTAACCCCCGTTGTCAGGATATTATGGCACTGAAAGTTACACAGTATTTCAATTACATTATTTGTGTAGTTCTATACATAAAGGGTAACTTATTCATAACTGCGTGAGTACAGGCGTGTGAGGCAGTATGTCTGGCCGCACACTTTGTTATTCACATTTATGTGAGAAGTATTCAAGCACATTGTGTATTTGGTTCTGACATGAGAACTGATATAGTTACTAAGAGCAAAAAGGTGGATACAATCTTAATATGTCGGCTATCTTGCCATTAGAGATGAAGTGTTGTGCCATTTCAGACACAGTGTGCTTGGACCTGTCCCTAAAAGGTTCTATCTTCACACAGTCGAGGACGTAGTGTTCAAGTGCGTGGCTATATGTCTGGCCACACACTTTACATTTACGTGGTTGGTGTGGTTGGTGTGGTTACCCCGCTGCGCCTCCATAACCTCTTCTATGTCTCTTGTTCCCTGACGGCTCTACTCACTCCTATGTGAATTCCGTTCTTTCCACTATCCCCGTACCCCCATCCCTTCAAACTGGCAGCCACACCTCACCTCCCATCCCTCCCCCATCCCTTCAAACTGACAGTCACACCTCCCATCCCATCCCTCCCCCATCCCTTCAAACTGACAGCCACACCTCTCATCCCTCCCCTATCCCTTCAAACTAACAGCCACACCTCCCACCCCCTCCCCCATCCCTTCAAACTGACAGGTATATCAATCCACCCCATCCACACTGATCTCCCTCTCTCTTCCCTCTCCCTAGTCACCCCATCCTCACTCATCTCCCTCTCCCTTCTCCCCCCCCCCCCTCTCTCCCCACCTCTATTACCAGACACACAGGTGAAAAAGAAAACAGATTGGTTGGGGAGGTTAGATGTTGGTTAGCGGGGAGGGGTAGTGTCGTTAGTCTCCCCCATCTTTCCCTCCCCAACCTCATCCAGCTCTCTCCCCCCCCCTTACCCTTACCACACACTCTTCCTCCATCATCACACACACACACACACACGCAAAAAAAAAAAAAAAAACCACTCACTCTTCCTTTTCTCACCACACAGTCACTCCTTTCACCACACATTCATCCCTCTCACCACACACTCACTCCTTTCACCACACACACCCTCACCTCACCACACACTCACTCCTTTCACCACACAGTCACTCCTTGCACCACACATTCATCCCTTTCACCACACACTCACTCCTTTCACCACACACACACTTACCCTCACCCTCACCACACACTCACTCCTTTCACCACACACACCCTCACCTCACCACACACTCACTCCTTTCACCACACACACTTCCCCTCCCCTCACCACACACACACTCCTTTCACCACACACACTTACCCTCCCCTCACCACACACTCACTCCTTTCACCAAACACACTCACCCTCCCCTCACCACACACTCACTCCTTTCACCACACACACTTACCCTCCCTTCACCACACACTCATAAGAAACTGAAGTGAAAATGACTGGATGGGGAAGAGGAGGAAAGGGAGAGGGGAGGGGAGGGGAGGAAAGGTTGGGAAATGAGGGGAATGGCCTCGTTAGCCTAGTTAAAGAACACACACACACACACACACACACACACACACACACACATTTATCAATAGCTTGTATAATTTGGCTACAGAATTACATGGAAAACATAATATACTTGCTGATGCACACACACTTCCATCCATTCATACATTCATCAAGCGTTAGGTTAGGTTAGATTAGATTTGGTTCGGTTAGGTTAGATTAGGTTAGGTTAGATCAGGTTAGGTTAGGTTAGGTTAGGTTAGATTAGGTTCATATCAAGGTGAAACAAGATGGGGGTGCTAATCTTCAGGTGATATGAAAAATGCGACACCAACCCACCATGATATGATACCGTGCTCGAGTGCAGGGGGCGGTAAGTGGTACACGATGTGAATGGTGATGTCCTCAGTCCCGGAATCCATTTGCAAAATAATGGAATAAGGGAGAGCGCGTCCTGGCTAATTATGTGAGAGTGTGGGAGAGTGGGGGAGAGGTAGAGAGAGGAAAGGGCATGAGGTAGAGGAGAGAGAGAGAATGATAGACAAACGAAAAGAGAGACAGAGAGACGGACAGAGAGATAAATAAATCTTCCCAATATCTCCCCCCCCCCAAAAAAAAAACGCTCATAATAATATCTACTAAAAAATAAATTAAAAAAATCAACAAAATAGACCGATCGTTACACACCGTTTCATCCTTCTCGAGTCTTGAAACAGAACCTCTGATTGGCCATCCACTGCTCAAAACAAACCAATAAGAACACCTGTTACGTATCACTCTCGGGATTGAAGAGATATTGCGAGAGAGAGAAAGAAAGAAAGAGAGAGAGAGAGAGAGAGAGAGAGAGAGAGAGAGAGAGAGAGAGAGAGAGAGAGAGAGAGAGAGAGAGAGAGAGAGAGAGAGAGATTATGTCAGGCCAAAAGACAGATGTGTTATGTTTAACGTAAGGAAATAAATATTGTACGCTTAATATTTCTTTTACACACACACACACACACACACACACACCTAGGGTCCAGGAATGAAGGAAGTAGGTCGCGGATTTAAGTAATATCACGTTTGGGAAATGTACCTGAGGTCAAATACATATACAGTACAGTGTGGCACGAGAGAGAGAGAGAGAGAGAGAGAGAGAGAGAGAGAGAGAGAGAGAGAGAGAGAGAGAGAGAGAGAGAGAGAGAGAGAGAGAGAGAGAGAGAGAGAGAGAGAGTGTCACGTGATTACAGTCAGGAAACCTCGTGTGAATATTACAGCTGAAATGAATTGATTTTTTTTAAACAACAACAACAATAATAATAATAATAATAATAATAATAATAATAATAATAATAATAATAATAATAGAATGCCATGATGATAACATAGAAAAGAGTGAATGAGGGAGAAGGAAAGGAGCAGAGATAAGAGTTTGGGAGGGGAGAATAGAGGAAGGGAAGGAGGGGAGGGAGAGAAGGGAGGGGTAGGGAAGGGAAGGGAGAGGAGAGGAGAGAGTATGACGCCTTTTCTGGTGAGTGTGATGGATGGTGACTGAGTGTGTGCGAGTCGTCTCTCTTGTGAAGGAGGAGAGAGAGAGAGAGAGAGAGAGAGAGAGAGAGAGAGAGAGAGAGAGAGAGAGAGAGAGAGACCCAAACCAGGTCTCCACTTACACCGCGATCTCTCTCTCTCTCTCTCTCTCTCTCTCATCATCTTTATTCAGGCGTCCAGTGGTGGTTGAGGGAGGGAGGGGGGGGGGGAGGGTGTCCAAACGGTGGGTCGGTCAACACAGGTGATGGAACGATGGTACACAAAGAGAGATGAAGGGAAGGAGGGAAGGAAGGGATAATTCGAGAAGGAGAGAAGAAATAGAGGAAGGAAAGTGAAGGAAAGAAGGACAGGGAGAGACAGGAGACAAGAAGGACAAGGATGAAGGGAGTGAGGGAGGGAGTAGTAGAGAAGGAGGAGATTGAAGAAAAATAGAGGGGGAGAGAGAGAGAGAAACGGAGAGAGGTAGAGGAGTAGAATGATGAAGAAGAGGAAGAAGAAGAGAGAGAGAGAGAGAGAAAGAGAGAGAGAGAGAGAGAGAGAGAGAGAGAGAGAGAGAGAGAGAGAGAGAGGAATGATGATGAAGAAGAAGAAGAGAGAGAGAGAGAGAGAGAGAGGAAGGTGGTGTTAATAAATGACAAGGAAGGAAGGAAGGGATTATTACACGAAATAAATATGGAAGAAAAACAGTGAAAAAGTAAGTAAGGTAAAGGTGATAAAAATGACATAATGAAATGAAAAGAAGAACAAGAAAAACAGATGAAAAGGGCACAAAAAGGAAGCATAAATTTGGAAGAAGAAGAAGAAGAAGAAGAAGAAGAAGAAGAAGAAGAAGAAGAAGGGGGGACAATGAAGGAGACGTTAATAAAGACAGACGTGAGGACGGCGACGTTAACACAAGTATAATTGCAGTAAATGTCACATAAATTATTCATTCCTTGGTTATAACTGGAGCTTGGCCATCTCCTACACCCCCTACACCCCCCCCCCCCTCCCCTCTTCCCACCCCTCCTTGGAGACAGTGTGTAGTGTAGATAATGAAGAGAGAGAGAGAGAGAGAGAGAGAAGGCAATGGTCCACACACACACACACACACCTGAGTTTCCGTAATGAGAAGGAAATGACTGAGCTTCGGGCAAGATAATAATATTACTTCTCTCTTCAGTGTTCCTCCTTCCTTCTCACACGCCCCCCTTCCCTCTTCCTCCTTCCCCTCTTCCTACCGTAATAGATAAATAGATAAGATAATGGATAATTTGCACCACGTCTTATAGGCATGACAGTGTACGTCAGATTTGCGTTATCAAAAGGTCTCGCGTGCCAGCAGTGACCCTTAATCAGATTTTCTTTCAGATTTGCTAGTTTATGTTAGCCAGGGACTGTGGTAATGACCTTGCTTTGACCTTCATAACCACTAGAGTTGACCTGATTATTATTACCCGTATATATGCAATGATTACCCACAAGTCACGTCACACAGCACTAGTACACCCTGGCTTAGACCATCAGTTTGACCTAAAGGCTGCGGTGTGACCTTGCTTTGACCTTCGACCTCCCACCAATTATGATGACCTTAGATTTTGTATCCCAAGTTCGAACCCAGGGAGAATGATACCCTAAAGTCTCTTCGTGTTAGAGGATGTGGGGAGCCATTTTTAACCTGTTTGCTCTGAGTTACGATCACAATGACGTCAAGGTTGGTCTGAGACTCTAGCTGGGGGCCCGGGGGTGACAGTGTGTAGCCAGTGACCTTCAGTCTAACCTAAGGACGGTGAATTTAACTCCCCTCCCTCACCTTCCCTTCCCCTGCTTCTCACCCTCCCTCCCTTCTCCCCCCCCCCCATACCGCCCCTGTCCTTCCCTTTCCCCCCTTCCTCCTCGCCTCCCTTCCCCCCTCACCTCCCTTCCCCTTCATCCCCATTCCTCTTCACCTCCCCTCCCCTCCCTCCACTATTGATCAACCCTCCACACACCTCCCCTCCACACACCTCACATGAGTGGTTCTGCCAGTACAGGTGTACCCGCGGTTCATTATATCCGAACACCTGTTTCTACCTGGTCATTATAGTGTCTTAGCTACACCTGCGTAACAGGATCATAACAACCGTATAATTAGTGAGCTACAGGTGTTTAGTCTAAAAGTGCTTGGCCTAAAGTGTTTGAGGTACATGTGTCTAGTGTGTATGTTACAGGTGTTTGGGATAAGGGTGTGTTTAGAATACAGATGTATAGGCTACACGGGTATAGGCTACAGGTGTTTGGGATACAAGTGTGTGGCCTACAGATGTTTCGGTTACAATTGTGTAAACCAGAGGAGATTGAGCAACAGGTGTGTGGGGCTACAGGTGTTTGGGATACAAGTGTGCGGGCGTCGGTGATTAAATATGTAAGGGAAGGTTTGTAAGGGAGAGAGAGAGAGAGATAAGCAGACACAGAGACAGACAGACAGACAGCAGACACAGACAGACAGAGTGAAAAACGCTCCACTTTTTCTTCCACACAGCTCGCGTCAGCCACACCCAGACGTAACACAGCTTCAGTATAGCGGACTACATTTACCCCATACATCATATTTACACTATAGTATCGGGGTACTTTAGGCGCCATAAAATAATTCGTTCCTTTAGGATTTTTCTTATAGTTAAAAAAGTAATCTTGATCAAAAACCTTACATCGAAACTCATTCTTTCAATTGATATATATTGACTAACCAAAATTATCCTCACGCTTGAAAAACAGAAAAGAAAAATTAAAATAAATTAAACAACACGCCATTAAGGTCACTAACTCTTCAACCACGCACAAATTTATCCTATCTTAACTTGTATAATATTAAAGATGTAATGTCAGTGCAATACAAACACGGGTCCAAGTAATTATCAATTCATCTAGCGGAATAGATTATCGCGTCAAATTATCGTGAGGCACAAGAGAGGAGAAGGTGGAAAGCCATTGATTGGTGGCGGGCCATGACGCCATAGTGACATCACCACACTGGCATGACGTGAGGGGTGGGTAATAATGTTAATGATATTCGATAATGTGGTTAGCACTCTATTTCACTGCTGGTTAACTCAAACACTTTATATATACCCAATACATATTAGCGTGTGTTTGTGTGTGTGTGTTTTTATAAGTATGTATAGATAAATGTGTGTAGGTTTGTCTATTTGTGTCTGTATTTTCACTGGGACAACTTATGGACGCATATTGTATGTTTATCTTTGCGTTTGATAACTTATATATTGTGGCGTCCAGGTACAAGACTGACAGGTTAATGAGCCGGAGGTGAGGGGGTGACGATTAATTGTGTATTGTTGACAAGTAGAGAGATGAAGATACTTAGAATAATAATTGTTCGCCTCATTTGGAAGAGACAAAGTAATAATAATAATAATAACGTAAACACCCACACACACACACGCACACACACACCCACACACACACACACACACACGCTTGATAATTTACATGGCGTACAACACTTGACACACAATAGTACAGTGTGGCAAAAATCATAAAAAGCTTGTACAGTGTATGATAGTGGAACCATTAATGATATCATCTTATCATTGAACTCACCCTAAAGTCTCCTTCATGGGGGTGGGTAAGGCTCCAGCTTTACCTCACTCCTGTACTACTATATTTTTAGGTGTTATTTTAAATGCAAATCCCTCTACAACTTTTGCCTTCACCTGTACTATGAACACGCATTGTTTTTCTTGAATTTTTAACGGCGTATAAATAAACCCAAGTGGTAGTGAATTAGTGAGCATTGCTAAAAATAACCCCAACAGGAGCAGAGATGCGAGAGGTATAAATGGGGAAACCAGACAGGACTCAGGTGAAAAATAGAATTTGTAAACATATATGAAATTAAGATGACTCTCACCAACGGGATCACGTCTGGTTTCGGCATCGTAACAGTGAAGCTGGGTGTTAAACAACTAATGGATCGTATACCGGGGTAATAGTTAAACCAGTGCTGCAGATAAATTGTCCGGTCTTCCTGGGTTACTCCTTTGATACCGGTTCATTTACTGCATTAATTCATGGTTTAGTTGTTGTGATGGCAAGTGCTGTTACACCTTAAACAACAAATCCCACCATTACTTCATTATTAGTATGCAACAGAACCCTCGATTCTCACATATTCCCGCGGCGTAAATTTTCCTCGTAACTGGAGATGAAAGATCGTATTTACCTCCCTAATTTACCTCCCTAACTTAAATCATCTCAAAAACATGGATTCTCAACAGTCCATACGGTTAAATTTTCCCTCTTAACTAAATATGTACAACTAATCTCCCTGACTTACTGTAGAGTGTATTAATAACGTCGAAAATGACATATAAATTACTCTCTTACTCTACCTAAAGTAAATTACGTTTTATTAGAACTACAGGGGTGACGATGATGGCCTGTTCCCTCTACAGTCTACACAAAATCCTTTATACCCGAAACACCATAATAACCCATTGTAAATAGACCAGATAACAATAAATTTACGCCAATATAAACCACTATTATCTACCATAATACATCACATAAAACTGTCTTGACCCCAATATGACCCACCACTAGAGCGACTTAGAGGCAATATAAAACAGCATAATTATATATTTCTGGGTAATAATTAATTCATTACAGTTTTTTTGTGTTGTTATGAAATTGTGTAATGTCTTGTGTGTGTGTTTGTGATAATAGAGTTTAATTACGGTTTATTTTATTACTGTAGTATTTTGCAATCTGAGATATAATGGTCCTTGTACTTGATGATTAGTGATGTACTGTAATTTATTTTATGCTGTTATTCTTGCCATTATTTGCGTCATTGTTATTAATATTCACTCACACACACACACACACACACAAACCTCACTATTTACTTCAATAAGGTCATCTCCTGGACGTGACACACACACACACACACACTCTCACAACCTACGACTCAGAAGGCGACAGAGTTAATTTTCTCCATATACGCAAGGGAGGGCAGGACGTGGTAGTGGTGTGCGTCACAGAAAACATTTAATACTATTTTTTTAAGTCCTTTTAGAGTCATTACTTTAGCGAGGCCGTGGGAGAAGTTAGCGAAGAAAAGTTTGCGAGTTCGTTTCCTGTATAAAAATTACAATGAGTAACAAAAGATATTTCACACACTCGGGATATAAAAGAAAACATTGCCAGCCTGAGCAATTACCACCGTCTGGCGTTTTTCTTCACCCCAGACATTATGGAAACTCTCTTGGAGGAATATTTATCTCACTCCTGCCTACAGTAGTGACCGAGATTCGAACCAAGGGGCCTTTTGGTTACATGGTGGAATACAGGTACCGCTATACCACGAGACACCCAACACCTGTAAACTATGCCACACCCAACCACACTGCCGACACCTTCGTCACACCACTGATCACGACCTGCGCAAGCGTACAGGTTTGATTTGGGCTAATGAAGAAGGGTGGGCAGTGACACACAACAGGTGGTGGCAGTCACACATGGAGACACCAAAACAACACCCATCACGTGACCATTATGAGGACCACACACACACACACACACACCTCTAAATAACACAACAAATGACAGAAAAACACACACAACAGGTGCTTGATTACACATAAACATCGGGACAAATTTAACCTAACGACTTGCCTTCTGCCTTACGTGCTGCCCATCACAAACGTCGACTTTACCCACTAAACAAGTATCATCAGGTGTAAAGTCACGGAAAAAAATAATTCTTTACAGCCTCAGACCCTGAACTATTGACCTGAGTCTCTGAACTGCTTAAATGAGTCTCTGAAGGGTCTAGGTGAGTCTCCGAACTGCTTAAATGAGTCTCCAGACGACATAAATGAGTCTCTGAAGAACTTAAACGAGTCTCCGAACTGGTTAAATGAGTCATTGAAAGGTTTAAACGAGTCTTCGAATAGTTTAATTCAAGGAGTCTCCAAACGGTTTAATTAAATGAGTCTTTGAATGGTTTACAAAAGGGTTAAATAAGTCTCTGAACGGTTTGTCTGTCCATAGAAGATGTTGTGATAAGAGTACATCATAAGGGAGCTTTTGGAACGATTTCGATCATCAATGTCTATAAGGAACTCTAAAGTAGTGATGGTAAAAATGATTATGTTAAAAAGTAAACAAATAATATACATAGTTGCCTTGGTAATATAGCCCCTCCTCGCTGTCGATTTATCCCTTAAGTAAAACGTATAGTCACTAAAAAAAAAAAAAAAAAAAAATCTATACAAAATTGGATTGAAAAAAAATATGACACAACGGACGAAAGATTTTGGCAACCCTACAGAGACAACAAGAGTCGTAGTGTTCATTCTGAAATTCATCGACCCTCATCCCCCCCTCCAAGTAGAGTATTTTGAGTGACTATATACATCCCTAATGACAGTTAAGTACATAAACAATCCCAAACTTAACAAACAAAAATAAACACACCAACGCCTCTTTATTAAGTACAAAAATCAGTCATAAGTGTACTATAAGAACGTTGGATCAATAGACATAAACACTGGCTTGTCGTGTGGACGTTAATGCACCAAATTCCACTTAAACCAACTCTATATTATACAAATTTCAGTATCAACGAGTATAGCGCCGGCAGACACGCTAGGTAGGTATTATAAGTAAGTACACAGAGAGAACCTTACTTTGTCCTGGTTACAGCCCTTCCTGGTGGACCTTCATCATCACACAACGCTTACAAGAACAAGGCCACCTCTTCCACCTTCTTCTTTAATCCTTCCTCGATTCTCAGAGCAGGCAAGAATCACTCAAATTCCACTCCCTTCGTTAGCTATTTTGACACAATCAGTTTTATGTACGGATATCCACTTCTCGTTCAGGTACAATCAGTTACCTGGAGGCACATCCACCTGCTCCACCTGCACACACGAGCACAAAGCGAGTGTCACTGTAGGCGTAAACTTTCACTCGACGCCGTAACGTTGGTACACACAAACATCCCGGCGAGTATTGCCAGAGCAGAGAGAGTTGTCAACACACAGCGAGAATAATGTTATTGGTCTAAGGTTGCAAATCGTTTGTTAATTGACCGTTCACGACCGTTTCCATGGGCGAGACAGGTGATTGGCTGGGTAGCGCGGTCGGTGCTTCTTCATTGGCTAGTGCTCACAGACTTGTCCCTCAAGAGCGGACTGTGAAATTGGTGCGTTAACTACTCCTCTACGATCGTTTTCACGGACGAGATAGGTGATAGGCTGGCTGGCGATGCTGGTGCTTGCTCATTGGCTGGTGCTCACAGACTTGCCCCTCAAGAACGGACCGTGAATTCGTGGTGAGGGAGGCGGGAAGGTGTGTGAGGGCAGGTGTGGTGGCCAGATCAATACAGTCATGTGTGTGTGTGTGTGTGCGTGCGTGTGTACTCACCACCACAGCCAACACCAAACTGAACCACTGGTAACACACACTCCTGAACACCTGTCTCACCTGTATGTGTGTGTGTGTGTGTGTGTGTGTGATTTACCTCTGTTTTCACACTTGTACATAAAGTCAGTGGTAAGTGTATGCGTGTGTACTTGTATGTATTATTCTATGTATACCCATGCATGTGGCTGTGTCGACCATTGCAGACAAAGGAAACGATACATGAATACATAATAACAGACTCAGCAACTCTCCGCGCGCACACACACACACACACACAGCCTTCACCTCTTCGGTTGGGTCTTCTTGGTGACACCTGTGCACCTCACCTCTCAAGGTCTCGAGTGCACTGAACCTCATGCACTTCATATGTCATTATAGTGAGAATTTCATGTGCACCACCTCAACCATGTGCACCACCCCAACCATGTGTAATTACCCCAACCAAGTGCACCACCTCAACCATGTGCACCACCCCAACCATGTGTATTACCCCAACCAAGTGCACCACCTCAACCATGTGCATCACCCCAGCCATGTGTATACCTCAACCATGTGCATCACCCCAGCCATGTGTATACCTCAACCATGTGCACCACCCCAACCATGTGTATTACCCCAACCAAGTGCACCACCTCAACCATGTGCACCACCCCAGCCATGTGTATTACCTCAACCCTGTGCACCACCCCAACCATGTGCATCACCCCAACCATGTGCACCACCCCAGCCATGTGTATTACCCCAACCATGTGCACCACCCCAACCATGTGTATTACCCCAACCATGTGCACCACCCCAGCCATGTGCACCATCCCAACCATGTGCACCACCCCAACCATGTGCATCACCCAAACCATGTGCACCACCCCAGCCATGTGTATTACCTCAACCATGTGCACCACCCCAACCATGTGCACCACCCAACCATGTGCATCACCCCAACCATGTGCACCACCCAACCATGTGCATCACCCCAACCATGTGCACCACCCCAGCCATGTGCACCACCCCAACCATGTGCACCACCCGAACCATGTGCACCACCCCAGCCATGTGCACCATCCCAACCATGTGCACCGCCCCAACCATGTGCACCAACCCAACCATGTGCACCACCCAACCATGTGCACCATCCAACCATGTGCACCAACCCAACCATGTGCACCAACCCAACCATGTGCACCACCCCAACCATGTGCACCACCCCAGCCATGTGCACCACCCAACCATGAGCACCACCCAACCATGTGCACCACCCAACCATGTCCACCACCCCAACCATGTGCACCACCCTAACCAAGTGCACCAACGCAACCATGTGCACCACCCAACCATGTGCACCACCCCAACCATGTGCGAGACCTCAACCATGTACGTTATGCGCATCATAACCAAATATACACTAAACGCAACCTCTCTTGTGCACATCATGTACATCATCACCCTCATGTATACTACCAGTTTCATGTACACCATCAACCTCTATCATGTAAGCCACCACGCACAGGTGTAAAACAACATAACCTTGCCACCACAAACAAACACACCTGCACACCTGTTATATGCGCCATACGGTACCTAGCCTCGCCTACCTTACAGGTCTCGTTTCCTGGCCTAAAGGAGACTGGTTCGATACCCGGGCACTCCCAGTCCCTGCACTCAGTTGTTTACACATTCAGCCTTAACGGGTCAACATGTTTGCGATACTTGTCGTGGCAAACTCTACATTATATCGAGCAGTGGTCCTCCCCACCCTGCTATATGGCAGCGAGACATGGGTCACATACAGGAGGCACCTCAAGGCACTTGATAACTTTCACCAACGTAGTCTACGTTCCATCCTCTGTGTTCGCTGGGAAAACAAGAGAACAAATGCCAGTATTCTTGCTGACACGAACTGTAAGAGCATCGAGGCTAGCCATTATCCATGAACAACTACGCTGGACTGGCCATGTTACCGCATGAACGACAGTGGACTGCCGAAGCAGCTACTTTACAGTCACCTAACGAATAGTAAGCGTAACGCTGGCGGGCAACTGAAAAGATATAAGGATAGTCTTAAGACAAACCTGAAAAAGTGCCAAATTGACCCCCTCACCTGGGAGACGATTACTCCACACCGTAATGCTTAGAGGAGCACCACTCGAGAAGGTGTCAATACTTTCGAATTAACCTGACTGCATAACGTGGGAGACCAGTTCCAATGCCGGAAAGACGCTGCCGCCGCCCCTTCCGCACTAGATGTAGCCCCCCACATGTGCAACATCTGTGATCGACCCTGCCGGTCCCGTATCGGCCTCTTTAGTCATCTCAGAACTCACCAACCTAGGTGACATCCTTAATAACTCATATAATTGTATCATAGCTGGATGATCGTCATACTCGATTCCGAGTGACAGCAAAGTAGTAGTAGTAGTTAGTGTGTGTGTGTGTGTGTGTGTGTGTGTGTGACGAGAGACATACAGCCACACACGAGAACATCTCAGCCAGAAGTGTGAGGATACTAAACCTCTTATACGCAGTGGTTCTCAACCTTGTTTGCCCCCATGCACCCCTTTCACCATATATCAGAATGTCATTCCCCCTCCTTTCCAAGATTGTCTGCCTCAAAAAGTGCATTCCAAATAATATGCATATAATACTGAAAATCCTATATTTTTTCCATATTAGTATCAGTTTTCACCCCCCTGAAAACCTGAGGGGGGGAAATTCCCCCCCGGTTGAGAACCCCTGTAATAGAGAGACAAGTGTAAACGTGGCCGCCCGGATGAAGTGTGACAATATACGAGTATATTAACATAGTCACCACGCAGTGTACCGAGTCCATAACCCAGCAATCACATGATTTCTTGGTCTCCTTATATGATAAATAAACTCTGTAATTGTCAATTCTACCACATAAAGACCACTCAATCAATAAATCAATCAATCAATCAATCCTGAGGGTTGGCGACCATAGCCCTCCACACCAAACATTTATGGACTGTTTATACCAATCCTAGATCCTATGTTCCTCCCTTGGTGCTCCTGGGGACCTGACGAACACTTGTGTGACCTCCAATAACTATGTATGGGATGCACAATAAACTAGCCCTTGTCTGTAATAAAGTTCACACACACACACACACACACACACACACACACACACACACACACACACACACACACACACACTGCATATTAATCACATGCAAAAGAGACCTAAAACCTGGCAAAGTCCATGAATCTATAATATACGTCTATCAACTGGTGCAGGAGGTGGGCGAGACAGACACCAGGATATAGTACGACGAGAGAGTGTGTGTGACTGACGTGTGTGTATTATCGAGAGAACGGGACGTGTACACAGAATGGTTCACTTGTACAGTTTGGTTCACTTGTACAGTATGGTTCACCTGTACAGCATGGTTCATCTGTACAGTATGGTTCACCTGTACAGCATGGTTCACCTGTACAGTATGGTTCACATGTATGGTATGGTTCACCTGTACAGTATGGTTCACCTGTACAGCATGGTTCACCTGTACAGTTTGGTTCACCTGTACAGTATGGTTCACCTGTACAGCATGGTTCACCTGTACAGTATGGTTCACATGTATGGTATGGTTCACCTGTACAGTATGGTTCACTTGTATGGTATGGTTCACCTGTACAGTATGGTTCACCTGTACAGTATGGTTCACCTGTACAGTATGGTTCGCCTGTACAGTATGGTTCACCTGTACAGTATGGTTCACGTGTATGGTATGGTTCACCTGTACAGTATGGTTCACCTGTACAATAGGGTTCATCTGTACAGTATGGTTCACTTGTATGGTATGGTTCACCTGTACAGTATGGTTCACATGAATGGTATGGTTCACATGTATGGTTTGGTTCACCTGTACATTATGGTTCACATGAATGGTATGGTTCACATGTATGGTATGGTATGGTTCACCTGAACGTTATGGTTCACCTCTACAGTATGGTTCCTCTACGGTATGGTTCCTCTACAGTATGGTTCACCTACAGTATGGTTCACCCACAGTATGGTTCACCTACAGTATGGTTCACCCACAGTATGGTTCCTCTACGGTATGGATCCTCTCCAGTATGGTTCCTCTACAGTATGGTTCACCTTCAGTATGGTTCTTCGGTTGACATAAGAGTGACCTTATATATCACACTAGCAAGCAGGAGTGAACCACGCACCAACTACCACACCCGTGATTGATGATTGATGAGTTCTGTTCCAATTTCAATTTGTTGATTAGCATAGGAACCAATTTAATTTAATTCAATTTCATTTTTGTTTAACATATTTCTCTCTCACCTGTATGTGATGCATGAGACATATGGCTGGAAATAGACGTTGAGACATAGTGATTGTTGCATATTAAGTGGGATATATTAATTAAGATATATTTATTATTTAAGTGGGACAAATTTTGGGGCTTCTTTTAGACATACTGCTGAGTCATGCGCCCCCCCCCCCCCTCCAAAATGGTAAATACAACAAACATCACAAATTATGTATGAGAAACACCAAACATGTATCACCATCAAAAGACACATAAATAAATCAAAAGAAAGTCATCAGCCGTATAGTGATCTATATTAATTATTATCATCAGTTATTAGACGTTAAACAAACAAAAAAATACAAAAAAATTACGTAAAATAAAGGAAAGACACCAAGAATTGTATAAAATATGTAGACCTGTAGACACAACGAATTAAACAAAACAGCTGTGTACTGTCTATAATCTCACTCCATCATACAATCAAAGAGGAAAGTTTAGTAGAAGAATAAAATGAATCCAAGGAACTAAAATATTAAAAGAAAGAATCAAAATTAAGGGAAAAAAACACAATACTGTACTGAGTTTATTTCCAAGAGACACATTTGGTGAGTTACGGTCAGGAGTAAATATTCCCCCTGTTGTCTTTAATATATTTTCTTGGGACGAATAAAGAGAGAAATAAATAAATTCGAGCCTTAACCACTAAATGGAGTCCAGTCTACAAAATAAGGAAAGAGTCTGCAGAATTAACCTACGAATCACTAAATTTTAAGAGAAATGTTAATCTTGGATGTATTTTCTCACCTAATTGCCCGTATTTCCTCACCAAACCCAACCTAACCTAACCTAACCTAACCTAACCTAACCTAACCAAACCTAACCCAACCTATAACCAAACATAACCTAACCTAAGTAATTTCTTTGTCACTTATACCTTTACTATATTATTATCATTTGACCCCTTAACTTGGATTCACCAGCCGGAAGTTATGGTAGGTTATGGTAGATACATAAATCAATCTATAATTTGGCAGATCATATAATTAATGCTGTGGTGTTGGTTACTGGAAGAGGTGTGTTGAGAAAGAATCATGACCTTACCACTGTGTTTAGTGTGTGTGTGTGTGTGTGTGTGTGTCTGTGTGTGAGTGCGAGTGTGTAAAATAAACAGATATATAAGGAGACACACACACACACACACACACACACACACACACACCTATTACACAAACATATTCACGACCTATCACCATAAATCCCTCCCCCCCACCCACCCCCCGACGACGTCTTAAGGCTCTCACGGGGCCGTATACTTAAAGGAGGAACTGCGCCTTGTATGTTAGTGAATCGCATTTACAAAAACAAAGGAGGAATATGTGTACTGTGTTCCTCGTGAATATGTAAATAGAATTTCATGGTGATGTGCTGAAAAACGAGAGAGAGAGAGAGAGAGAGAGAGAGAGAGAGAGAGAGAGAGAGAGAGAGAGAGAGAGAGAGAGAGAGAGAGAGAGAGAGAGAGAGAGAGAGAGAGAGAGAGAGAGGAAAACTCGAAAAAAGAGAGAAAGGGAAGTGGAGATAATGTATTAAGTATATTTATGTGAGAAAAAGAGAGAGTGTGTGCATTAAAGAGAGAGAGAGAGATAAAAAGAACCTATATTTTTTCTCTAAATTCACACAAAAAATTATCAATTTAAAATACGATAACTGTAAAAATGTGTCTTAAGGTAACCTCACAGCAACACGTCTATGAGTGTCTTAAGGTAACCTCACAGCAACACGTCTATGGAGTGTCTTAAGGTAACCCCACAGCAACACATCTATGAGTGTCTTAAGGTAACCCCACAGCAACACATCTATGAGTGTCTTAAGGTAACCCCACAGCAACACATCTATGAGTGTCTTAAGGTAACCTCACAGCACAATAAAAATAACATCGATAATACCAAAAACGGAATACACGTCATACCTTCTAACGATAAATCACTAAAGCTTTAAAGAAAATCACTAAGGCATTTTAAGTAGTATTCTTTAGTACGACATTCATTCTACATCATTCTAGAAAGATATACAAAGACTTACATGTTCTCTTTCACATATATAATACAGATAGACCAGACGATATCACCTAATGGTAAAACGTTTACTTAACACAGGTACTGCAATTTACCTGCCAATTTTTACTAACCACCAGATACTAGTATAAAATGCACAATATTACCACATAACTGCCAAATACTACCACATACCTGACAAATACTACCACATACCTGCCAAATACTACCACATAACTGCCAAATACTACCAACTGAACCACATAACTGCCAAATACTACCACATAACTACCAAATACTACCAACTGAAGCATATACCTGCCAAATACTTCCACATAACTACCAAATACTACCAACTGAAGCATATACCTGCCAAATACTACCACATAACTGCCAAATACTACCACATAACTGCCAAATACTACCACATACTATGCAATACTACCACATAACTGCCAAATACTACCACATACTATGCAATACTACCACATAACTGCCAAATACTACCACATACTATGCAATACTACCACATAACTACCAAATACTACCACATACTATGCAATACTACCACGTAATATAAAACACACACTTTACGGTTTAAGGTCGGTAGTAAGACAAGCCCGCGGACGTTCTTGATTACTCGAGTGTCACGCGGCGTCCTCAGAAAACGTGGGAATGTGTTATATTATTGGACTCTTGTTTACATGTCGCGAATTTTCTCATCGTTCAAATTCTTTAGAAAGGATTATTTTTATTGAAACGTTGTGTGGAGATAATTATTATTGTTGTTCTGTTGCGTTGAAGTTTTTATAATGCTATTGGTATTAGTAGTAGTAGTTGTAGTAGCACCTTACAGCAAATATGTTGAAGGAAATCTGCCGGGATGTCATGGTAGAACCGACCCTCCTTCCATTGGATGGTGAGATCTTCCAACATAGGACTTCAAACACATCTAACGAAGCCCGGGTTGACGTCAGTGCTCGAGGATTCTGGACGCGGGGACAGCGAGCTTTCTTCGACATCAGGATTTTTGATCCCATGGCCGCAGGTCACCGTAACCTAGCTCTCGATGCTGCACATGGGAGGAACGAGAACGACAAGATAAGGGCATATGGGGAGAGAATCCAAAACGTTGATCAAGGCAGCTTCACTCCTCTAGTGTTCACAACCTCTGGTGGGTTAGGACCAAGTGCAAGATGTTTCTACGCCAGACTCGCGGAGGTGATCTCCGAACAGAAGCAGCAGCCCAGAAGTTATGTTACAGCCTGGATGAGATGTCGACTGTCTTTCTCTCTCCTTCGGTCGGCTTTGCTCTGCCTCAGGGGAACGAGAGCTTCTGCCCCTACTCCGACAACTGCTGCAGATATCGACTATGAGGCTACAGTCACTGAATGCCGCATAAATCTGCGGCTCAACTAATTGAACACAGATAGGATAGCTACATATGTATTAGGATATTTAATATTAAGGTAATTAAATGGTGGCGAAGGTGTGGCTATTAGGGGAGGCTGGAGGCCATAAAAAAAAAAAGTAGTAGCAGTGTCGCAGATATTGACTATGAGGCAACAGTCACTGAATGCTACATAGATGTGCGGCTCAACTAACTCAAAACAGCTAGGATAGCTACTTTTCTAATAGGATATTTAATTTTAAGGTAATAAAATAGCGGCGAAGGTGTGGCTATTAGGGGAGGCTGGAGGCCACGTTTAAAAAAGTTGTAGTAGTAGTAGTAGAAGTAGTTGTTGTAGTTCTTGTTGTATATTATAGTTATTATTATTATTAATATTATTATTATTATTATTATTATTATTTTTATTATACTGTTCTTATTTTCCTTCTGCTTTTTATTATTGCCATTAGCAGTGTAGATAATGAGTACTAGTATGTAGGAGATGTGTGATGGTATGTGGCTTATATATGGTTATACTGGTTAAGTACTAGGTAGAAAATTGGATAAGTATGTGGTAGTATTAGTAAGTTTGTGGTAATAGTGGGTAAGGGTGCACATTGGCTAGTAAACAGTAGTAGTATGTGGTAGTAAATGGTTAATGCGAGATAGTATGTGGTAAGATCTAGCAAGAAATGTGTTATTTGATTGTATGAGAGTATTAGGCAAGAATCTGGTAATATGGGTAGTATTAGGCACGAATGTTTTGTTTTTTATGGGATAGCCCACCCGGGCACAGATCACTGACCCACACCAGGGCCGGGGGGGGGGGGGGGGGGGGGGGCACGAAAATATAATAATAATAATAATAATAATAATATAATAATAATAATAATAATAATAATAATAATAATAATAATAATAATAATTTAGATAAGTAAGATTTATAATAAAAATACAAAAATAAAAATATTAAAATAATAATGATAACAATAATAATAATAATAATAATAATAATAATAATAATAATAATAATAACAATAATAATAATAACAATAATAAAGAACCACAAAGAAATACAAAAATAAAAAAGAGTGAGAAACGCTATATGTAAGTTGTGTTGTCAATGGTAAGAGAAACAATTGAGACCCGGCAATTGTGTGTAAATGAGGCAGAAAGTCAGTTCAGCAACCTGGGACTTGGTCACAATTTTCGTGATGCCATATGGCAGCAGGGTCTACCATTAGACAACACATTATGCTTCCGATATCTTCCCAGGCGGTAGTACCTCCCTGTTTGGTAGCTGCCTACTACCTACAGTACTACCTGGGTAGTATGAGCTAATATTACGCAAGTATGTGGAAGTATGGGTAGTGTTTGGCAAGTATGAGATAGTAAGAGGCTGTATCAGGTAGACATGTAGTAGTATTTGGCAAGTATGTGGTAGTATGGTAGTATGAAGTAGTATTTGGCAAATATGAGGTAGTATGAGGTAATTTTAGGCAAATATGAGGTATTATGGAGCAGTATTTGGCAAGTATGTGGTAGTATGAGGTAAATCGTTCGCCGAAGATCGTGACAACATAATTCTGTACATGTGGTAGGACATTAAGGTAGATCCAGACCATACTGCCCTAACGTAACGTAATGTAAAGTAACGTAACGTAACGTAACCTAACATAACCTAACCTAAACTAATCGCTTTGGCGTCTGAAAATAATTAATGGAAACAATACAGGTTCGATACGAGGGTGACCTGAAACATATACGGGAACATAAGGTGGTCGAAACATAGAGGTGGTCGATACATAAGGTGGTCGAAACATACAGGTGGTCGAAACATACAGGTGGTCGAAACACACAGGTGGTCGAGACATAAGGTGGTCGAAACATAAGGTGGTCGAAACATAAGGTGGTCGAGGCATAAGGTGGTCGAGACATAAGGTGGTCGAAACATACAGGTGGTCGAAACATACAGGTGGTCGAACCATACAGGTGGTCGAAACATACAGGTGGTCGATACATAAGGTGGTCGAAACATAAGGTGGTCGAAACATACAGGTGGCCGAAACATACAGGTGGTCGAACCATAAGGTGGTCGAAACATAAGGTGGTCGAAACATAAGGTGGTCGAAACATACAGGTGGTCGAAACATACAGGTGGTCGAAACATAAGGTGGTCGAAACATAAGGTGGTCAAAACATACAGGTGGTCAAAACATAAGGTGGTCGAAACATAAGGTGGTCGAAACATACAGGTGGTCGAAACATAAGGTGGTCGAAACATAAGGTGGTCGAAACATAAGGTGGTCAAAACATACAGGTGGTCGAAACATACAGGTGGTCGAAACATAAGGTGGTCGAAACATAAGGTGGTCGAAACATACAGGTGGTCAAAACATAAGGTGGTCGAAACATAAGGTGGTCGAAACATACAGGTGGTCGAAACATAAGGTGGTCGAAACATAAGGTGGTCGAAACATAAGGTGGTCAAAACATACAGGTGGTGTGGTCGAAACATAAGGTGGTCGAAACATAAGGTGGTCGAAACATAAGGTGGTCGAAACATAAGGTGGTCGAAACATAAGGTGGTCGAAACATAAGGTGGTCGAAACATAAGGTGGTCGAAACATACAGGTGGTCGAAACATAAGGTGGTCGAAACATAAGGTGGTCGAAACATAAGGTGGTCAAAACATACAGGTGGTCGAAACATAAGGTGGTCGAAACATACAGGTGGTCAAAACATAAGGTGGTCGAAACATAAGGTGGTCGAAACATACAGGTGGTCGAAACATAAGGTGGTCGAAACATAAGGTGGTCGAAACATAAGGTGGTCAAAACATACAGGTGGTCGAAACATAAGGTGGTCGAAACATAAGGTGGTCGAAACATAAGGTGGTCGAAACATAAGGTGGTCAAAACATAAGGTGGTCGAAACATACAGGTGGTCGAAACATAAGGTGGCCGAAACATACAGGTGGTCGAAACATACAGGTGGTCGAAACATAAGGTGGTCGAAACATAAGGTGGTCGAAACATAAGGTGGTCGAAACACACAGGTGGTCGAAACACACAGGTGGTCGAAACACACAGGTGGTCGAAACATACGGGGATTGAAACATATGGTCCAAACGTTCAGGGAGTCGAAACGCAAGAAGACCGACACTGAAACGAATATGGATCGAAACTAGTCCAAATGCACAGGACCGCCACGTACAGGGCTCAAAAAAATCTACGTAGGTCTCGAAGCTTACTGAGCCGAAACATAATCTCCATATACTCATTTCAAACATTATCCAGTTGTTGTTGTTGCTGTTGTTATTGTTGTTGTAATGGATAAAGGCGATATAATTCCTCGAGTCCAAATTCACAAGGATTAAATATTTCCTCGTAACTGAAGAAATAAAAAAATATATAACTAGAATAATTGATTTGTGTTTATATATAAAAAAAATTTATTGTCCATATATAATCAACATTACTCGGTGACGTTAACTAAATGCGTTCAGTTAATACCAGTTAGGATACAGTACAATAATAAGGTAGATAATTTTTTGGTGCGTTAATATTTAAGGGAGAGTCTAGGTATAATTGTTAGGTTATTTATGAATAATTGTTTTGGTGTTCTATCATAAGTCGACCAACTTGATACATTCTTACGGTTTCAGTTACGAGAAATATTAATTTTACAGACTTTCTTTATCATTCTGTACCCAGGGATCGTTCAACACCGTTCACTATGTTTTAATTTTTTCCCCTCACTAAAATACTGTACAACTATCTTCAATATCCAGACACAATCAAGCTGCTTAATACTGAGTAACACGTATGGTATTTTCCTCCTTGGTTACCTTCACATATTAATTATCAATAAACTTCAGGTAACACAACACAGGTAAAGAAAACAGGTAACACAACACAGGTAAAGACAGGACAGGTAACACAACACAGGTAAAGACAGGACAGGTAACACAACACAGGTAAAGAAAACAGGTAACACAACACAGGTAAAGGCAGGACAGGTAACACAACACAGGTAAAGGTAGGACAGGTAACACAACACAGGTAAAGACAGGACAGGTAACACAACAAAGGTAAAGGTAGGACAGGTAACACAACACAGGTAAAGACAGGACAGGTAACACAACACAGGTAAAGGTAGGACAGGTAACACAACACAGGTAAAGACAGGACAGGTAACACAACACAGGTAAAGACAGGACAGGTAACACAACACAGGTAAAGACAGGACAGGTAACACAACACAGGTAAAGGTAGGACAGGTAACACAACACAGGTAAAGACAGGACAGGTAACACAACACAGGTAAAGACAGGACAGGTAACACAACACAGGTAAAGACAGGACAGGTAACACAACACAGGTAAAGGTAGGACAGGTAACACAACACAGGTAAAGACAGGACAGGTAACACAACACAGGTAAAGACAGGACAGGTAACACAACACAGGTAAAGACAGGACAGGTAACACAACACAGGTAAAGACAGGACAGGTAACACAACACAGGTAAAGGAAGGACAGGTAACACAACACAGGTAAAGACAGGACAGGTAACACAACACAGGTAAAGACAGGACAGGTAACACAACACAGGTAAAGACAGGACAGGTAACACAACACAGGTAAAGACAGGACAGGTAACACAACACAGGTAAAGACAGGACAGGTAACACAACACAGGTAAAGACAGGACAGGTAACACAACACAGGTAAAGACAGGACAGGTAACACAACACAGGTAAAGGTAGGACAGGTAACACAACACAGGTAAAGACAGGACAGGTAACACAACACAAAGAAAGACAGGACAGGTAACACAACACAGGTAAAGACAGGACAGGTAACACAACACAGGTAAAGGTAGGACAGGTAACACAACACAGGTAAAGACAGGACAGGTAACACAACACAAAGAAAGACAGGACAGGTAACACAACACAGGTAAAGACAGGACAGGTAACACAACACAGGTAAAGGTAGGACAGGTAACACAACACAGGTAAAGACAGGACAGGTAACACAACACAGGTAAAGACAGGACAGGTAACACAACACAGGTAAAGGTAGGACAGGTAACACAACACAGGTAAAGACAGGACAGGTAACACAACACAGGTAAAGGTAGGACAGGTAACACAACACAAAGAAAGACAGGACAGGTAACACAACACAGGTAAAGACAGGACAGGTAACACAACACAAAGAAAGACAGGACAGGTAACACAACACAGGTAAAGACAGGACAGGTAACACAACACAGGTAAAGGTAGGACAGGTAACACAACACAGGTAAAGACAGGACAGGTAACACAACAAAGGTAAAGGTAGGACAGGTAACACAACACAGGTAAAGACAGGACAGGTAACACAACACAGGTAAAGGTAGGACAGGTAACACAACACAGGTAAAGACAGGACAGGTAACACAACACAGGTAAAGGTAGAACAGGTAACACAACACAGGTAAAGACAGGACAGGTAACACAACACAGGTAACACAACACAGGTAAAGGAAGGACAGGTAACACAACACAGGTAAAGACAGGGCAGGTAACACAACACAGGTAAAGGTAGGGCAGGTAACACAACACAGGTAAAGCAACACAAAACATGCAACACAGCATAAACAACTCAACACAGGTAAAAAATACTGCGGCACAGGTAGCACAACACATGAACACAAAAACAGGTAACACAACACATGATCTACCTAGTATAAGACACACACGAACAGTGACCTAACTTAAGCGATAACTACACCGTAATGATTTAAGTTCATCAGCAGGTTTATGGTGAGACACTCACGCAACATTGAGGAGTTGAGTGCGCACGCCTGCCACGCACGCGCGGACGCTATAGATCATGCTGAGACTCCCCAGCAACCTTGCCATACACAAACACCCTCACATATGGTGGCTTAGTGGCCGTATGTGTGTTGGTTATATTTGTATATATCTGTCGTATCTATCAGTATATAATAACTTGAAGTGTATATTTGTATGAACACACACACACACACACACACAAAAAAAAAAAAATATATATATATATATATAATATATATATATATATATATATATATATATATATATATATATATATATATATATATTACACAGATGCTCGTAGACGTTGAAAAAAAGATGTGTTTAATATATACAGTATGTTTGTGTCTATATAGGAGAAAATTCCTATATAATTAGTCTCATAGCAATCAAAACACTCCCTCCTCTCCACACTCCCTCCTCCCCACACTCCCTCCTCCCTACACTCCCTCCTCCCCACACTCCCTCCTCCCTACACTCCCTCCTCCCCACACTCCCTCCTCCCTACACTCCCTCCTCCCCACACTCCCTCCTCCCCACACTCCCTCCTCCCTACACACCCTCCTCCCTACACACCCTCCTCCCCACACTCCCTCCTCCCTACACTCCCTCTTCCCTACACTCCCTCCAACCTACACTCCCTCCTCCATCCTCCCCACACTCCCTCCTCCCCACCCTCCCTCCTCCCCACACTCCCTCCTCCCCACACTCCCTCCTCCCCACACTCCCTCCTCCCTACACTCCCTCCTCCCTACACTCCCTCCTCCCCACACTCCCTCCTCCCCACACTCCCTCCTCCCCACCCTCCCTGCTCCCCACACTCCCTCCTCCCTACACTCCCTCCTCCCCACACTCCCTCCACCCTACACTCCCTCCTCCCTACACTCCCTCCTCCCTACACTCCCTCTTCCCTACACTCCCTCCTCCCCACACTCCCTCCTCCCCACCCTCCCTCCTCCCTACACCCCCTCCTCCCCACACTCCCTCCTCCCCACACTCCCTCCTCCCTACACTCCCTCCTCCCCACACTCCCTCCTCCCTACACTCCATCCTCCTCACACTCCCTGCTCCCCACACTCCCTCCTCCCCACACTCCCTCCTCCCCACACACCCTCCTCCCCACACTCCCTCCTCCCAACACTCCCTCCTCCCCACCCTCCCTCCTCCCCACCCTCCCTCCTCCCCACACTCCCTCCTCCCTACACTCCCTCCTCCCCACCCTCCCTGCTCCCCACCCTCCCTCCTACCTCCACTCCCTCCTCCCTACACTCCCTCCTCCCCACACTCCTTCCTCCCCACACCTCCTCCTCCCTACACTCCCTCCTCCTTACACTCCCTTCTCCCCACCCTCCCTCCTCCCTATACTCCCTCCTCCCCACATCTTCTCCTCCCTATACTCCCTCCTCCCTACACTCTCTCCTCCCCACACCCCCTCCCCACTCTCCCTCCTCCCTACACTCCATCCTCCCCACCCTCCCTCCTCCCCACCCTCCCTCCTCCCCACACTCCCTCCTCCCTACACTCCCTCCTCCCCACCCTCCCTGCTCCCCACCCTCCCTCCTACCTCCACTCCCTCCTCCCTACACTCCCTTCTCCCCACCCTCCCTTCTCCCTATACTCCCTCCTCCCTACACTCTCTCCTCCCCACACCCTCTCCTCCCTACACTCCCTCCTCCCTACACGCCCTTCTCCCCACCCTCCCTTCTCCCTATACTCCCTCCTCCCTACACTCCCTCCTCCCCACACCCCCTCCTCCCTACACTCCCTCCTCCCTACACTCCATCCTCCCCACCCTCCCTCCTCCCTATACTCCCTCCCACATACACAGGTCACGCCTTACACCTCTACCACACTCCCTCCACACACACACATGAGCCCCACCCTTCCCTACAACTCTACCACATTGTCGCCTCCACACACACACACACACACACACACACACACACACACACACACACACACACACCTCCTGCCTCACAAAAAAATTCTGCCTCCCAATTTACCGCTTGAAAAAAATGAACCGGACACTTCCTCTGGACAGTAGCTTTAAGGACAAAATTTATCCGGACATATTTCCATTGGACAAAATCTCATCATGTTAAGTTTAACTCTTAATACCTTGTCAGGGTTAAGTTAAGTTATGCTAAATTTGGTTTGATTCGGTTAAGTCCAATTCGGATTTGGTTTGGTTACGATAAGTTGGGATATATAAACTTACTTTGGTTAGGTTAGGATTAAGTTCAATGCGGTTAAGTTGTGTTAGCTGAGGTCTAGTTAGCTCTAGTTTCATTAGGTTAAGTTAGGTTAAGTTAATCAAGGCTAAGCCATGTTAAGTTAAGTTTGGGTGATGAGCTTAAGTTATTTTACACGGGCTTTAGGTTAGGTCCTGTTAGGTTAACTTAAGTTGCTAAGGTCGCCTTAAATTAGGTTAGGTCAGGTGAATTTCGGCGAGGTTAATAATAGGTTAGGTTAGGTTAGGTAACATTTGGTTCAATAACTGGTAAAGATAATTTATTGGCTGCGATACGTTACGCTGGAAGAAAAAATATAACTTCCCTCAAATGCAAATAACATCTTTTAGTCAGGTCACGACGGGCGGACATTCGGCTAACCTAATAAAAAAAGATTATGATTAACCCCTTCAGTAAGATGATTTAACCCTTTGAGTACGATAATTGAACCCTTTGAGTACAATGATTTAACCTTTTGAGTACGATGGTTTAACCCCCGAGTAAAATTATTTACTCCTTTGAATACGACGATCTAACACCTTTTAGAACAATTATTTTACTTAACCCTTTGATTACGGTGATTTAACCCCTTGATTAAGACTATTTAACCCCTTGATTATGAATACTTAACCCTTTGAGTACGATTATTTAACCCTTTGAATACGATAACTTCTTCACGTAAGATGATTTAACTTCTTGATCATGACGATTTAACCCCTTGAGTACCATGATTTAACCCCTTGAGTACCATGATTTAACCCCTTGAGTACCATGATTTAACCTTCTGAGTGCAATGATTTAACCTCTCTGAATACGATGATGTAATCCCTTAAATACGATGGCATCATACAAATAGGAACTGATCATTGCATTCGAAGTGTTACGACATCGTACTCGAGGGATTAAGACATGGTACTCATGGGGTTAAGTGATGGTACTCATTGGGTTATGGCATCGCACTCAAGAGGTTAAGACCTCGTACTCAAGAGGTAAAGACATCGTACTCAAGAGGTTAAGACCTCGTACTCAAGAGGTTAAGACCTCGTACTCAAGAGGTTAAGACATCGTACTCAAGAGGTTAAGACATCGTACTCGAGAGGTCAAGACATCCTACTCATCGGGTAAATCTGAGTTACTCAATGGTAGTTATCAAACACTATTACATGTCAAACGTCTGGTTTTCCCTTCCCATGTTCGAAAAGTTTAGCCGAAACACCCTGTCAGAACGTTCGATAAGTCGTACCAATATGTGGTGTTGGTAATGTTCGAAAAGTCGTCCCAATATGTGTTGGTTGTTCGAAAAGTCGTACCAGTATGTGTTGGTTGTTCGAGAAGTCGTATCAATATGCGTTGGTTGTTCGAAAAGTCGTACCAATATGTGCTGTTAGATGTTCGAAAAGTCGTACCAATATGTGATGTTAGACGTTCGAAAAGTCGTATCGATATGTGCAGTTGGTAATGTTCGAAAAGTTGAGACAAAAAACCACAGTAATATTGTTCGAAATTTTGATAAAAGAAGCGCTGTGTAAGACTTAAATTGGAAATAATGACACGACACGTAATTTTGGGTCAGCGCTCAGGTAAAGCACCTTCCTCGCCAACACCTGTTAACAACGCCATCTTTATAGGTGAATTGTACGTCAGTTACGGTCAGCCCACCATTATAATGTGTACCAGGAACACCTGTACAACATACCATAAACACTTGTACAGACACGCACTCATCCACCACGGGCTACGCCACACATGCTAATCAGCGGCACCAGCTTGACTGGAGTACACACACACACACACACACTCCTAACCTACTGAAACACGTAACACCATTTCACAGCTTTTTCAGCAGTATATCAGCTTAAACAGCACGTATAGTAAGACTGTATATTAGTATTATAGTTTTAGAGACTCGACAATTGGTTAAATGTTGTTAAAAATATTGAAAAGTGAGTTTTAGGATGGTTGGTGGGCCGGACACCTTAACAGATGTTTGGTGTATCTCCGGACTGGTGGACTAAACAACCTCACCCACACAACACAGTTTGTTGACATTGTGACGCACACCTCATGCAGTGACTTACGCGGGCTGGGAAAAAGTAGAGGAGTGAGACAGACACACACTGTTAGGCTAGACTGGTACAGTTAGTTACCTCTCCTCAGTCGCCCTCCGGTCAGGTGCTCACCACGACTGGTAAGATGGTGGCGCTGTCAGCCCTGTGTCCCGGATGGTGACGTCACAATATGGCCGCCATCCTCGCGTGGTTGCCGATTGATTCTCGCCCGTCGCCTCTAACTGCCTGAAATATTTTGGAAAAAAATGGTTATGTGCACCGTTATGAAGACTTAGTATTACGACAATACTGTCATAATAACATATTTTTATCATACAGATGATAATGAAGAACTCAGAGCAGTGTCTTCCCTGAAATAATCCACCCAGACCCGAGTTTCCGCCAGTCTACCCCAGATAAAACACCTGACAATATGCGCATTAATCAAAGATTTTATTTTAAAATTCTACCCCGAACTCATCCGAAATTTTAGCGCACTTACAAATAACGCTATACTATTTTCCTTATCCGGGTGACAAAAGACGAAGTAAGAGAAAGGTGAATAATCTAAAATAGAAGATAAATAAGTGGTTGGCGACTCAGGCGAGCGGGTCTGTGTGGGCCGGAGTGTAGGCTGATGTAACAGTGTTGCCAGGTATAGGGAAATTTCCCGTTTTCAGGGGAAAATTACCCCTAGAGGGGGAAAAGGGAAAAAATTTAAATTAGTCCAAATCTAGGGAAAATGACATTGAAGTATGAGCATTTTGAAAGAGTACCAAAATATTTCGTTGATGATTCAAGTTTGTGTCCGTCGACGCTCTTACCCCCACTCTCTCCAACCACAAGGTATTTTGTTCTTTAAACAATCTTGCCAACAAGTTGTTAAACTAACCAAACTACTTCGTTCTGTATTGCGTTGTATTGGCACAATATTAATTTTGTTTACATTCCCCCGCTCCTCTGGTCACCCATCTACACCAGCAGGTCCCCCTCCTCTCTGCTCTTCCCTGTCCCGTGATAGGCTCTGTTTTCATTAGCTCGTAATCTATAGATATATACTGCTGCCGTGTACATTATATCATCTGTACAACCGCCTGACCTACGACCTCCAAAGAGCTTTCTCAGCTTGCCATGTATCTAAATAAACAACAAAAATAGAATATCGTACTAAACCAGAAGCATCAACCTCAGCAAAAGCGTATTGGATACAAAAAGGACACGTACAGTCGCTATTAATAAGGCTTGCAGTTGTAAAAAAAATAGAACTGTTCGAGAAATGTAGTTAGTGTACGATATAAAGATGCCAAGTTTAAAAATTGAAAAAATATATACAGTATTTGCATTGAACGTTCATCCCAATAGACACGTTAAGTAAATGATATATTTATTTTCAGTCACGCAGGTAATAGCATCAAGTTAACATTCAGATCCTCTCATATTGATAATCACTAATTTAGTACGCTAGTAATGCAAATACTAGCATATTCCTTAACTTTTCTCAAAATACCGTGTTCACAATATATATAAATATGGAAATTGCGTGACAAAAAGTGAATTTTTGAGGGTGCATCATGGAAATTTGGCCCAGGAGACCTGGCAACACTGGTCCAGGAGAACAGTCCGCGCATGGCCGCCGTGTAACGATTTTCTGCTCACATATCTCTACTTTTCATTATTTGATATTTCCGCTAAGGACCATCAATGTATTAAAATATACTAAATAAACCTTCACCATCCTCCAGATGAAATTAAACCAAGAGAGGGATATCACAATCACCGTTTTTCCAGAGCTAATCTTAAACACAGCGAGGGTAGATCATTGCGCTTGAAAATCTGTCAACAATTTTCACACGTAACCTGTCCCTTGGTGATGTATTAAAATATACTAAATATATTATCTCATGTTCCAGCTTATATTAAACAAAGAGAACGATATTAAAATGAGACATTCTTTTTTTCCTTATCGGAGTAATTTAAACCGAGGGAGAGAACGAGAGAGAGAGAGAGAGCTCGTTGCATCTAAGAATTTTGTAAACTATTTCCACACACCTTCCTAAGTTTATAAATATATTCATTAATTGGAGACACAACAACGTACCAAACTAGCAGCTTTAACCTAAAACAGAGAGATGGCGTCAAAACTTCACTCAGCCTCAACCGTAATAAAGAAATAAACATATACAAATTAAGGAAGGGAGGAAAGGGGGTTTGAGATTCTAGAGGCTTCACTTAGGGAAACATGGAAGCCCAAGAGGAGGTTTACCGTATGTTTCAAGGCTTCACTGATCTGATGCTTTAGTTATGGTTAGTTTGATTAGGTTAGATTAAGATTGATATGATAAGGTTATAATTGGTTTGTGTTCACGTCAGGTAAGATTGGCTTTAGTTAAGTTAAATTAGGTGTGGGTTAGGTTAAGTTCGGTTTATTTTGCAGAGTTAAAGTTACGTAAGGTTTGATTTGGTAAGATAAGGTTTGATTAGGTTTAGATAAGGTGTGGTTAGGTTAAGTTTGGACTGATCAAGTTAGGTAAAGTTAAGTTTGGTTAGGTTAAATAAAGTTTGGTTAGGTCAGGTCAGGAAAAAGGTTGGTTTGGATAAGTTAGGGTTTGTAAAGAAAAGTTAGCTTTGGTCAGATTAGGTGTTTTTTTTTTTTTTTTTTTTTACGGGGAATAGCCTACCCGGGCACAGGTTGTCGACCTACAACGAGGCCTAGGGGGGGTGAACAAATAAGAGTAAAAAGAAATTAAAAATACAAATAGAAGAGAAAGACTTAATCTACACCACGAAGATGCCGGAAAACCAGCTTTTTAAAGTGAGACAGATTGTAAGAGTATGGAAACACAGAAGAAGGCAGAGCATTCCACAGTTTGGCTGTGTGAGGAAAGGAGTATGTACTATAACGGGTTATTCTAGTGTGACCGACATCCACAGAGAAACGGTGGGCAACGCGGGCAAGACGAGTGTTATGAGCCCACGGCCTTACCGGCGGTACACAGGATGCCAAATCCACCGAACATTGCCCGTTAAAGTACCTGTAAAAGAGAGAGTGAAGCAACATTGCGGCGAAGAGAAAGGGAAGAAAGATTATCAACTAAAGGAGGAGAGTTAATAAGACAAAATGCCTTTGATTCCACCCTGTCTAACAGTTGGACAGAAGAGTCGCCCCAGATATGAGAGCAGTACTCCAAGTTAGGACCTGAAACAACTGCCCAGGAGTGAAGTAAGGTTAGGTAAGCTTTGGATGGGTTAAGCTAGGCACTCTGTTTTGGTTAGGTTAAGTTAGGTAAGGTTTGGATGGTTAAGCTAGGCATTCTTTGGTTTGGTTAGGTTAAGTTAAGTAAGGTCAGGTTAGGTTAAGTTAGGTAAGGTCAGGTTAGGTTAAGTTAGGTAAGGTCAGGTTAGGTTAAGTTAAGTAAGGTCAGGTTAGGTTAAGTTAAGTAAGGTCAGGTTAGGTTAAGTTAGGTAAGGTCAGGTTAGGTCAAGAGAACGAAACATGTCACAGGAGAGCGAAACGCACTTAGATTATTGATCGCTGGCGGCGGAGCTCGTAACCTTAACTTGGTGTTAGTGAAGGACCCACCGAGCCCCTGCCTAATTAAGTGACGAATACCTGGACAGACAAACACACCTTGTAGGGTACACGTTGTGGTGGTGGTAGTTGTGGTTGTGATGGTTGTAGTTGTGGTTGTGTTGGTGGTAGTTTTGGTTGTGATGGTGGCAGTTGTGGTTGTGGTGGACGTGATCTCTGGTATTTACAGCTCGCTTGGTTTGCAAATTAACACCCAGAAGACTGAGATTTTTGTCCAGCCCATTGTTCACCAATAGAAGCACCGCCATTCTACATTAATGGAGATCCTATCAAAATAGTAAACCATTTTAAGTCCCTTGGTAGCACTCTCACACCCACCTGCTCACTGGATATTGAAATTCAAACCAGAATCAATTAGCCTCGGCTGCATTTGGACGTTTGAGAACAAGAGTCTTTTTCAAAAATGACCTCAAATACGGAACGAAGACTGCAGTTTATCTCGCGGTCTGTATATCTACATTATTATATGCCTTAGAAACCTGGACGCCCTCCAGACGCCATATCCAAATTCTGGAAAACTTCCACACTAGATGTCTTAAGCGTATCTTTGGAATATCCTGGGAAGATAGAGTGACTCGTGAAGAACTATATCGTCGCTCAAACATGACCAGCATTGAAACCACGCTAGCCAAAAGACACTTGCGCTGGCTTGGACATGTTATCAGGATGCCAGACCACCGGCTTCCAAGACAAATATTATATGGCAAGCTCTCACATGGAAACCGCTCGACGGGAGGACAGAAACAGAGATATAAGGACCACTCTAAAACTCTACTCAAGTGCTGTAATATACAACCAAATTCACTGGAGCAACTAGCCTCAATAAAACGAGCCCAACGACATCAGAGGGCTCAAGGCATAATTCCTCTCAATGAACAACATCCCTGTCACCTATGCAACAAAATCTGCGCCTCTAGGATTGGACTCCATAGTCATCTACGGTGGCATCAGAGGAATAACATATAACTCATCAATCATCTCATCTGGAGCAACGTCGTCATCAACTTCAATGGACTGCAAGTAAGTGGTTATGATGGTGATATTAGTGGTTGTGATAGTAATAATTGTGGTTGTGATGGTGGTAGTTGTGGTTGTGGTGGAAGAAATTGTGATTGTGGTGGTGGTAATAGCGGTGGTAGTTTTGGTTGTGATGGTGGTAGTTGTGTTCGTTGTACCTGTAGTTATGATGGTGGTATTTGTGATTGTGATATTCATGGTTGTAATAGTGGTAGTACCATCAGTATCACAACAATCACCACCATCACAACTATCACCACCATCACAACCATCACAACAATCACCACCATCACAACAATCACCACCATCACAACTATCGCAACTATCACCACCATCACAACCATCACCATCACAATTATCATCACCACCATCACCACAATTCCCAGCTACACCATCCGACCCACAATCACTACCACCTATTTTATCATCAACACAACCACTCCCTCCCTCACTATCAACACCAACACCATCTTTACAACCACTACCACTATCTGCACCACCACCACAATCCCCATCACTACCAGTATCAACACCGACATATTTACTATCACAACCACAATCCTATCTACCACAACCACAATCCTATCTACCACAACCACACCCTTATCTACCACGATTACCCCCATCCACAACTTTATCTACTACCAACAACATCATAACCGCAATCTTATCTACCACTATTTCCACCAGCCATTCAGCCAGTCAACCAATCAGTCATACGAATCAGTCAGTCAATCAGTTAACTAATCGCAGTTGACTCACTAAATGACCTGTTCCAACACACACACACACACACACACACACACACACACACACACTCTTACACTCAAACTTCTGCTAATTACCTACCGACTCCTTTAACAAACTTGCTAATTACAGTCTTGCCTTACACTGAGCCTTGGGGGGAGGGGGGGTAAGGGGGGGAGGGGGGTAAGGGGGGGAGGGGGAGATACATTAATGATGAGGTCTGTCTGTCTGTCTGTCTGTCTGTCTGTCTGTCTCTTCGTTTGTGTTTCTGTCCGAGCGTCCGTCCGAAAGTATTTGACACGCAGTTCATGGGCTATTGAAAATCTAATACGAGTCATTTGGAAATGTGTGTGTGTGTGTGTGTGTGTGTGTGTGTGTGTGTGTGTGTGTGAGTAACTATGGAATATGGTGGTTGGATGTGCTAAAAAAATCTACCAATTGGACATGGTTATAGGTGACTAACTATGGCACATGGCGGTAATACTACTCAAAATGAATCACTTGGACACGTATGTAAGTATAGGATATGGTGGTTATATTATTAAAATCATTCACTCGGACATGTTGTATAAGTGGTTCTGGGATATGGCCAACATTAGTCACTTGGACATACATATGAATAATCACAAGAGAAGATAATAGGATGTTCAGATACGTCATCTGGACATGGGCCAATATTACAGACGAACCTAAGACATGGAAAACAAACCCTTACATTTATCACTTGGACATTCACAACAACAAAAACTAGTTCGAGTAGTAGTTGTGTCACTGGATATACATGGCAACAGTAAGAGGTAATAAAGTTCCCACATGCCTCACCTGGACACGCTGGGGGTGATATAGGGGTCACATGGGGGGAGGGGGGAGGGGGGAAGGTGCCAAATCCTCGTGTTTGTCATCCGCTTTACGACACGTCCTGCCTCCTCATTCCCACAGTTTCCTACGGTCATTTTCCTCTTAACTGGAAGATGTTGAGAACGAATCTTCACGGGTTCACGCTACAACACCCACAAAAAAAAAAAATATTCTCAAAACTTCGTAAGTTAAATAGCATTATCTCGTATGTTAAGAATATAAGGCAGCATCTATAGTTATACGCTTGAGTCTCAGGATCATTTCGACGCCAATTTTGAACGACACACACACACATATATGAACACCTTTATGAGAACTAAGTTGCATTGAGACTCTACCGTAGCAGGATGTGTTCTTTCATCCCCAGAAATGGAAGAAACATTCAGCGCATGAACCTTTGTTGTAATCTGAGGTCTGGTCAGGTGGGTGCCAGTCCAAACGGGTTCCAGCCCTAATATGAGACAGTTCTAATGGGTTCCAGTCCCAATACCCAGTCCTAATGGGTTCCAGTTCTAATTGGCCTCAGTGATAATGTATACGTTCTAATAGGCACCAGTCCTATAGGTTAGGTCAAGTTAGGTCATGTCATGTTAGGTCAGGTTAGGTGATGCTAGGCTAAGTTTGGTTAGATTAGGACCCAGTAGAAACGAGGCCTATTGGGACTAGAGCCCAGCTGACCTGTAGCCACCCGTTGTTGTGCCGCTGGTCGGGAAGTTGTGGGAGAGACTCGTCCAACCATTTGTCATACGTGGAGCCATTCATCATTCTCACCCCGGGATGAGTTTATTGTTTGTTATACTGTCCCTCTGGCCACACACACACACACACACACTAAAACCTTTCCACGCACATACGCCCAATCCCTCTCTCTCTCTCTCTCTCTCTCTCTCTCTCTCTCTCTCTCTCTCGCTCTCTTTCTCTCTCTCTCTACTGTCACTCGGAGTTGAGTACGACGATCATCCAATGACGACGAACTGATGAAGAATTTCAATAGTGTTTTCTTCGTTGGAGAGAACTATAGTGCGTCTAGAGGCCAATACGGGATAGGCACGATCGTCCTCAGAGATAATGGTCGCCACAACCACCATCTTCTGTCACCTGAAGTTCCTCGTCCACAAATTACTCCTCGACACCGCAACCGCATCTCAACTACACGACCTAACATTAAACTCTACAAGACTACAACACCATCCGCTCTCCAGCCTTAATAAAACTCCTCAATGATTCATAGATGACTTGAACGTTCACTCTTATGTTGCTCCTCCATGTAGTCCTGAAAGTTTGGTTTAAATAATCCTCCCAAGTTACTATAAGTTATAAGTAATGTATGTTGTGGGTATATTTTTATGTCCACACACACACACACACACACACACAGACAGACACACACGCTCCATCACCACAGCTCCTCTAGGTTATGAAGTAGTGGCGCACTATATATTACCTGCATGAGCAAGAAACAACAATATGCACAAAAATAATTCAAGTCACACACACGCACACACACACACACACACACACACACACGAAATATATGTATGTATGTTTTGTTCTTTCTGTCGCGCTGGGATTTATTTTTTTAGATCTTCCTATTAACTTAATTATATTTCCCCTCTTCCTGTTATTTCTGTTTCTGTCTTTGTTCTTACCCCTGTTTATTTTATTCCTTTTTTTTCCTTTTCCCGTTATTCTATTTTTATCTGTTGCTATCCTAAACTTTCTTGTTGCTGCTGATGTTGTTGTTGTTGTTGTTGTTACTCAGTTTCATTATTTTCTTTTATTTGTCTGTTTGTTTTTGTTTTCTTCTTTTCTATTATTCCGTTTTTATCTTATTTTCCTGTTTACTGTTATTCTGTTTTTGTCTCATTTTCTTGTTTACTGTTATTCTGTTTTTGTCTCATTTTCTTGTTTCCTGTTATTCTGTTTTTGTCTCATTTTCTTGTTTCCTGTTATTCTGTTTTTGTCTCATTTTCCTGTTTCCTGTTATTGTCTTATTTCCTGTTTACTGTTATTCTGTTTTTGTCTCATTTTCTTGTTTCCTGTTATTCTGTTTTTGTCTCATTTTCTTGTTTCCTGTTATTCTGTTTTTGTTTTGTTTTTGTTTTTAAGTTTACTTGTTGAATGTTGCCGCTGCCTGAGCTCCTTCTGACATCTCGAAGAACCATTTTGAGTGAACCAATGAACCACGACGACCCATCCTGAGTGAAACAATGAACCCTGACGACCCATTTTGAGTAAACCAATGAACCACGACGACCCATCCTGAGTGAAACAATGAACCACGACGACCCATCCTGAGTGAAACAATGAACCACGACGACCCATTTTGAGTAAACCAATGAACCACGACGACCCATTTTGAGTGAACCAATGAACCACGACGACCCATTTTGAGTGAACCAATGAACCACGACGACCCATCCTGAGTGAAACAATGAACCACGACGACCCATCCTGAGTGAAACAATGAACCACGACGACCCATCCTGAGTGAAACAATGAACCACGACGCCCCATCCTGAGTGAAACAATGAACCACGACGAGCAAACATCCTGAGTGAACCAACGAACCACGACGACCCATTTTGAGTGAAACAATGAACCACGACGACCCATTTTGAGTGAACCAATGAACCACGACGACCCATCCTGAGTGAACCAACGAACCACGACGAGTAAACATCCTGAGTGAACCAACGAACCACGACGACCCATCTTGAGTTGAACCGACGAACCACACCGAACCACCTTAAGAAAGACGTCAGACATCAAATACACCATTGCTATGTTTCCCAGACTCTTCCGGGTCACAGCTCAAAGCAGTAACATTAAAACCGGTTTCCACATTAGTGATAACGTGTAGGATAGCCTGGAGATCTGCACTAATGTTCAGATCAGTATCATATAATATTCTCGCCCGGGAGATCTGAGAACGTTAGTCAGTCAGTCAGTCAGTCAGTCAGTCAGGCAGCTAGTTAGTTAGTTAGTTAGTTAGTTAGTTAGTTAGTTAGTTAGTTAGTTAGTTAGTTAATTAGTTAGTTAGTTAGTTTCATTTAAACAACGACACCCAAATATTAATTTCCTCAATAGTTCAAAAGATACAATTTTCTCCATAATCTGATACTGTGAGAACGTATCTAATTGAACCCATGAGAACGTATCTAACTGGACCTATAAGAACGTATCTAACTGGACCTATAAGAACGTATTTAACTGGACCTATGAGAACATATTTAACTGGACCCATGATAACATATCTAACTGGACCTATAAGAACGTATTTAATTGGACCTATGAGAACGTATCTAACTGGTTCACTTGTGTTACGGGAGAAATACGGATTACCAAGGGCCGGTTCCTCTTTCCTTCCTAATTGGAGATATGAGACCATAATTAATTGATTTAATAAGACTTACCATCTACTATAAGACATGGGTCCGATATAAGACATTGGATCCATTATAAGACAAGGGGTCAATTATAGGACATTGGGGTTCATTATAGGACATTGGGGTTCATTATAATACATGGGGTCCATTATAATACATGGGGTCCATTATAATACATGGGGTCCATTATAATACATGGGGTACATTATAATACATGGGGTCCATTATAATACATGGGGTCCATTATAATACATGGGGTCCATTATAATACATGGGGTCCATTATAATACATGGGGTCCATTATAATACATGGGGTCCATTATAATACATGGGGTCCATTATAATACATGGGGTCCATTATAATACATGGGGTCCATTATAATACATGGGGTCCATTATAATACATGGGGTCCATTATAATACATGGGGTACATTATAATGATGAGTCCCTCGCCACCCTTTTTCCAGGTCCTTAAAGGTGAAGCCTGCGGGGATGGCTACGCCTACCTGCCCTCTTCCAGGTGATTGATGATTGACGAGTAGGTGAGAGAGAGAGTTGACGTCTGGTTGATGATTGACTGGAAAGAGATGAAGACGAAGAGAGAGAGAGAGAGAGAGAGAGAGAGAGAGAGAGAGAGAGAGAGAGAGAGAGAGAGAGAGAGAGAGAGAGAGAGAGAGATACACAAACAATGAAAGAAAGAGAGAGAAAAAGAGACAGAAAGAGACAGAAAGAGAGAAAGAGATGCAGAAAGACAGAGAGACAGATAGAGTGACAGAACCGTTAACGTTGAGGACATTCACGTTATATCCTTCAGAGAACCTATTGGCAACACTGCTCTCTGCGTCAGTGTACATGTTTGGTATTGGACACACTGCTGGTCTACCTATCGGGGTGTGAGTGTTCATTTAGAGGCGTGGGCGTTGGTTTAGAGGCGTGGGCGTTGGTTTAGAGGCGTGGGCGTTCATTTACAGGTGTGGGCGTTGGTTTAGAGGCGTGGGCGTTTGCTTAGAGGTGTGGGCGTTTGTTTAGAGATGTGGGTGTTCATTTGTAGGCATAGGCGTTCACTTAGAGACGTGGGTGTTCATTTATAGGTGTGAGCTTTCATTTAGAGGCGCGGGCGTTCATTCATAAGCATATGCGTTTATTTATAGGAGCGAGCGTTCATTTACAGGTGTGGGCGTTCTTTTAGAGACGTGGACGCTCATTTAAGGGCGTGGGCGTTTGTTTATAGGCGTGGGCATTTGTTTATAGGCGTGGGCGTTCATTTATAGGTGTGGGCGTTCACTCAGAGAGGACGTGGGCGTTCCTTGTGGGCATGTGCTGTTCATTGGAGAAAGCGTGGGCGTTTAATCACAAGATAATACAAATATAGGCTATCACTCAAACTACGTGGGTGTTCATAGTGAGGAGCTGGGAGGTGGGGGATGAGGAGGTGGGGGAGGTGGGGGAGGTGGGGGTGCAGAGTGAGCTGGGTGGTGCGGGAGGGGGAGGAGTGTGGAGTAAACTGGGTGGGGCACGTGGGGGTGGGGGGGGGGGAGGTGAGGAATGAGCTGGGTTGCGTGGGCGTGGGCGGGGTAGGAAGGCTCATTCATGTTAGCTCTATATTTACAGCCACTTCAGCAAAGTTCAGGAGTCGTGACCAATGCAGTATATTGTAAACATGCCTGTCTGTCTCTCTGTCTGTCTGTCTGTCTGGGTGGCTGTATGTGTCTGTCTGTCTGTATATCTGCCAGTCTGTCTGTCTGTCTGGGTGGTTGTATGTCTGTCTGTCTGCTTGGATAACTGTCTATCTATCTAGTTGTTTGTCTGTCCGGCTAGCTGTCTGTACAGTTGTCTGAAAAAGAGAGAGAGAGAGAGAGAGAGAGAGAGAGAGAGAGAGAGAGAGGTGCACCTGTGTCCGTGTGTTGTTGAAACTTGGCCTACACCCTCATGATTAATTTATGAGGATTATGTCTACATGTGAGAGAGAGAAAGTGAGAGTAAATCTGTATTTGTGACTCTCTCTCTCTCTCTCTCTCTCTCTCTCTCTCTCTCTCTCTCTCTCTCTCTCTCTCTCTGTATTTATGTTGGTTAAAGCTAATTAAGTTTTTGGTGACATTCGTATACCAACGAACACAAACAAATTATTATGTCCAACACACACACACACACACACACACACACACACACACACACACACACACACACACACACACACATGTTGATATAGAAACTACCAAGAAAAATTCATTCCCAGCCTAACTTAATGTTTGTATAACATATATGCTGAGGGCGAAGGCCAATTCCATGTAAAACTTGTGTCTTTGAAACATGTACTCTGAGCAACATCTGTCAGAAGAGTTGAATTGTCAGGAAAACTATCAGAAAAACTCAGGAGAACTATCAGGAGAAACCGTCAGGGAAAACTGTCAGGAGAACTGTCAGAAAATGGCAGGAGATATCAGCAAATTCCTTTAGAACTGTCAGGAGAAGACTCAGAAGAACTCTCAGTAATAAACAGTCAAGATTTATTCCAAGGTTAAGGTAATTCAGATCAGTAGTTACGTTCCCTCATACACTCAGCTTAAGGCGTTCCCATATTCAGTGAGAAATATCGGAGGGGATTAAATATGGTCCTCCCGATATTAAACTACTGTGAAAAAACTAACATGGTCCTCCCGATATTAAACTATTATTATGAAAAAACTAACTAATGGTCCTCCCGATATTAAACTATTATTATAAAAAAACTAACTAATGGTCCTCCCGATATTAAACTATTATTATGAAAAAACTAACTAATGGTCCTCCCGATATTAAACTATTATTATGAAAAAACTAACTAATGGTCCTCCCGATATTAAACTATTATTATAAAAAAAAACTAACTAATGGTCCTCCCGATATTAAACTACTATGGAAAAACTAACTAATGGTCCTCCCGATATTAAACTACTATGAAAAAACTAACTAATGGTCCTCCCGATATTAAACTATTATTATGAAAAAACTAACTAATGGTCCTCCCGATATTAAACTATTATTATGAAAAAACTAACATGGTCCTCCCGATATTAAACTATTATTATGAAAAAACTAACTAATGGTCCTCCCGATATTAAACTATTATTATAAAAAAACTAACTAATGGTCCTCCCGATATTAAACTATTATTATGAAAAAACTAACTAATGGTCCTCCCGATATTAAACTATTATTATGAAAAAACTAACTAATGGTCCTCCCGATATTAAACTATTATTATGAAAAAACTAACTAATGGTCCTCCCGATATTAAACTATTATTATAAAAAAACTAACTAATGGTCCTCCCGATATTAAACTATTATTATGAAAAAACTAACTAATGGTCCTCCCGATATTAAACTATTATTATGAAAAAACTAACTAATGGTCCTCCCGATATTAAACTATTATTATAAAAAAACTAACTAATGGTCCTCCCGATATTAAACTATTATTATGAAAAAACTAACTAATGGTCCTTCCGATATTAAACTACTATGGAAAAACTAACTAATGGTCCTCCCGATATTAAACTACTATGGAAAAACTAACTAATGGTCCTCCCGATATTAAACTATTATTATGAAAAAACTAACTAATGGTCCTTCCGATATTAAACTACTATGGAAAAACTAACTAATGGTCCTCCCGATATTAAACTATTATTATGAAAAAACTAACATGGTCCTCCCGATATTAAACTACTATGGAAAAACTAACTAATGGTCCTCCCGATATTAAACTACTATGGAAAAACTAACTAATGGTCCTCCCGATATTAAACTATTATTATAAAAAGAAACTAACTAATGGTCCTCCCGATATTAAACTATTATTATGAAAAAACTAACTAATGGTCCTCCCGATATTAAACTATTATTATGAAAAAAACTAACATGGTCCTCCCGATATTAAACTACTATGGAAAAACTAACTAATGGTCCTCCCGATATTAAACTATTATTATAAAAAAACTAACTAATGGTCCTCCCGATATTAAACTATTATTATAAAAAAAAACTAACTAATGGTCCTCCCGATATTAAACTATTATTATAAAAAAACTAACTAATGGTCCTCCCGATATTAAACTATTATTATGAAAAAACTAACTAATGGTCCTCCCGATATTAAACTATTATTATGAAAAAACTAACTAATGGTCCTCCCGATATTAAACTATTATTATGAAAAAACTAACTAATGGTCCTCCCGATATTAAACTATTATTATAAAAAAACTAACTAATGGTCCTCCCGATATTAAACTATTATTATGAAAAAACTAACTAATGGTCCTCCCGATATTAAACTATTATTATGAAAAAACTAACTAATGGTCCTCCCGATATTAAACTATTATTATAAAAAAACTAACTAATGGTCCTCCCGATATTAAACTATTATTATGAAAAAACTAACTAATGGTCCTTCCGATATTAAACTACTATGGAAAAACTAACTAATGGTCCTCCCGATATTAAACTACTATGGAAAAACTAACTAATGGTCCTCCCGATATTAAACTATTATTATGAAAAAACTAACTAATGGTCCTCCCGATATTAAACTATTATTATAAAAAAAAACTAACTAATGGTCCTCCCGATATTAAACTACTATGGAAAAACTAACTAATGGTCCTCCCGATATTAAACTATTATTATAAAAAAACTAACTAATGGTCCTCCCGATATTAAACTATTATTATGAAAAAACTAACATGGTCCTCCCGATATTAAACTATTATTATGAAAAAACTAACTAATGGTCCTCCCGATATTAAACTATTATTATAAAAAAACTAACTAATGGTCCTCCCGATATTAAACTATTATTATGAAAAAACTAACTAATGGTCCTCCCGATATTAAACTATTATTATGAAAAAACTAACTAATGGTCCTCCCGATATTAAACTATTATTATGAAAAAACTAACCAATGGTCCTCCCGATATTAAACTATTATTATAAAAAAACTAACTAATGGTCCTCCCGATATTAAACTATTATTATGAAAAAACTAACTAATGGTCCTCCCGATATTAAACTATTATTATGAAAAAACTAACTAATGGTCCTCCCGATATTAAACTATTATTATAAAAAAACTAACTAATGGTCCTCCCGATATTAAACTATTATTATGAAAAAACTAACTATTGGTCCTTCCGATATTAAACTACTATGGAAAAACTAACTAATGGTCCTCCCGATATTAAACTACTATGGAAAAACTAACTAATGGTCCTCCCGATATTAAACTATTATTATGAAAAAACTAACTAATGGTCCTTCCGATATTAAACTACTATGGAAAAACTAACTAATGGTCCTCCCGATATTAAACTATTATTATGAAAAAACTAACATGGTCCTCCCGATATTAAACTACTATGGAAAAACTAACTAATGGTCCTCCCGATATTAAACTACTATGGAAAAACTAACTAATGGTCCTCCCGATATTAAACTATTATTATAAAAAAAAACTAACTAATGGTCCTCCCGATATTAAACTATTATTATGAAAAAACTAACTAATGGTCCTCCCGATATTAAACTATTATTATGAAAAAAACTAACATGGTCCTCCCGATATTAAACTACTATGGAAAAACTAACTAATGGTCCTCCCGATATTAAACTATTATTATGAAAAAACTAACTAATGGTCCTCCCGATATTAAACTATTATTATAAAAAAACTAACTAATGGTCCTCCCGATATTAAACTATTATTATGAAAAAACTAACTATTGGTCCTTCCGATATTAAACTACTATGGAAAAACTAACTAATGGTCCTCCCGATATTAAACTACTATGGAAAAACTAACTAATGGTCCTCCCGATATTAAACTATTATTATGAAAAAACTAACTAATGGTCCTTCCGATATTAAACTACTATGGAAAAACTAACTAATGGTCCTCCCGATATTAAACTATTATTATGAAAAAACTAACATGGTCCTCCCGATATTAAACTACTATGGAAAAACTAACTAATGGTCCTCCCGATATTAAACTACTATGGAAAAACTAACTAATGGTCCTCCCGATATTAAACTATTATTATAAAAAAAAACTAACTAATGGTCCTCCCGATATTAAACTATTATTATGAAAAAACTAACTAATGGTCCTCCCGATATTAAACTATTATTATGAAAAAAACTAACATGGTCCTCCCGATATTAAACTACTATGGAAAAACTAACTAATGGTCCTCCCGATATTAAACTATTATTATAAAAAAACTAACTAATGGTCCTCCCGATATTAAACTACTATGGAAAAACTAACTAATGGTCCTCCCGATATTAAACTATTATTATAAAAAAAAACTAACTAACCCATGACAAAAATATATATTAATAAAGATGAATGCCAAAAAAAAAAAGAGAGAGTATTATTTCCTTTCCTACATTTTGCAACATAGAGCAGTGAACTTTTCTTACTGGTTCATGTTAGACTTCCCGTCAAATTTTCTGAAGTTGTTGTCATTGGTGGAACAAACACTTCCTTTTGACATAACCCGAGATGAAAATAGTCAAGTGTTTTAATATCGCGCGAATGAACCAGCCACCCACCTTCATTCTACGCCAGACGAACGCTCGCCTCCTCTCCCTTTCTCTCTACCCTATTAAACCCACTGATGGAAGTTACGCCAGACGAATGTTCGCTCTCCTACCCTCTACCCCATTAAACACAGTAATGGAAGTTACGCCAGACGAACGTTCGCTCACCTACCCTCTACCCCATTAAACACAGCAATGGAAGTTACGCCAGACAAATGTTCGCTCACCTACCCTCTACCCCATTAAACACAGTGATGAAAGTTACGCCAGACGAACGTTCGCTCTCCTACCCTCTACCCCATTAAACACAGCAATGGAAGTTACGCCAGACGAACGTTCGCTCTCCTACCCTCTACCCCATTAAACACAGTGATGAAAGTTACGCCAGACAAATGTTCGCTCACCTACCCTCTACCCCATTAAACACAGCAATGGAAGTTACGCCAGACGAACGTTCGCCCTCCTTCTTTCACCCACTTAAGACAAACTAAAGAAAGCTACGCAAGAAGAATGTTCGTCTGTTGCAAAATAAAGTTGGTAGAGTGAACAGTGTGAGAGTAGAGTGAACAGTGTGAGAGTAGAGTGAACAGTGTGAGAGTAGAGTGGACAGTGTGAGAGTGAACAGTGTGAGAGTAGAGTGAACAGTGTGAGAGTAGAGTGAACAGTGTGAGAGTAGAGTGAACAGTGTGAGAGTAGAGTGAACAGTGTGAGAGTAGAGTGAACAGTGTGAGAGTGAACAGTGTGAGAGTAGAGTGAACAGTGTGAGAGTGAACAATGTGAGAGTAGAGTGAACAATGTGAGAGTAGAGTGAACAGTGTGAGAGTAGAGTGAACAGTGTGAGAGTAGAGTGAACAGTGTGAGAGTGAACAGTGTGAGAGTAGAGTGAACAGTGTGAGAGTGAACAGTGTGAGAGTAGCGTGAACAATGTGAGAGTAGAGTGAACAGTGTGAGAGTAGAGTGAACAGTGTGAGAGTAGAGTGAACAGTGTGAGAGTAGAGTGAACAGTGTGAGAGTGAACAGTGTGAGAGTAGAGTGAACAGTGTGAGAGTAGAGTGGACAATGTGAGAGTAGAGTGAACAATGTGAGAGTAGCGTGAACAGTGTGAGAGTAGAGTGAACAATGTGAGAGTAGAGTGAACAGTGAGAGAGTAAAGTGAACAATGTGAGAGTAGAGTGAACAGTGTGAGAGTAGAGTGAACAATGTGAGAGTAGAGTGAACAGTGTGAGAGTAGAGTGAACAGTGTGAGAGTAGAGTGAACAATGTGAGAGTAGAGTGAACAGTGTGAGAGTAGAGTGAACAGTGTGAGAGTAGAGTGAACAGTGTGAGAGTAGAGTGAACAATGTGAGAGTAAAGTGAACAGTGTGAGAGTAGAGTGAACAGTGTGAGAGTAGAGTGAACAGTGTGAGAGTAGAGTGAACAGTGTGAGAGGCCGCAATATTCCCAGTGGACCATAAAGGGGAAAGTCCCCTATCCTGCACCCCCCCCCCCCCCCCCCACACACACTGAAAACAAGATAACAGTATGGTAGAGTCTCAGTGTAATGATACAGTATATACGCCCTTCTTGTCCCTCACCTTTCGCTTTTCTTCGCCCAAATGAGCCAATTAAACACGTTCTAACAGCTCCTAGTATATGTCATAAAAAGTTCATGGAATTAATAAGAAAAATTCCCTTGAGATAGAGAATAAACGCAAATAGTTAGGTAAGTCTCGGAACAATTATGACGCCATTCTGTTCACATTTTCTCTTTTATTATGAAGGAGTCAACTGAACGTGAGAACTTTTGAGATTGAACTTAGTGATTCTCAAAGTTCCATGTGTGACCTTTTTTTACCCCCATACTTGGAGATAAGAGATCATATATTTAATTAAAGTCACAGCATAATATCGACGCCATTTTACTTGTCATATATATTTTGGAGGTAGGCTATATGAGATAGTTATGGGAGTGTGTATAATTAACTAGTTATTGTAGGTATAATTAACTAGTTATTGTAGGTATAATTAACTAGTAATTGTAGGTATAATTAACTAGTTATTGTAGGTATAATTAACTAGTTATTTTCGGTATAATTAACGTGTTATCTTCGGTATTATTAACTAGTTATTGTAAGCATAATTAACTAATTACTTAGGTATAATTAAGTAGTTATTTTAGGTATAATTAATTAGTTATTGTCGGTATAATCAACTAGTTTCTTAGGTATAATTAACTAGTTATTGTACGTATAATTAACTAGTTATTTTAGGTATAATTAACTAGTTATCACAAGTATATTTAACTAGTTATCGTAGGTATAATTACCTAGTTTCAGAACGTAAACTTGACTAAGTTATATTTCCCTCTTAACTAGTGATGCGAGGACTCACCCAACTGGCTCACTTTAGCAGATGGCAGAGAAAATGGCGTCAGATCTTTATTATAATTAGATGTGTTTTTATTTTGTTTGTTTTTCCTCAGTTTGGAGGTAAATAGAAGCCTCTCTCTCTCTCTCTCTCTCTCTCTCTCTCTCTCTCTCTCTCTCTCTCTCTCTCTCTCTCTCTGACCAACTCAATCTTAAGGTGGCTGGAATTCGAGTGTAATGACGTCAAGTTTAAAGCTCGTGACGTCACAGTCTTCTCCAGTAGGATCTCCACGTCCAGACAGGAGGACGGAAGGAGTGGGGGCGTTGTCGGAGAAGGAGGTAGGGGGGGGGGGGGGAGGGGGAGGAAGGGAGGAGGAGCAGTGGCGGAGAATGTGGAGGCGGAGGAGTAGGTGGAGGAAGCGTAGGTGAAGGCGTGGAGAGGGAGGGGGGAGCAGAGGGGGATAGGGGGGTTGGGGACGAGAGGGATGAGGTAAGAGGGAGGAGTGGGAAGAGCAGGAGAGGGGGCAGAGGGAGTGTATTAGAGGGTAAGTCTTGGAGATAGGATAACAGCTGGGGTGGGGTGAAACGTAGTCAAGAAGAAGAAGAAGTAGAAGAAGAAGAGGAGGAAGAAGAAGAAGAAGAAGAAGAAGAAGAAGAAGAAGAAGAAGAAGAAGAAGAAGAAGAAGAAGAAGAAGAAGAAGAAGAAGAAGAAGAATTTGTCACTATATCTAGGAATAATACTATAATATACGTTCAGTCAGTCATTCAGCATAGTACTAGTTCAGTCAGACAGTCACTTAGTCTTTCAGAATGGTTCTCAATCAGTCAGCTGGGTACTTTGTCAGTCAATCAGTCAGGAGGGTACTTGGTCAGTCAATCAGTCAGGAGGGTACTTTGTCAGTCAATCAGTCAGGAGGGTACTTGGTCAGTCAATCAGTCAGGAGGGTACTTGGTCAGTCAATCAGTCAGGAGGGTACTTGGTCAGTCAATCAGTCAGGAGGGTACTTAGTCAGTCAATCAGTCAGGAGGGTACTTGGTCAGTCAATCAAGCAGGAGGGTACTTGGTCAGTCAATCAGTCAGGAGGGTACTTGGTCAGTCAATCAGGCAGGAGGGTACTTGGTCAGTCAATCAGGCAGGAGGGTACTTGGTCAGTCAATCAGTCAGGAGGGTACTTGGTCAGTCAATCAGTCAGGAGGGTACTTGGTCAGTCAATCAGTCAGCTGGGTACTTGGTCAGTCAATCAGTCAGGAGGGTACTTGGTCAGTCAATCAGTCAGGAGGGTACTTGGTCAGTCAATCAGGCAGGAGGGTACTTAGTCAGTCAATCAGTCAGGAGGGTACTTGGTCAGTCAATCAGTCAGGAGGGTACTTGGTCAGTCAATCAGTCAGGAGGGTACTTGGTCAGTCAATCAGGCAGGAGGGTACTTGGTCAGTCAATCAGGCAGGAGGGTACTTGGTCAGTCAATCAGTCAGGAGGGTACTTGGTCAGTCAATCAGTCAGGAGGGTACTTAGTCAGTCAATCAGTCAGGAGGGTACTTGGTCAGTCAATCAAGCAGGAGGGTACTTGGTCAGTCAATCAGTCAGGAGGGTACTTGGTCAGTCAATCAGGCAGGAGGGTACTTGGTCAGTCAATCAGTCAGGAGGGTACTTTGTCAGTCAATCAGTCAGGAGGGTACTTTGTCAGTCAATCAGTCAGGAGGGTACTTGGTCAGTCAATCAGTCAGGAGGGTACTTGGTCAGTCAATCAGTCAGCTGGGTACTTTGTCAGTCAATCAGTCAGGAGGGTACTTAGTCAGTCAATCAGGCAATCTCAGTCATGTGATTTGTCTTCATAGAGTAATTTGATCAGGATTGACATTCATAGAGCTGTTGGACGCAGTTAAGATTCTAACCTATTGCAACCTGTGAGGCGGACTATAGCCCCCCCCCCCTCTCACCCCCTTTACCTCCCTCTCATCCTCCACATATTTCTCACCTTCTCCACTCCCCCTACCAACCCCTCTCTCTCCCCCTTTCCCCTCTTTTCCTCCGCTCCACTTCCTCTTCCCTTCTCTCCTCCTTCCCCCCACTCTCCCTCCCCTTGCTCCTCCTTTCCCTCTCTTCCGCCTTCCCCTCTCTCTTCCTCCACCTCTTTTTCCCCACCTTACCCTCTCCTCTTTCATCTATCCCTCTTCTCCATTCTTCCACTACTTTCTCCTCTTCTTCTTTCCTAACACCCTCTCCTAATTCTCTCTCTCTCTACCTCACCCCACCCTTTACTCTCTTCTCTCCCTCACCCCACCCTTTACTCTCTTCTCTCCCTCGCCCCACCCTTTACTCTCTTCTCTCCCTCACCCCACCCTTTACTCTCTTCTCTCCCTCGCCCCACCCTTTACTCTCTTCTCTCCCTCACCCCACCCTTTACTCTCTTCTCTCCCTCACCCCACACCTTACTCTCCTCTCCCTCATCTGTCCCCTCCCTCTCCTCTTTCCCTCATCCCACTCCTCCCTCTTCTCTCTCCCATTCTTTTCTCCATCACCCCCTCCCCTCTTATTTTGTTTTCCTCCCTCCCACCTTCCCCTCCCCTCCCCTCCTTCCCTCTGTCCTAAACCAACAAGGATTTCGGCCGTGTGATAACAAACACCTCCCCGACACTCGCCTCCTTTTTCCTGTTCCTGTAGGTGCCTCTGCAACATACTGTGCAATACAGGTGCCTCCTGCAAATTACTAGGCGATAAGGGTGCCTTCTGCAATACACTGTACAATGTTGCTGTCTCTTGCAACAGACTGTATAAGTGCCTCCTACAGTGCACCATGTTCCTGTTTCCTGCAACACACTGTATAATGTTGTTGACCCTGCAACAAATTTTGCAATGTTGCTGTCTTTTGAAACACACTGTGGAATGGCGTGCAAGCATTTCTCTTCGCACTCCTCTCCTCTTTTTTTCTCCCTCTTTGGTTAACTCCCCTTCTTCCTTCCCCCCTTCCTCTTCTCTCTATCTCTTTCTTTCTCTCTCTGTATTCTCCCTCTTCGTTCTTCTCTTTATCACATTCTTCTTCTTCCTCTCGCTCTTGGGTCCCCATTTTCATGTCCCTCTTCATCCTCGTATGCAACTTCTGCGTGCTATTATTATTATTATTATTATTATCATTATTAGGATATTATTAGGATATTTAATATTAAGGGAATAAAATGGCGGCGAAGGTGTGGCTATTGGGGGAGGCTGGAGGCCACGTAAAAAAAAGTAGTAGTAGTAGTTTTAAATCGTGGCCTCCAGCCTCCCCCAATAGCCACACCTTCGCCACCATTTAATTACCTTAACATTAAATATCCTAATACATAAGTAGCTATCCTATCTGTGTTGAATTAGTTGAGCCGCAGATTTATGCGGCATTCAGTGACTGTAGCCTCATAGTCAATATCTGCAGCAGTTGTCGGAATTGGGGCAGAAGCTCTCGTTCCCCTGAGGCAGAGCAAAGCCAACCGAAGGAGAGAGAAATACAGTCGACATCTCATCCAGGCTGTAACCTAACTTCTGGGCTGCTGCTTCTGTTCGGAGATCACCTCCGCGAGTCTGGCGTAGAAACATCTTGCACTTGGTCCCATCCCGCCAGAGGTTGTGAACACTAGAGGAATGAAGCTGCCTTGATCAACGTTTTGAATTCTCTCCCCATATACCCTTCTCTTGTCGTTCTCGTTCCTCCTACGTGCAGCATCGAGAGCTAGGTTATGGTGACATGCAGCCATGGGATCAAAAATCCTGATGTCGAAGAAAGCTCGCTGTCCCAGCGCCCAGAATCCTCGAGCACTGACGTCAACACGGGCTTCGTTAGATGTGTTTGAAGTCCTATGTTGGAAGATCTCACCATCCAATGGAAGGAGGGTCGGTTCTACCATGACATCCCGGCAGATTTCCTTCAACATATTTGCTGTGAGGTCCCTTACTTCGTCATGCCTCATGCATATGAAGCCCCCTTTCTTGCACACCATGGCATGATCGCCATCATATGAAGAGCCACACACGCATTGGGAGGGCAAACCTTCTACTGGCCGACCGTACCTTAGAGCAATGGCATCTGTAAATTCTTGTTTATTAAGACTGAAACCATTTGCCCTAATCGGTAACGTAGTTAACCAGTTCGAGGCGCCCACCTCCTGTCCTATAGTTACTTTTTTTCAAATTTTCTGGTACCTGCAGCAACAGTTGCTGCAACTTATCATTTTGGCAGTGCTGTCGATCTGTCGTAGTGGACCTACAAATCTTGTTTACTTCACTGGTATCCACCTCTCCTGTTGCGTTCTGGGCTATTATGTGGTCCGTGAGGGCTGCCGTGAGCTTAAGTGAATTTTGATGTTCGGTGGCTGCAATCTCCTCTGGATTGGTTAGTCCCATCCCTCCCAGTCTTGATAGAAGTGCAAGAAGTGCTCTTTCTGCTGGGGTTAAGTAAGGGTGTTTCACTAATTTGGGAATGAAATTGACACTGATAGCTTCTTCCAGAGGGTGGAGGAGGGGTCCGATATCAGGGATAGTACGCATCAGGTAGTTCCAACGATGCTTGACTCCATGGGTGAATGCAGCAAAAGCCGCATGTGGCTCTGTGTTAGCAATCTTAGACAGAGCTTGGATTTCACTAACCCACTCATTCACCTTTCCCGCTACGTACTCGGTCTTGAAGTCCGTAGTGCCAATTACTGCGCCTAGATGTCTTTGGCCGTCCTTAGTTATTTTGACCTCACTTCCGCCAAAAACTGCTATCATTTAGGATATCATCGGGCGGCTGGGTCCCGGCGATATTCACTGTGGCCTCCTGTGTCGGCGCCCTGCCATGAAGGTTATAAGGGTTGCGGCAATTGTTTCCCTTTTTGCAAGCCATACATGGTCGGTTGTTTCTCGCACAAACACAGTTAGTGCAATTTTGGTACTGGCTAGCACAGACACAACAATGTCTGTCACCCGGCATAATGTTCAGCACCTTGGGCGACAGTTACGTCCGCCTCCGAACATCTGATTTGGTCCCAGGCACAAGATTATATTGGTTCTTATGAGGGAAGGGCGGAGAGGTGACAGGCTGGACTGCTGTGTCCAGGTAGTAGAGGCATACGTGCGCGCGTGGGTGTGTAGGCTACCCCCCTCCCCCCAAAGGGCGACAATCCACACATGAGAATGATACACTAGGGACAAGAATTTGTCCCACCAAACACTTGTTTATATATCCTTGGCACAAATAACCACTATTTATATGGTCTCACTGGTGTAATATCAGTTATATATACTCACTTGGTTTATCGAGACCCTAAATGAAGTGTCCGCTACTATGGTGGGGAGGCGACCGCATGGGCAGCACTCTCGGCCCCATAGGGGCGAGAGTCTCGAAACCATCCCTGCCAAAGTAGGCCCATCGACACTGGCACTGGCACTAAGCCTCCGCATTAATCGACCCACCTAGTACCCCCAGCTCACTACTCGCTTGATGATCGCCGGTGAACACACGGAATATTTACAATTAATGCCGTGAGGGATGAGAAGAAACCTTGATAATGCTTAGGGTGACATCAGATATTCACCGACACATTGTTTAATTCCCGCTCCCATACAGCGAGTATGTCCCCACCAATAACACTATAGATCAGGGAGGACGCTCCACGACACCCACACTAGTAGTAGTAGTAGTAGTAGTACCAAACCGTAACATAAAAAACATAATAACAACATTTTTATCTTCCTCGCCTTCCTCTTACGCAACACCATAACATCTTGAGCCCTTGTTAAACTCGCCCTATACTGAGGGACAGTTTCTTTCACGACCAGAGAGGCGCCAAGGTAAGGTGGGGCGGGGGGGGGGTGGCTCTAGGCGGGTGGGTTTGGGTGGCTTTAAGGGCAGGTGGCTCTGGGTGGGCGGGTGGATTCCATTAACATCCCCCCCCCACCCCCAGACCTGATCCACACACCGAGAGAATCTGAGTGACTGTGGGTGGATGGGTTTGGGTGGGTGTCTGTGAACGGGTGAGAGTGGGTGGGTAGTGGGTGGCTCTGATTGGTTGTCTGTGAGCGGGTGGGAATGGGGCGAGTGGCTCTGGGTGGCTGATTGTAGACGGGTGGGATTGGGGCGGGTGGCTCAGTGTGGGCGGGTGGCTCTGAGTGGTTGTCTGTGAGCGAGTGGGAGTGGGGCGGGTGGCTCAGTGTGGGCGGGTGGCTCTGTATGGGTGGGTGGTTTCCATTAATTTGCCCCGACACCTGATCCCCGCTCAGAGAGAATCTGGGAACTAGAAACACGATCCCTATGTCAATTTACACAAACTGAACTCATTTTACAGTTTAAGTGTTGTCCGTCTAGCCCTCAAAGCTATATATATATAGACCCTTACTTTATTTTACTCTATATTCTGAAACCTTACTTTACTTAAAGATCTATAGTTAGAAATCTTAATTTACTTAAAGTTCTCTACATAAACTCTTATATTACTTAAAGCTCCACACTTAAAATCTTTATTTTACTTAAAGCTCAATACTTAGAACCTTAACTTTATTAAAAGTTAACTCTCAAATTCTCTACTTAGAACCTTTATTCAAAACTCTATACTTAGAACCATTAATTTACTCAAACTCTTACTTTGCTTGAAACTGTATACTTAAAATAGTTAGCTTCTTAAGGTTCTATACGTGGAACACTTACTTACGTAGACCTATCACTTAAGTCTCTGTACTTAGAACCCTTATTTTACTTAAGTCTATCACTTAAAACTCTGTACTTAAAGCTATTACTAAAAGTTCTAAACATAAAACCTTTATTTTGTTTCAACCTTTGTACTGTGAGAGCCGACGGAGACTGGCAATAGACCCCCTTACGTTGACGTCATACACGCCATAGCAACTGTTGCTACCCGTCATCTTGGGTCAAGACAGTGTCGTTGTTTGTGAGCGAGGATTGTTGTCAAGTCTTGCAATAAAAGTATGGGAAGGGTTAAAAGGGTCTTGTTAGGCAGGTATTATGAGACCCTAACAGAGTCGAGGATTTAAGAAAAGATATATCGTAAGAAGTTAAGGCATTTGGACTCCCGCAACGAGTAGCATCCAAAAATGCCCGTCAATCTGGTAGATCCACTTTGGCATGTACTTGATATTTTCACCAAGTTCGTACACTAGGGAGCAGCTAATGAATTACAGAAGTCTTGAATGTTGTGAGAAGTTTGCCAGTGGATGGGTAGGGGAGGTCCTGGTGAAAGAGTTCGTTGAAACACGGTTCATGGTCACAAAGGTTGATTCAATAATTGTGAATCATTACAGCAATTACACCTTACATGACCGTGACCTTCTAAGACTGGGGGACAATCTTCAGATGATCCAAAACTCTAGCAAGTAACCAGAGAGAACCCACACTAACAAACAACTCTGAAAATCAGCCGACCAAAACTCGAGGCAACATGACGACTAACAATGCTACTAAGGAGGCTAATAATGACGAAACCCTCATACCAACCCTATTCTAACAACGTTAATAATGTGCGGGGCAACACCGTGTTACTCATCCCTCAACACAAAAATCAGCTAGGTGTCCAGATTCCAATTAGCAAAGATGGTGTGTATTAATCTGGCCGTGATGGATATTTTCACCCGACAGTGCAGATAAGTGCACATGTTATTTACACCCGAAACCTAACCTAACCCATATTGTTTAGAGTAAACTGGGTAGACTGCTAGTAATTATCAACCTAAATATGTCAAAGTCCAGCAGTCAAATATCCACAAATATGAAATCAGTGGCCAATAACGCGCCAAGTACATTCATGGTCGGATGCAAATAACGCATGCGGTTTATCTAAAGCTTCTATTAATCTTACTTCCTAACCAGTGCTAAACAAGTATATCCAGCAAAGATACAATGACAGCGTAAAATTTTATACCATTTATGGATTTTAATTTACTGTATATCTTGCATCAGTCAATTAGGTACTTCATACACCTTCAAGTTCTGCACCAGGAATATTCACCATGTAAACCTTGAAGACTCATGGCCAGAGCGCACGTTATTTTCTCTCCACGTACATAGACAAGGGAGAACATCCGCGTGCAATAGATTCAATGCAATTTCGGTGATATTTGAGGGTCGTCTTTGTAATTTGACTTTACTGAGCCCCTTTTGGTTGTGTTCTTGAGATACGGGGAAAAAATAGAAACTATTCAACCTGTCTTCGTATCAAAGGTTAATTGGGTCGGTTAGATACACCAGCTAGTGTCCATTTAGGGGGAAATTTGGTCCACGGACATTTGAGAATTTATCTTGCGTTGTGGTTTACGTGGACCAATTAGATATCGTGTTTATAGTTGCAGTTAGTGGAAACTTCAAAGGGTTAACGTTAAATAACACCTCTTTGTACTGCAACTTATCTGAACCGACGTGATACGTTCCTGAATCACCAGTTAAAGAGAAAAATTCGAACCTTTGTCTATCAGAACCTAAATGGTTATAGATGAACCTCCACCAGCACAACGGCCCCCTCCTCCACCGCCCCCCCCCCCCCCTCACACACACACGTGAGTCGTCAGCTCTCGTAATCAGCTAGGAAGCTCTATACGTCTCGCTGTTGCACAAGTTTACTTGGATAGGAATGGCAGCAACTTGCAACATGTAAGCCGAAATCGCCTTGATTCTCTGCAACACATGTACAGGGGAATCATTACGAACACTTTACACTCACAAGCCGGTCCCGTATCGGCCTCTTTAGTCACCTCAAAACTCATCAACGTCGGTGACATCCTTAATAACTCATATCATTGTATCATACTCGATTCCGAGTGACAGCAAAGTAGTAGTAGTGTTAGAACCACGAACATGACAGCTGAGCCACATTACTTGCAGTCAACGAATTCACCGTTTTTTTCTCCCCCTTCTTCACTCATGGTTGCATTTTTTCCACCACCTATTGATCCCCCCCCCCCCCCACCTTCCCTAACCACACGATTATTCCCATTAAAAGAAATAACTAATAAAACTTTTGCCATATCCTGTTAACGTTCTCAAAATACTTGACCCCAGTCATCCAGTCTCAAGTGATTCATGCTCCACCACTCCTTGGCGTCATAATATTATTACTGCACTTCAACAGCTAAGGTCTTTAAACACATAACATAGTTAGTTTACACTAGTCTATCAACAATTAAAAATTAGGAACGATTAGGACACTTCCGCTCTTAGAACCTAATTTTAGTACAGCATGTAAGAAACCTAGTGATACCAAGTATTGTATAGCAATAATCAGTTCAAATGTATGACTCATGTTGTTTGATGGACTGAAACAATAATAATAATAATAATAATAATAATAATAATAATAATAATAATAATAATATTATTATTATTAATACTAATTAAACGTAAGTAAATACATTGAATAGTGCAGCCCTTCCCCAATGAGTTCCTATTTTTGTACAAGCAACTACTCACAACCTAATATAATGTACTTATGGCAACTTTCTTAACACATGGTTCCTATTTTGTTACAGATGGTCAGGCGTAGTTAAGCTCTCCAGAAATATCCCTGGATAACTTGACTTGGTTAGGAGAGCTGCCCTCGCGTTCAAACTTATAACTTTATCAACAAATCAATACATGGCCATAGTACTTACTGTAGTTTCATTTATAAATTCTTTTATCGGTAACTATTAGCCCAAATACTTTCCCTTTCGAGCATATAAAAATATTTATAGTACTGTGTTAAAAATACTATTGTGTTAAAATCATAAGTTAAGTAAAACATACTACAATATCACGGAGTGACACGCTCGATAATATGGGTAGAGCTCTAAAAACCTTGGGTTACCTGTGATGGCTATGGACAGGAACACATACTGTACATATACCTGATGCCCCATTGTAATGACGGGTGGCTTCTGAAACCAAGGCTAACTTAACATTTTCTAAACTAATCTAACACTTTCTAAACCAACATATTCTAGCCTAGCCTTAGTGAAACATCTCAAAGCTAACCAAACCTTTGGTAATAATATTGTTTCTCTAACCTATCCTAACAATTTCTATCTTAATAAAATCTAGAGTTTTCCAATAAACCCTCACGTAGTAATATTTTATAGTAAAACTTTTCCTTTTCCATCAACCAATTTCAGAATTTCTAACCTAACCTTTTCCTGCTTCTTTTCCCTCATACCCCCAAAAATTAAGATCCTAACTTATTTTTCAACTAATCTAATCTAGCCTAACCTGCTTAGGTTAGCTTAGGTTAGGTTTGGCTAGGGTAGATTAGTTCAAAAAACTAACTTATGACCTTAAAACATTTTACGGCCGTATAACGGAGTAGCACCATTTTCAAATCTAACTCTTTCTCACTGAACATCATCTATTCTAACCAAATGTAATATGGCACCTTCAAACTAAACATTTAAGCATAACCAAACATTTTTAGCATCATCTAACATTTCTGATCTCACCTAACATTTTCTAAAATCTAATATCTTCTACCCTAACATTATCTTACATTTCCTAACCTAACCCAGTATTTTATAAAATAACCTACCGTTTCTAATCTAACATTTCCTGATACTTGTAGAGCATATCATTTTAAACCTCTCCAAACAACTACTTATTAAACCTAACGTCTTCTAACCTACTGTATTTTTTATCCCACCTACTATTTTCTAATCTCATATTTTCTTATCTAACCAACCCTAACATTGGCTAATATTTACGACTATACCGCCGACGCGTTATTTGTTTTCATGTTTGCAGTATAGTCGACAATATTAGCCAGTTAAGGTTAGGTTAGGTTGATCTCTTAAATAAACACTTTTAACACATTTACCATAACTACGACAGTGTCCATTATCAAATACAGGGAAACTGAGACACTTTTAAATTCGTGTTTTGTGAAAAATCAGGGGCTGTAAAGTCGTCAATAATTATCCTAACATTTTCTTATGTAACAGTATTGATGCATAAATTGTATACCCTAATCAGTGCTATGTGAATGTTTCCATTAAGTTGTGGTCTAAGTAATCATAATTTTGATGTAGTTTCTGTAGATTATTATTATCATTTATTTTTAATTTTTTTTTACAGGGGTTAGCCCACCCGGGCACAGGTCACTAACCCACGTCGGGGCCTGGGGGGGGGGGGGGGGGGGGACGAAAATATAATAATAATAATAATAATAATAATAATAATAATAATAATAATAATAATAATAATAATAATAAAGATCAATAGTAAGAAACAATATATGTCAAAGTGAGATAAACAATTGAGACCCGGCAATTGTGTGTGAATGAGGCAGAAACTCAGATCAGCAACCTGGGACTTGGTTACAATTGTTGTGATGCCATATGGCAGCAGGGTCTACCATTAGACGACACATTATGCTTCCAATATCTTCCCAGGCGGTAGTACCTCCCTGTTTGGTACCTGCTGTACTGTTCCAAGCGTATAGTCATTGGAGTGTGTGTACTAGTATATGTGTGAGATGGTGTAGCCTATGTGTGTTAATTTCAGGTACATTTCAGGTATTGGTGCCTTCTGTATTGAGACAATAAACACCAACAAAATCAAACAGTATATTACTGACCGACGGTGCATACAGTAAAGCTGCCTACTATCTACTACCTGTACCTGCAAACCTGTTGGTACTCTACGTTATTTTATCACCAGTTAGGCCTACGCGTTTTCGGCTCTTAACACAAACCAAGTTTTTTGTTTTATTACTTTCTACTTCCATGGGTAAAAATAAGTAATAATACTATACCTTTTAGAATCAAAGGAAATACGAAAATTAAAGAGGAGGTTTCTTGCTGAACGTAAACCAGACTGTAGGAGAAATTACATTAATACGTCCAAATTTCAGCCATCATAAGAGGAAGAATTAACACGATATTTTACTACAACTACTACCACTTCTAATAATAATAATAATAATAATTATTATCATTATTATTTGTTGTTGTAAAAGTTGTATTTACTATTTTATATTATCGTGACTTGCCTCGCTATGCTGTTGTAATAGTGAAATCACAAAAAAAAACAGACCCCGACAGCAGAAGCAACTACAGTATATGTAATACAAGTTATCAACAAAAATATGACGTTTCTCCTTCCTCAACCGTTTGAAAGTAGTTTGTTATAAGGCAGAACATGGTAAAGGCGGAACAGACGGCTAACACCATAAGTTGTTCGATTTCGTTAAATTTTTCCATCGATTTTCTTTGGATGAGAGTATTAAAAATACGACAATGCGCAGAACCTGACGTAACCAGCCTAACGTAACCTCGTAACTAAAGACCCCCCCCCCCACCCACCCCCCACCCCCCCGGAATATTAAACAGAAAGAACTTACTCTGATATCTGGTACCAATGAAAGCAATTTTCTTGAAGGGGCATGGTGTAATTTTACGTTTTTTTGTAGACGTGAGTATGCACAGACCGAGCAGCTCGGTTATTGCTATTGCGCTGAAACAAAGCAGGCTGCGGCCCACTTGCGGGACAACAGGCGCCGACACCGCGTACAAAGTACAAAATAGACCGTATATCTTTATACAAATTATATCTTGGTAGAGACATCATTAATTTTGTGTCCTATGATAAGCTGTACGCCGTGTTTTATCCCGCAATTTCCTTCATCCTACAAACCCTGCCTACTACAGGTGATTTATGAATGTAAATAGAGAAAAAAATACTTATAATTAAAATAAAAAGTTGTATCTTTTTATTACAATTTTCCTCTTCACCACTGAACGGCTCGTTACCCGCTTGGACGGTCGGTCACGACTCTGGGTTTTTTTTTCTTTTTCTTTTTTTTTTTTTTTTTTTGCGGGGATTAGCCCACCCGGGCACAGGTCACTGAACCACATCGGGGCCAGGGGGGCGAAAAAATATTATAATTGTCGTTACTATTATTATTATTATCATTGTTATTAAAATAATAATAATAATAATAATAATAATAATAATAATAATAATAATAATAATAATAATAAAGAACCATAAATAAATAAAAAAAATAGAAAAAGATCACGAGTGAGAAACTTTATACATGTACAGTATACTGTATGTTGTGTTGTCAAAGAGTAAAAGAAACAATTGAGGCAGAAAGTCCGATCAGCAACATAGGACTTGGTCGCAGTTTTTGTGATGCTATATGACAGCAAGGTCTATTCTACCATTAGACAACACAGGCTAATTTTATTTGCTAGTGTACCTATCGTCTTTTCTTTATCCATTTATATTTTACGTCTTAAACATAAAAACACAGTTGTACATTCCATATATTGAGTTAATGGTTAGCAATTTACTGACAGAAGCGCTTTCAGGCAGTAAGGGAATATTACATGATGCGGGAAAATTACTCGGTGGTGAGTGAGATAATGGTGCACTGAATCACTCTGGAATGTCATAAACTTGACGTGGATTATGCTATAACTCAATGGTCCCAACATGAGCCTTATTTTTACATTGGTTCTTCAGAAGAAAGTGTACAAATAGTAATGTATTTAATCTCTTAGCACATTTTGATAGCACAGTATATGCTTTTCAACATTTTTCGAGTTGTCATTTATTACAGCAGTCCTTTATTAAAAAAAAAAGAAACTCGATTTTTTTTTTCTGAAAACCACCACCTGCATGTCTACTTGCGTCATTTTTAGGCAATATTCCTCAATTTTGGAAGGTGTCACAACACGACTACCGCCCACTCGCTTTCTTCAACGTCACAATAACACCTTCACTTATGTCACTAAATTTGGGGAGAGAAACGAATCTATTTCCGTCCTATGGAGATAAAGATCTCGTTGTTGTCAAGATACTGTGAGAAGATTCATTATTTTTACAAATTCGGTGAGTACACCACGCACTTAAATTCTGGTGCCATCTCAATAATTACAGCTAGAATTACTAACTCTCAAATCAATAACGACTTAAATCTGTTATAAATCCTTTCTATTACAGCTCATTGGCGGTGATAACTGTGACTTATTAACGCCTGTATTATTTATAGTAAACTGTCAGAGAAAAATGTATAATTAATCTAGTGACCAAACTTCTACTCTCTCTCTCTCTCTCTCTCTCTATATATATATATATATATATATATATATACGTAACACTGATCGGCTTGTTAGCCGCTTGGGCGGTCGGTCACAACTCTGTCACGCACTGTTGGCAAGTCTGGTCCGAATGCGCTAACACTCGGTGCTGTCACAATACTCTCTGGCAGATTGTTCTAAGAGTTCACAATTCTCACTCCGAAAAAGTTTGTCCTCACTGTTTTCTGGGTTTGTGGCTTCTTTAACCTTGAGCTGTGACCCCTTGTGGGGCGGGCATCCGCCAATTCCAGGCAAGTACATTCGACCGAGTAGTGCCCTCTAAAATGTTTATAAGCCTCAATTAGCTCGCCCCTTGCCTGCCTGTAGTATAAGCTAGGCAGTTGCAGGCATTCTAATCTCTCTGGTTAACCGAGGTTCCGTCGAGCAGGAACCAGTCTGGTGGCCCTCCTTTGGCATTTTCAATCAATTGACAGTCTCTAGCATACTTCGGGGACCAGACGGGGTGACAGTACTCCAGGCGAGGAACCTCTTCACTCTTAAAGATCGTCACGTGACGAAGGACGGACCATCTTGATATCTGAACGTTGCTTGTTTCACCTTCTCACAATGGCCCGAGAACTTAAGTTCCTTGTCGACATACACACCTAGGTACTTTTCACATTCAATCTCAATTAATGTAGTTTCTTCGTCCTGTTGGGACCTGTGATACGATTCTAAACCTAATACAGTACATACATTAATTGAAGTTGCACTTGTTATTACAACATACGATTCATGTTTTGAAACACACGATTAGCTCAACTGCAAAAGGTGCCAACTCCGCTATGAATCGGTAAACCTGTTGTGTTCATATTTACCTAATGGCCACCTTCCGGAAGGTCATGACGAGGGAAAGGGGGCAGTGGCCTGTGGAAGATCCCTCCATTTTTTTTTATAATTTTGCCAAGGGCTATTTTGAAGCCCAGTACTGTTTGTGATTCCAGTTTGGGTTGGCAGACCATTTCATAGTTCTACCACCCCCTCTGTGAAGAAGTGTTTCCTTTTGTTCGTTCTGCATAACATGGCAAGCTTGTAGTTATGTCCCCTCATGTTGGTGGTGTGTAACATCACGAAGAAATGGCCTGGATTCACTTTTTCTATCCATTTTTAGGATTTTGAACGTTTCAACATCTGCCTTGTTGTGCCTTGTCTGAATGGTTGTTAGTTCTAAAGCCCTGTCTATTTGATTAATCGAGATGACATAGTCTTGGAATCATCATAGTCGCTCTGTATTGTACCTTTTCTTGGGATGTTATGTCTTTCTGGGATTAGGGTTTCCATGACTGCATAAATAATCCAGACTGGGACGTACATGAGGTTTGTTTGAAAGAGCACTTTACTATCTTTGTATTCGAAGGTATGTTTTATAATTCCCAAATCTCAATTTGCTTTTCTCACTTGTTGCACTGCCTTCAATGAATGATTATCACAACACATACATCTTCCTCTTTATCAAGAGTATCCAGAAACTTGTTATTAATTTAAATAATAATTGAGATTAGGGTCGTTGTATCCTTTTTTTTATCCTCTTCACCACGGATCGGCTTGTCAGCCGCTTGGGCCATCAGTCACGTCTCTGATTACTTTTCCTTTTCATTTATTTTCTTCACCAAAAGATATGCTCGCTAGCCGCCCGGGCGATAGGTCACATCTGTCACGCACTGTTGGCAAATACTGGGCATGCACCGGCTCCTGAATGTACCTGAACCCACTCCAGTGTTGGTCAAGTCTTGTCTTGAAAGAGCTCACACTCGGTGCCGTCACAACACACTCTGGTAGATTGTTCCAAGAGTTTACAACCCTCACTCTGAAAAAGTTTGCCCTCACAGTTTTCTGGACTTGCGGCTTCTTCAATCTTGAGCTGTGACCCCTTGTGGGGCGGGCGTCCGCCAGCTCCAAGTAAGGACACTCGACCGAGTAGTGCCCACTGACATGCTTATACACCTCAACTAGGTCCCCCCCTTGCCCGTCTGTAGTATAAGCTAGGCAAGTTCAGGCGCTCCAATCTCTCAGGGTAGCTAAGGTGCCGAAGTGCAGGCACCAGTCTGGTGGCCCTACTTTGAACATTTTCAACCAACTGAGTCCCTAGCATATCTCGGGGACCAGATGGGGAAGCACTTCACTCCTGAAGATCGTTACGAGGGACGGACCGTCTAGATATATGAACGACCTTCTTATAAGACACAATAATTTATTTGCCTGATTTAGGAACTTCCATTTCATAATGATAGAGCATTTGCTAGAATCGAAACCATTTGAACAGCTCATGCAGATCTCTGTGCATTATTGCAACCTTGTCTTGACTTGCTACCTACCCAAATATCTTTGTATCGTCTGCAAACATAACAATATGACTCAGTATGTTTTCATCTACTGTATGTCATTTATGTTGATCACAAACTGGGTGGGTCCAAAGATAGAGACTTGTGGTACTCCATTGAGAACCTTTTTCCATTCAGAATGTACTCCATTTATTACCACTGTCTGTTGCCTGTGATGCCATGTGTCTGAATCTTTAGAGGCTAGTTGTGTATGTGGGACTTTGTCACATGCCTTGGAGAAACCCATGTACACAGTACATACATCCATTGGCAAGCCTTGGTCCACATAGTCTATTACCGTTTCAAGGAATGCGAGAAGTTTGTCATGCAGGCTTTCCTTTCCATGAAAACGTGTTGCAATGCATGTGATGACATCCCACAGAATTTTCTGAAGGAGCTTGCATATATGGGATGTTTTCTACTGAACTTTTTCTACCCTTCTTGCATACAGTACTAAGATGACACTGGCTGATCTCCAGTTCCTAGGCACTTTATCTTGATCCAAGGACTTCCTGAACAAGTCATAGTGGAGTGCAAATCTGCTTTGCTACCTTGGTCTGTGCTCCACAACTCCAGGGGCTTTGAATTCTTTCCAGGTAACTATTTTCCTTTTGATGATATCTTCTGTAATTGCTATGTTGGAAAGGTCACTTTTTATTGATTACAACAAAGTGGTTTTTTTGTTTTGTTTTTAATTATTTCCACATATGGAACACCAGCCGAGTCGATGATGTAAATGCCTGCCACGCAATCATTATCACTATTCTCAGTGGATAACTGAAGTGGAACTGAGATGGAACTGGAACTGTAAAAACCATCTGGAATAAATTAGTAACTGATGTAAGAGGAAAGTCGCATGATAAGGCAACAGGAAGTGAGTAGATGTGGTGCCAACAACATATGGAAGAAAACATACAAGGTGTGTTGACAAGACGAACAGTCAACAACAAAATTTCTGCACCTTTATGGTGTCGTACAATATGACACACCGGACCAAAAATTCTGAACAACACTCAGTTACGTGGGTGAATTCTGTTAATTTCTCTGTATTAGCTATACTGTATGTGGTATAAAAAATACATCATACTGGTTATACAATGCATCACACAACCAGAAATACCAACCTTAACAAATTAACATGGTCTCAGTCAGTGATCGTTAAAAAGGCCATCAGACCTAGAGATGCAAAACTTTTTTTTTTTTTTTTGCTGACTGTTCATGGTGCGGTACTGAATTCAAAAGAAAAACGTGCAATGTGAATAGAAAATCAGTACAAGGTGGTACTGACATCAGGAGAAAGTAAAAGTCGACGATGAGGCGGATCATCTGAAGGATCAACCTACCACCGCTGCTGTACAGCAGCCCATAGTATCCATTACAATGGTGTCAGAGGAACTCAATGCAATAGTGCCAGAAGCAGTCATGTGTCAGCAACTGCTTACCTTATACAGACGGCTAGGGGTGGCCTAATTAAGGTGTATAAACATCTCAAAGGGCAGTACTCAGTCGAGTGTCCATACCTGGAGCTGGCAAACACCCACTCCACAAGGAGTCACAGCTCAAGGTTGAATTGTGAACTCTTGGAACAACCTGCCAGAGAGTGTTGTGACAGCACCGAGTGTGAGCTCTTTCAAAACCATACTTGACCAACATTTTAGCAGGTTCAGATACATTCAGGAGCCGGTGCATGCCCAGTACTTGCAACAATGTGTAACAGAGACGTGACCGACCGCCCAAGCGGCTAATGACCCAATCAGTGGCAAAGAGGATAAAGGTAAAAGTAATGCCTGGCAAGTTTATGAGATTAAAGTAATTATACTTATACGCTATACAAATAGGGATATAAAAATGAGTCACTGGCATATCCATATTTCCCCACATAAAGGGGAATTAGGGTACCAACATAGCACACGATCGTGAATCTTTGTTTAGAATATTTTGTAAGTTGTCATATTGTATGACACTATACAGTAAATGTAAAGCTGCCTTTTGTGCTGTATGTACACTCCATAAAAAAAGTATCTATTAGGAGGGTTTTAATGAATTTGGAACTGAACAATCCTGTTGTCTCGCTAGGGTTGGTGGGCATGATTGTGAGACATTTCCTACCTAATATGGTAGGCCTAATTTAATTATTTCATTCAAGATATAAAATTAGTTTGTTGCATTATGATTTGTGAATAACATTATGCCTCACGAGCCTTTATCAAAAACTCATTCGTGGTGTCATTTTGTTTCACACAAGAATTATATATACATACATACTTACATACATACATACATATGCTCATCAATGATGCCCCAAGAGAAACCCCTGCTCGCTGGAAATATGTCGACGACTCCACCATTGGGATCAGCGTCAACAATTCTGCTCCCAACTATACCGCCCTTCAGGATTTATTGAACAGTCTCCAAAACTGGGCCACCAACAACCATGTCACCATCAACCATACCAAGACCATGGTTATGCACATCAACCTCTCCTCCGACATTGTCCCACCTCCTTCCATTACTCTAGGTCCGAACACACTCCAGGTTGTAGATTCCACGAAGCTCCTCGGCGTCACCATAGACAACTAAATTGGAAACCACACGTCAGTGAAGTTGTCAAATCCTCCAGTTTCCGTCTCCACCTCCTCCGCCGACTCAAGTCCCTCGGAGTTCCTGCACACGAGCTCCTCAGTGTTTACACAACATTCATACTTCCCAAGCTCACCTATGCCTCCCCCACCTGGTCTTCCTCCCTAAATGCCACACAACGTAAACACCTAGAAAAAGTGCAAAAGAGGGCATGCAAGATTATTCTCTCCCCTTCCTACTCCACATATCAAGAAGCGCTCAACACACTGACCCTTTCGACTCTCACTGACCATCACCACGACCTCATCTGTAAATTTGGTAAGAAGCTTCTTCACCATCCTCGACACCGGCTCCTACTACCACCTGAGATCCCTAGTCCGAGAATTGCTGTTCGACATCACAACCGCATCCAGCCCATACGTGCACGAACTGATCGCTATAAGAACAGCCCAGTTCCAACCATTGTAAAAATTATCAATAACTTGTAATAAACCGGTGTATTCACTCCCAGTAAACACTACTCCTTGCACTGTCACTATGTTGAAATGAACTGTAGTTTGAGCTTTTCCCCATCTAGTTATTATATGTCTTATTTGTGTCACTTATGTAACTTGTATATTATTTGTAATTCGAAACCCATTCCCCAAATATGTAACTCTATATTTTCAGCCTTCTGGCTGCCAAGCTCTTTCAATAAACCGTTTATTATTATTATTATTATTATTATTATTATTATTATTATTATTCACACACACACACACACACATATATATATATTGTATGAAAAACGATGACAATGATCATCCAATAACCACTTGAATTATACACTGAATCTTAAGGAGATACAATATCAATTCAACAATGCACTCCTTTATTTGGTACTTATTACACAAAGTCTTAAAAAGATGAGCAAAATAAAATCTTTACAGATACAGCACATCATAACAGATCATTCTAAACGTGAATCCTTACTGTACTTGCTGCTAGTTGATACATTCAATTAGCTTCTCACTTTTACCACAAGCACACACATTCAATAATAATAATGATGATATTATAGCATATTAAGTAGTTTCTACGTGACACTGGGTTTCATGACATATCTTAAGGTGCTATTGAACAGGAACAAAATTACCAAATATTTCTTACACCAACTAAAATAAATTTAAGTAAATGAAGAAGAATCTACACAGCATGGTGTTAGCAAGAAAGAAAGGGGAAACTAATTAGGTTTTCAAAATATGTTCTACTGCATTTATACTGAACTTAAAAACAATATAAAATGAAACATTTAATATGTACAGTGTATTCTGAATATTGTATTTAAAATGTATAATATTCAAAAGAAAATATTTTTAAGCTTCATTTTTTCACACTATACTGTACATAGTTAAGGAAGGTAACCTATCAACCTATATATTATCTCAATAAAACATACAGCTTGTTGCACCTCTCCACATAGACTAATGTTGGACAACCAATTAACAAAAATATATACTGCATGTAAGTTTGTATCACTGTCACCTAAAAAGGAATTTGTTATAATCTTTCAAACACTACAGCACAGTAATATGTAGTGAGAAGTGTAGATATAATATGCAACAAAAAAATGTCCCAAGATTTATCACATACCGGGTATATAATTTTTTTAAATCACCATACCTTAAAAGTTACATGTACAGTAATAGATGTGTATTGACATATAAGATACGATAAGTGTACTGACAGTGTAAATAACTATCACGGCCACACTACCAAAATCTTCCTCTCTTTTATACTCTTATACTATCAATATTCTACCTATATGTAATCTTCTTCTTGTGAGATGCTCAAGCACATAATACCTACCAACATATCCAGAGAAAATTTGAGCTTTGATCCCAAATGCAACAGGCAACTATTTATTAATAAGATAGGTATAATGTGTTTAGCATTTAGTTATCTGGCATGTGAGAACCAAATTTGGAATAAAGAGCAAGCACCATATAACTGTGCGTTAAACCTCATGAACATGAGATTTTTTTGGACCAGTATTAGCAAGAGAAAAACTTTACAAACATGGAAAGGAAAGAAAGAATTCCAGTATACGGTGAAAGCAATGCCCCTGAGAATCACATACAAGACAGTGAATCAAGAAAAATAATAATAATAATAAAAGGTCAGTCTAATCACCTTTTCTTTTTTTAGATACAGTAATTTAAATTGTATTCATACAGAGATGTAAAATGCCTATTATATTATTTGGAAATGATCCTTACACCATCTAGTATTATAAATGAGAAAAAAAGATAAAAAGATCTAGAAGCCAACCTAGTAAAACTAGACATATAAACACTACTACTACGTATACTAAAAAAACAGTACTAGCCTAAATCCTTATAATGAAACATTCCCTTCTGTAGTGCCATAGTCTCATATCTCAATAACTAGTGCCAAGATATTGAATCACATACATTTCCATGATATAGTCATCTCAAATTTATACTAAAACAGCAACAGCCAGAAGTGTAAATCATAAAAAATTTGTTTTGCTAATTAAAAAATACTGTAACACATGATAGAATATAAAAATCTAATATAAATTTATCCAGATAATAAAATGCTACTTAATATAATAACTTTTTCAAGAATGACTTCATCTTACAGTACTTTGTTGTAGTGATAGTAATAAAGATTGTGCCCTTAAAACGAATGCTAAAGTTATTGACTAGACCACATTGTTCCAGCACTAAATAAAAATCTAATAACATAACTTGTACAAGAAATCCTCCATTAACTCAGTTAAATTTCGCGCCATTTTCGAGATTCCCGTGAGGTGCAGCAAACAGACGCCACCCTTTCCCACCTCAGACACCCGCTGCCCTGAGAAGCATCAGTCCACACGTGCCTACCGTACTGTGATCGCTACTGTGACTGCGAGAGGGCGGGCGGACCCGCCGGGACAGCAGAGAGAGGCTGGCAGTGCAGGTGTTGCCGACCTCAGCGAAATATAAAAAAATTTATTGACGTGTAAATAATTTTTTTTTTATTGTAACTGTATTTACGTTTTTCCATCATTATACTACAATATGATTAGTTTCAAATAATGATGTTGGTAAATGCCGGTACAGTGCATCAGTATGACCACTGGGCCGTGAGTGGAGAGCATGGCGTGGTTAAGTGCATGACCTACCTGAGCTGTTTGGTGGCCACAGGTACAGTGATTCCTAAAAGAGTATTCATGGTTTTGGCTTTTCGCGGGGGTTTCAGGAATGTAATTCCCGCAAAAAACACGGGATTACTGGACATGTGTGTGTATATATATATATATATATATATATATATATATATATATATATATATATATATATATATATATATATATATATATTACAAAGAAAGTACAAAGACGGATATTTCTTCCATTCCCCTTAAAACACAAAAGAACTTTTAAACCAAATACACATATCAATATAATATACAGTACTGTACATACTATAATATTATATCCAACACTTCATTTTACATTGCTGTATATTCCTCCTATTTAATATATAATCAAGAAAAAATGGACCAAAGTTCAATAGAAAATTAAAATTACATAAAAAAGATATTCACTCGATATATCTCACTTCCATCATGGCACTAATATGGATCGTGCTCGGCAGAATCACATTAATGAGTTTTTCACAGTGAGTGTTGTTTTGAACGGGTCCGCAACTTATATCGCGGAGAACTGACAATCTGAAAAAAAAAATCATAATGTTTATTTTCAAATTTACTCTCTTTTTAAATACATACAACATTAAATTAAATTTTTATGAAAATGTCATCTATCAAAAAGATCAACTACTGTATTGAAGGAAGAAGAACCACTAAGATATGCGCAGCCACGAAGAAATTCTCAAAAGGCACAACTATGCCTTGTACTGCTATTGTACAGTGGTAATGCATGTAACTTTCACCCTTCCGTCCTTGGTTCAATCCCCGACCAAGGACAGATGTCAGAAGGGTATTATCCAATGTGACCCTATCAACCTACAGTATGCAGGTTTTCTCCAGGTACTCTTATCATCAGTAGTTATAAATCTTGATTTCATATTGACAATAATTCCTTTTTAATTAATTACAAGTTATAATTCATATGGTGTTTAAGTAAACAATAAAAAAAAATTATTCTGGAGTCAGGCTAGGTAGAAATTAGCCTACTGGAGACAGTAACTAGGGAAGTCATTAGCCCATGGGAGACTGCAATTTCACATATAGGTCATGGGTGATTTACTTTTTTTAGTCATTTTCAGGAAAAAAAAAAATGTCTGTCTTAAATACCGTAAATTACTGCATAACCCTTAATAAAAAATAATGTAACTAAAGCACCTAAGTAATTTACAGAGGTATGCCGCTAAACAAGGTAAAGTGCTGTATTGTTGCATTCTTAAAACTACAGTGGTCTCTCGGTTAACAAACACAATTCGTTCCAGAAGGTCGTTCGTTAAACAAAATTTTCGTTAACCGAAACCATTGTTTCAATGGGATTTTGGGTAATTGGTTCCAGCTCATCGAAAATTACATACAAAGTAAAAATAAATGCAATAAAGTACACTTACTTTGAGGTGTGCATGTAGAAGGCTCCTGGTTGATGATGATGGGAATTAGAAGTGGGGGTGGAAGAGAAATCACACCATGCTTCATGCCGTCATTTCACCCATAAAATTTTAAGTTCACTTGGTGTAATTCAAGATTATTTTCTTTAAATCAACACTGCACTGCACTGCACTATATATTGTCAATATGTAAAATAAATTTCAGTGACCAATAATTGTACTGTAAAAACGTAAAAATAGTTTATGTTCAAGAGTCACAAGCAAGATGTTACCTCTACTGACCAGAGATACAAACTGACGCCTGTTTGGCGCACCAAAAACTAGTTTCCTGTACTGCAATTAGTATTTTAAATAATTGGTAAAATGACTAAAAAATTTAATTTAAAACTTGAAAAATTATTGAATAGTACAACCTTCTTTATATATACTCAAATTTTAACGAATTTAAGCCCTAGAACCGATTACTGTATTGGTGGACTAATATTCCAGCTGGTGAGCAAGCGAAAACATGTTGACACGATTTCGTAAAAATTTCATAAACCGAATTTTTGTTCATTAACCGAATTTAATATTCTTATGGAAGGTAATTCGTTAACCGAAATTTCGTTAACCGAGGGATCACTGTACAGTGTTTTACAACGAAATATGGAATTCAGCATTACTAAACACAATTTGGAGGTTAAACTGATAGTGAATGTTTATCTTAGCCCTCTTGCTACCAGGCCAAGTTGGAAAATTTCCAAACATTTCCCAATTTATGATGAATTTTTTGTCATCCAAGTACAGTACAGTACTGTACACTTGAGTACTGTATCAGGAATCTGAAATGATTGGGACAAAGTGCCTGAAAAAGTAGATATTTTTAGGAATTTGATACTGTACTGTACAGGGTATACAGTGACCCCTCGGGTAACGAACTCAATCCGTTCCAGAAGGTCGTTCGTTAACCGAAAAGTTCGTTAACCGAAACCATTGTTTCAAGGGGTTTTTGGGTAATTGGTTCCAGCTCACCGAAAATTTCCTAAATTCAACAAAAATAGTAGGAAAGTTCACTTACTTTGAGGTGTGTATGTAGAAGGCTCCTGGATGATGATGATGATGATGGGAATTAGAATGGGGGTGGAGGAGAAGGAAGAAGAAAAGGCATTGGGGGTGGAAGAGAAGTCACCCCATGGCACCATTCCATCCATAAAATTTTAGTTCTCTTGGTGTATTTCAAGATTATTTTCTTTAAATCAACACTGCACTGCATTATATATTGTCAATATGTAAAATATATTTCAAAATGACCAATAATTTGCTTGAAAACACAGAAAAAAAGCATTTAGTTGAAGAGAGTCTCAAGCAAGATGTTACCTCCACTGAAAACAGAGAGAGACTAACGCTTGTTTGGTGTGTTAACAGGCTGGATGGCACGCCAGAAACTAGTTTCTTTACCTAATACTACAGCTGGTGGACTGCCAAATGCAAGCGAAAACATGTTGAAGTCGGCTCGTAAAAAACTCGTTAATCGAGGGATTGCTCGTTAACTGAGGGACCACTGTATACAGATTTATGGTAATTTAGTGTAAAACATAATTTAAAGTTTTACCTTACTCTCTAATCCAGGGACATATAATATACTGAAGACAGCCTTTGATCACTGAAAATACCAAACACTGAACATCTTTACACAAGTTTTATCTAATAATCATACTATATGCTTGAGTTCCAAAATACAAATACAAAAAACTATACAACTACAGTACAGTACAATAGCAACATCTGAAAGCATGACTTAGCCTTTAACTTGCCTTTATAAAGTCGGGCTCAGTTATGGAAGGGTCTTTAACCTGAATGTTGGGTTTTGGGGTACTTGTGTTAAATGACTTGTTGTAAGACCTCAATGACAAACGTCGCTCATTCGGACGTTCATCTTGCTGTACAGGAATGACGGAACTTTTTTGGGTTGATCTTCTATTAAAACACTTTCCTTTGTTTCCTGTAGACATTGTGAAGTAACGTTTTTGACGATCATTATATTTTCCACAAGGATTGGAGTAATTTTTTTTTTTCTTTTTTCCCTTCTTGACAGTTCTAGTGTTTTGAAGGACACTGTCCGGTGGCATAACACAACAGCCATGATCTTTTGAGCCCAGAGTTTCAACCTTTCCTTGAAGTGGCTTCTCCGAGTTAACACTGATGTACTGTGAAGGACTAATTTTTTCTTGGCAGAATGCACTACACTGCTCACATGATGGAGTTAAACAGATATGAGGATAATCAAACTGCCATTTATTTATGAGACTGGAAGTCTCACCATAATCTAACCTGTCCTGGTTACTGACTTGCTTTTTCTTAATATTTTCCTCATTCTTTATGCTCAAGGTGATGTCAGTTTCTGGCATATTTTTATCAAAGAAGGTCTTTGGTTCTAATACATGAATTTTTAAATCTTTCCCCTTTTTATCAAAAGGTCTTATGTCTGCTTTTTTTCTCTCTCTCGTAGAATGTGGAGCAACATTCACATATGGAAGAAAAAAAATTTCATCTGCTTGTTCTAATTTATGCATTTGTCCAGATGTTTTCAATGATTTTAGATTGTCCAACAATGATTTCAACATGGGTATATGAAGCTCCATACTATGAATATATTCTTCTAAGTTTTGAATTTCTATGTCCAGCCTGGATTTAGCATAACACCACATTCTACTCCTTCCTTTAGACTCTTCTGTTTCAATACCATTATTATCTATCTCCTCTCTCATTTTATCTGGAGACATTTTGGTATTTTCACTGACTTGAGGCATAAGGGCAGTGGTGACAATATACGGAGACTCTATGACTTTATTGTTATTTATTTCAGATTTGAAGCTATCTAGGTTATTCTTTTGTGACATGGTGTTTCTTGTATTAGTTAAGGGAATGGTTTCCTTAATGCTCTCTGACAAATTAGATTTCTCAGACTGAGAGTAATCATCATCATCATCATCTTCATCATCATCCAGAAATATTGAATCTTCATTCAAACTTGACCTATCTTCATCAATAGAGTAGCTAGAGGTACCACAACAGGAATCATCCATAGGCCAACTAGGGAAGCAATGCCCTTTAGGCATATATATAGAACTGTCACTGTCCTCAAAGTCACTATTGTCTCTCCATGATAAATTATCTGAATTCTCAGATGAAGAACTGCTGTTTAAGTTAGGCCATCTAGGAGGACTCGTAATGTACTCAGATAAAGCTGGTTTATATATATTCTTAGTATTTAAAGACCCAGTAGAACTGAATATGTCTCCACACTTGAAACCCAACAAATTTTCAGCCATGGTGTGTTCTGGTACAGTGACACTTCTCTCTCCAGAAATCTGTAATAAGTGATGGGGATGAACATACAAAAAAAATCTCTGACAATACTATAACAAGTTCTTTTACAAGAAATTTCAAAACTTGTTTGAAAACACAAAAGTACATATACTGTAGTATCAAGTTATAATCAAAGTTTTTCAACAAATCATACATATTCATTACTACTTCACATGTTCCCAACTAATGTACTGCAAATACATGTATAAAGCATGTTAGCAAATTAATTCTTTGAGCCTTAAGAACCTGTCTTTTGACAGTCATCAGAATTTAAAGTTCTGCATACAAGATGTTCAGAGCCAGAATGACAAACCAACTCCTGGATTTTATTGGATTTGTTTGAACGTGTTTCTCTACCACATCAGCTGATAAGGGAGAGGATCTTCATCTTAGCATTAGGGCCAGATTCCTTCAGAAAAGGAAGTGTTTCCATATCTTACAGACTGTAATGCAAATGAGCCATGGAGCCTGACTGATGAATCTACAGGTGAACATAGCCAACCAGCCGTAGGTAATAGCACAGCACCAGCCACACGTGCATCAATATTTCCTTTGTCGGTGCGTATTTACATCATAATGTCATACATTAATGATAATGATTATTTATATTTTATTACAGGTTATGGAATGTGGTGGCTGATAAAATTTTTATTTCTTTATAACTTAAACCCAACCAATTTAAAGGATCCTATACTGTACAGCATACTGGTACCTTAAAAATAAGCCAAATTTCCTACCTTATGAGACCTAAAACGGATCTAGTGCAAAACATGATTTTGGTTGCTTCGCCACTCTGGTTCTGAGCGCCTCATACCATCTACTGTAAATATAGTATCGTATACATTCACTGCAGATCTCATCAAATCTGCATTGATTCAAGATTTATGCCCAAGACAACTAAATGTTTATAGATGCCCTAACGGACCCATATCCTAACTCTAAACAGTATGTATTTTATTTAATATGGGTCTATGAAATATAAAAGCGTTTGAACTTGAGTATAGAAACATATTCCTCAAACTCAATCATAATTAACAAACAAATAGCCGTTCTACTTAAATTGGAAAAAACAAACCCAGTCCCCAAAGCATTTGATTGGTGGATGCTTAAGGGGCACCAACAGCATGTGGATCAGCAATTCTGCTCAGCTCCGCAATCCTTCATTATTATGTCCTGCCTCTATCTCCCTTTCTCTCTCAAAAGGAACAATATTATACATAACACAATACAGTATTTTATAATGTTACATTATGATAATTAGTTATAACAAATAATACTTTCAAACCACACAATTTACTTAAAGCAAAACTCCTTAACCCAGCGAGTTTTAGAGAATGTTGCCTGGTCTGAGCTGATCCTAATAGTGATATCTCCATAAGCCAGAACAACTGGTGCAGAGCACTTCTGGGAATGAGAGATTTCCGGGTAACGAGACGACTCTCTCAAAGCCGGAAAAAATCCCTCATCCCCGGAATTTTCTGGGTAACTGAAAAATGTTCTCAGAAGTTCTCAAAATTGTTCATTACATCATCTCTCGAACCCAGAAGAATATCCCCCTTCCCCGGAATTTTCTGGGAACCAAAAATTTTTTCTCCGAATTTTTCTGGAAAATGCACCGAATTTTCACCTCTCAAAACCTGGAGAAAAAAAATTTAAATAAATAAATAAAAAAAAATTGCCCAGAATTTTCCAGGTACTCCTGTATTGGGAAAACTTTTTTTGAATTTTCTGGAAAATGTGCCCCTCAAAAAATCGTTCCCAAAGCCCTAATATTCCACAAAATTACAGCTTTGGAAACAATTTTCCGATAAAATTTCAATTCCAGCTATCAGAGAGTTCCGGTTTGAAGGATTCGGCTAGTGGAGATATTCCGTTACCCGGAACAATTGGTGCAGAGCTGTTCCGGGAATGAGAGATTTCCGGGTAACAAGATGACTCTCAAACCTGAAAAAATCCCACATCCCCAGAATTTTTCTGGGTACAGTAGTATTGGGAAAATTTTATCAGAATTTTCCGGAAATTGCGCATTACGTATATCATCCTTGGAATCTGCTCCCCCCTTCCAAAAAAAATGGAGACGGTTTCCGATTTTTTTTCCCGAATTCACATTACAGTATTTCATCCTTAGGATGTTGGTGGCACAGCAGTAACGCATGTAACTCTCACCACTATGTCAAGGGTTCTTTGCCTTGGCCCGGACACATGGGGACACAGCTCAAGGTTGAAGGAACCACAAGTCCAGAAAACTGTAAGGGCAAACTTTTTCGGAGCGAGAATTGTGAACTCTTGGAACAATCTGTCAGCGTGTGTTGTGACAGCACTGAGTGTGAGATTTTTCAAGACCAGACTTGACCAACACTGAAGCAGGTTCAGATACATTCAGGAGCCAGTGCATACCCAGTACTTGCCAACAGTGCGTAACAATGTGAGATTTTTCAAGACCAGACTTGACCAACACTGGAGTAGGTTCAGATACATTCAGGAGCCAGTGCATACCCAGTACTTGCCAACAGTGTGTAACAGAGACGTGACCGACCTCCCAAGCAACTAATGAGCCGATCATTGGTAAAGAGGATAAAAGTATAAAAAAAAAAAGTAAAAGTAATATCAAATTACTCAGCTCAGTAAAATAAAATATTTGCCTTGCTACTGTCATTACTCTGGAATCACTTATGAACTGGAAAGTAGGCCTTCACTCCTGCATGTTATGCACACTTTAGGGATCAAAAACAAGCTAGCACTGAACAATGATTCTAGAAGGAATGGACCAACATTAGTTAATACAGAAATTCATTGGTCTGTTTCTTAAAAAAATCGACATAATTCAGGGAATGTCTACATGTGCTATGCATGCAAAGGCAGTGGCCTACTTGTTGCTTCAGAAATAAATTCACCATACATGTAATAGGAAAAGGCCACAGCCTCATGTAGCTTTGGCATACTTTGACATAAAGCAAATTCCAGTACTGTACCAGAGAACTGTCTAATTTTAATAGGAACAGAAAGCTTGCCAAAACTGTACAGTAAAGCATCAGTCAACTGAAAAATTTGGGACCATGAGGCTTCTGTAAAATGGATAATTATGAAAAGTGGATACTATCTGAACATGTGTCCAAGGAAACATTAACCCTAGTACTATACAGTACAGTACTTCTTGTATCTGTTTTGTTATACTGTACAGTACTGTATTATCATTATTTTTGCAAATACAAGCATTCACCAATTTACAAAAGGGTTCCATTCATGGAAACCATTTATAAAGTGCTTTTCGTAAATCGAAGCATAATTTAAATAGATGCCCAAAATAAAAGCTGGGATATGTTCCAACAAAAAGATACATCACCGTTTTGAAAGAGTCGTCTCGTTACCCGTAAATCTCTCATTCCCGGAAGTGCTCTGCACCAATTGTTCCGGCTAACAGAGATATCACTGTACGTCGTAGTAATATAAAGTATACAGTACATAATAATGAAAAATTACATAAAATCTTAGAAATAATCATGCAAAATATGAAAAGCTGTACTGTACATAGGGATATGATACCTGAACATACAAAAAGAAAATGCTACAGAGGGAAACTTGAAAAAAAAATCTTAACTGCCATTTATTTAAAAGGATAGCACTGATGTTGTGTTCCTTGTGTTTGTACTCATCAAAAATTTACTGTATTTTTTCACACTGATTATTGATGGAAAATCCAACATACTGAGTGAAAATAAATAAATAAAAACTGCAAAATTTTAGCTTATTTTCATTATTACTTAGGATGGAAGTATATTAGCATTACCATTATTATTCTACATTGGTTTAAAACGGTTAGGTTTTGTAAGGTTTGGCGAAGTAGGTTTGGATAGAAAGGAAGGAATGTCAGTCAGTCATTCATTGACTGGGAAGCATTTTATCACTTAGCATTCAGAGTCAATGCAGCATTTGTCAACAGTCACATGCAAACAAGGTATTGTTGTGAAGACACTGCCAACAGTGTGTATCAGAGATGTGACCGGCCGCCCAAGTGACCAAGAGGATAAAAGGAAAGGGAAAAAGGTAGCAGCAGCATCTTTATTTACAGGAAAACAGGGGGGGGGGGGGAATCTGAATACAAGGATTTCTATTCCTTCACCTGATTTGCTTTGGTCTTTGAGACATGAAATTAATTTTCTTCTATTAAAATTTTCATTACTTAGCTGGATAATCCTGACTCTTGTCCTTATATTTTACTGTATACTGTACTTGATAATTATACCTGAGCCTTTGTCAGTATCAACAAAGTATTTTACAGCAAAATCCAAAAAATTTTGGTCTAATAATAAAATCTCAAGCATCTTTGTTAACACTGGGTGAGACTGGGAACTTCCTGAAATACTACCAGATACTGTACAGTGCTGCTATATTACACAATACAGTATTATATCATTCGCAAATTGAACCACACTAACCTGACTATTCTAACCTAAATCATATGATAATGTTTGTTTTTTTTTACAGGGAAGGGCCCACCTGGGCACAGGTCATCGAACTACAACGGGGTCTTGAGGGGCAAAAAAAAAATAAGAGTAAAAAGAAATTAAAAATTGAAAAGAAGAGAGATTATACTGTACATTAATTGACACCACGAACAAGCCGGAAAACCAGCTTATCGAAGTTTGAAAATTCCAAAGATAGATCTTTTTGCCTCCCTAAAAAAATCACAAGTTGCCACTTTATGCTACAGTGAAGGAAACATCGAGTTTGTTGGTCTCTTGAATACTGATAATTTTTACGTTTTTACATTAAAATTATTGGTCAATCTGAAATTTAGTTAACATATTGATAATATATAGCACAGTGCAGTGTTGATTTAAATAAAATAATCTTTAATTACAGCTAGTGAACTTAAAATTTTATTGGTGAAATTACTGCATCAAGCATGGGTCCAACATTCTACATACACACCTCAAAGTAAGTGTACTGTACAGTACTCCCTCTTTATCGACGGATTTTTTATCGACGGTTTCGATTATCGACGGATTATTTAGACGGATTTATATTTTGGCTTTATTTGAACTCTGCGGGCCTTGTTTGTACTTTCGCCGCTAGGCGGCACTAGTGGCGTGACTAGCGTCTACCCGTGGCCCGCCTTCCCTGAACACAGACATCAGCCAAGCTGTATTGTTTACTGTAAGGACCGATGTTCACTTCAATAAATGAAATCGTAAGTTTGCTAGTATTTTTGTCCACTTATTATATTATTATTTATACACTATTATTTAAGGTTATGTGTAAAGGAAACGCATTAATGCTTAAAGGTACATTTATTCAACATATGCTAATAATAGTTAAAAAAATTACGTAACCATCACGGTATCGACGGCCGTCTACAGAACGTAACCCCCGTCGATAAAGAGGGAGTACTGTACTGTACTGTACTGCATTTTGTTTATACTTTGTTTGTACTTTTCTGTGAGTTGGAACAAATTACCCAATATCCCATTGAAATAAGAGGTTCGGTTAACGAACGACTCTGTGGAAGGAATTGTGTTCGTTAACTGAGGGGCCACTGTATATTAGTGTGTGTGTGTGTGTTGTTTAATTGTAGTTCCTCATGCACCAAGAGATTAACATTGACATTATTCTGGTGGGTGTGCTTCATAAGTAAGAAAAATTCTTTAATTGTAGGAAAAATCAACGTATTCACAGATTGCTTCACTCATCTTCTGTTAAATGCCAAGAAACATTAACATTTTACTTTAAAAATTATGATGGATTTGTTTCATAAATCGGAAAAAGGCTGTACCTGTAAATGCAAACTGAAAATATAATAAAGTGGATGCGATGATAAACTGTTTCACTGTCTATGCGAATACAAAATTAACATTACTTTTGCAGGGGTGGATCCAGGGGATCTGGACCCCCCCTCCTTTCATCAGAAAATAACGATACCTTGGTTATATTTCAAAAAAATTTCAGGGGGTCTTACAGAAATCCCCAGCTTAGTGGGCTTGCCATGTTTCCCCACCCACAACTTTTTGAACCAGAATCAATTCTGTTAACATCTACATCATCATCACCGTCTTCAGCTTCGTCCCAATAATGCCTCTGTCACTCCTACAAATGCCCATCTCTACATGCAAGCCAGCCGCATGCTTCAATGTAAGAGTTAAACTTTAAATTTTACCTTTCCTTACTGTATTTTAGTCATTCAATGACTTCTTTTCCCTTAAATTAGTGATTCGAGATGCATAAAAGAGTACAGTATGTGTTCTGACTTACGTACATTTCCGACATATGAACATACTCAGGAACGGAACCCGTTCATAGCCCGGGGACCCCCTGTACTCAGTATCATCCAAACATCTGAAAATTTGGTGCAATTCCATAAAGTCTTTCTGGTGCTAAACGGCTCCACCACCATTACCTACTTAAATTTACTACTTTTACTTTTATCCTCTTCACCACTGATCGGCTCGTTAGCCGCTTGGGCGATCGGTTGCGTCTTTGATTACTTTCCCTTTTCTTTTATCCTCTTCACCAAAAGATCAGCTCGTTAGCCGCTTGGGCGATCGGTCATGTCTCTGTTATGCACTGTTGGCAAGTACTGGGCATGCACTGGCTCCTGAATGTACCTGAACTCGCTCCAGTATTGGTCAAGTCTTGTCTTGAAAGAATTCACAAGTATTTTTGTGGTAATGTATGAGAACACCACTACTGTACCACCAAAGGAGTGTTTGATTTTGTTAATTTTTCACACATGTTCTCATCATTATAGTAAGTATTTTAAATTAGGCAACCTCTACTAGATCCTAATAGAACCTGACCTAACCAACCAAAGAATCTTACCTAACCTTACATAGCTTCCAAGCAGAGGACCTCTGCCCCCAAGACCCCCTACCATATTAAACAGAAAGTACTGTAATTACGTTTATACCTGGTATGCCTGTACCAATAGAAGTAACTTTGTTGAAGCATCATGGTGTAACTTTACATATTTTGTGGACACGAGAGTACACTCAGACTGAGCAGGTCGGTTGTATATAAACTGAGCAGACAACAACACGCAATGACTCAGCAGATTTTTAAAGAATTTACGGTAAATAATTAATTTCTTCACATACAAAGCACATAGAAACATCATTTTAGTGTTATATGATCAGTTTTTCAGTGTTCTCCCCCACAATTTCCCTCATCCTTCATGCCCTGCCCACTACAGGTGATTTATGACCGTAGATCGAGACAAAGGTATTACAGTAATATTGTTTCGGTCATCCAGCTAGGTTAGCTTCGGTTACGTTGAAATTATGTTTTTCTGTTGTTTGTTTATGTGTTCTGAACAATTATGACTTTCATTTCAAATAGGTGGATAACTGAACGATAATTTTACCAAGAAAAAAAATAAATATAAAAAGTACTGGTCAATTTATAGTTTTGACCTGAGTTGAACAAAGTATTTTTTCCAATGATTTAGACAATTTTAAGACAATTTTCTTCTATGATGTTTTCCTTGCAAATGTCTTAAAAATACTGTACTGTACTACAGGATCTAGGGGGGCTCAGCTCCACCGTTAAGAGGTTAGGTTAAGTAATTTTAGGTCATTTGTGAGGTAAACGTCATAGAAGAAAAGTGGGTAAAATTTTAGTTTTGTACAACTATAGAATGAGAAGCAGCTGTATTGTACTTTCGGAGATGGCATGGCCCAAAGGTTAGGTTAGGTTAGGTTAGAAGAGTCGCTTTCGTGTTCTCCTCCACCCAATACCCCAATTTCGCAGTTTTTTCCCAATTATCGTTGGGTGGGGGGGGGGGGGATATAAATTTCCGCCAAAAATGAATGTCATTTTCGTTTAATGCACCCAAAAATACATTGGAAAAACATATTGGTGAACCCCTAGGGATTTGTCAGAAAGTAAAAATTTACCTAAAATACTTACGATAATGATAAAAACATGTGAAAAAAATTAACGAAATCGAACAACTCTTGATGGTAGAGGTGTTCTCATAAATTGTCATGTTTGTTTCTGAACCAGATGAAAAGATAATGTAACTCACAAATGGCTGACAAAATTCCTTCACAATTACCACATTAAAACTCAGAGGTTTCCTTAAGCTGAATCTACGATAATCGTCTGAATAAAATTCTACTTAAAACTGCGACAATCGATGGAAGAGGTTAATATAACCAGTCCTTGTCATAATCAATATCTTATATAATAGATGCTTAAATTTACCCGAGTAATGGTTTATCAGCTGCCGCCCGTCACCTGTGTAAGTTGAGGTCTCCACGACGACTCTCACTTCGCTTCACCTGGCGAGGTTGAGGCTCCGGGTAGTCTGACCTGACGAGAGAACCGCCGCCTAGGGTCCGAAAATATCTAGAATATCCACTTAATTAGTTGATCACCAACAATGAGATCGTTAAATATCTAAAATTACAAATTTAGATTGTATTTTTTTTAATGTTTACTGTGGTTAAATCTACTTTTATGAATATCATTAATGATAGATAAGAAAGATATTAATTAACTTCGAATTAAGCGATACATAATCCAGTAGGGAAAACCAAAAATCTTCAACAAATAACTTCTATTAATTAGCAAAGACTAATAGTCTTTGATTAATTAGTAAAATTATTAGTGGTTGATATCATTTTATTGTCAGTTATAGTGTGGGGTATGGGGAAGTTTGGTTCACAGTCAGGACGGGATGGAGAAAGGAAACTCACACTGTGCTCTCTATATACATGTTGTATTGGATGTGCAATGCAGCTTGGTGCTGGGAAGGCAGCATGGTTACAAGCGTGATGTAGAGAGAGCTGGTTGGTGAGGATGCTCAGAGGAGGACAGCTTGTGGGTCGCCATGCTCGCCGGCGGGAGCGAGGGCCGCTGGTTGGTGTAGGTAGAAAAAGAGCGATCACCACGAGGTCAGGTCTTAAATAGCGGGGGTTGGCGTGGCTTAGTAGTTGACCCCCGCTCCGTGGGCGGCGCTGGTTGACCTAGACCACGAGGCATACATTGGGGAATTCGTGGGGTCGGCTACTCAGCGACAAACAGCGTTAGTAGGGGAGAAATCCACTGCAATAGCACACTATAAAATTTACATGTACCGTACCTGTTATTATTTTTATAAATATTACTTTCGTTTTAAATAACTGCCAATTTCCTCTATAATTTAAATTATTGCTATTTCGTAGCATTCACCCAGTATGTATATTAAAATGTGGTGTTTAGTTAAAACTGGTGAGTAGCTTCCCAAGAGTTGCTTACACAATCACTCAGTAGAACATTGGTCCCCAACCGTTTGTAGGCTCTGGGCCACTTTTATCATTGTAAATATAGTGGAGGGCGCCAAAGCTTTGGATCTACATTTAAGAAAAAAATTAATATACACTGTACAGTTATTTGCAGTTTTACACGTCTAACTATTGTCAGTTACATACTTTTTACTTTTACTTTTATCCCTTCGCTACTGATCGGCTCATTAGCCGCTTGGGCGATCGGTCACGTCTCTGTCACGCACTGTTGGCAAGTACTGGGCATGCACCGGCTCCTGAATGTACCTGAACCCGCTCCAGTATTGGTCAAGTCTTGTCTTGAAAGAGCTCACACTCGGTGCCGTCACAACACTTTCTGGTAGATTGTTCCAAGAGTTCACAGCTGTCACTCCGAAAAAGTTTGCCCTCACAGTTTTCTGGACTTGCGGCTTCTTCAATCTTGAGCTGTGACCCCTTGTGGGGCGAGCGTCCGCCAGCTCCAAGTAAGGACACTCAACTGAGTAGTGCCCCCTGAGATGCTTATACACCTCAACTAGGAACCCCCTTGCCCGTCTGTAATACAAGCTAGGCAAGTTCAGGCCTCTCCAATCTCTCAGGGTAGCTGAGGTGCCGAAGTGTAGGCACCAGTCTGGTGGCCCTCCTTTTAACATTTTCAACCAACTGACAGTCCCTAGCATATCACCGGGAACCAGATGGGGAAGCACTTCACTCCTGAAGATCGTTACGAGGGACGAACCGTCTAGATATCTGAGCGACCTTCTTATAAGACCCAATAATTTATTTGCCTGATTTACCTTCTTCTCGCAATGACCCGAGAACTTCAGCTCATTGTCAACATACACACCTAGGTCCTTCTCACATTCAGTCTCAACTTGTGCAGTTTCTTAATCCCGTTGGGACATATGCTACGCCTCCTTACCGTTGGTACGCCCCAGGTGCATCCTCTTACACTTCGTGGCATTGAATCTCAGCAGCCATTTCTTCGACCATTCCTGGAGCCCACAGAGGTCCTTCTGCAGCTCTTCACAGTCCGCTTGGTTCTTAATTTCCAGAAATAACTTGGCGTCATCGGCAAACATTTGTATGGAGGAGTGTACAACGTCAGGCATGTCATTTATGAAACAAACAAACAACAGCCGGCCCAATACACTGCCCTGTGGTACCCCACTTGTGACAGGTACAGATGACGATTTCGTGCCATTAATCACCACACACTGCTTGCGGTCATGTAGAATGTCTTCTATCCACGCTAGGACATTTCCCCCAGGATACACCTGGGGCGTACCAACGGTAAGGAGGCGTAGCATATGTCACAAAGGGATGAAGAAACTGCACAAGTTGAGACTGAATGTGAGAAGGACCTAGGTGTGTATGTTGACAATGAGCAGAAGTTCTCGGGCCATTGCGAGAAGAAGGTAAATCAGGCAAATAAATTATTGGGTCTTATAAGAAGGTCGCTCAGATATCTAGACGGTCCAGCCCTCGTAACGATCCTCAAGAGTGAAGTGCTTCCCCATCTGGAGTACTGTCACCTTGTCTGGTCCCCGAGATATGCTAGGGACTGTCAGTTGGTTTAAAATATTCAAAGGAGGGCCACCAGACTGGTGCCTGCACTTCGGCACCTCAGCTACCCTGAAAGATTGGAGCACCTGAACTTGCCTAGCTTATACTACAAACGGGCAAGGGGCGACCTAATTGAGGTACATAAGCATCTCAAGGGGCACTACTCAGTCGAGTGTCCTTACTTGGAGCTGGCGGACGCTCGTCCCACAAGTGGCCACAGCTCAAGATTAAAGAAGCCGCAAGTCCAGAAAACTGTGAGGGCAAACTTTTTCGGAGTGACAGCTGTGAACTCTTGGAACAATCTACCAGAAAGTGTTGTGACGGCACCGAGTGTGAGCTCTTTCAAGACAAGACTTGACCAATACTGGAGCGGGTTCAGGTACATTCAGGAGCCGGTGCATGCCCAGTACTTGCCAACAGTGCGTGACAGAGACGTGACCGATCGCCCGGGTAGCTAGCGAGCCGATCTTTTGGTGAAGAGGATAAAAGAAAAGGAAAAGTAACAGAGACGTGACCGATCGCCCAAGCGGCTAACGAGCTGATCAGTGGTGAGGAGGATAAAAGTAAAAGTAAAAGTGCCAAACAGAGACGTGATCGACCTCCCAAACGGCTAACAGATGGATCAGTCTCCCCTTATGAACGTTTCATTTTCTTTCATCGCAACAGAGAAAATGAACGTAAATAAACAGTGTATGGTTGAGTTAAGAGGGACTTAAATGACTGTATGAATTTAAAGGTGTTACCGTAATTGTAAAGAAAATGGATCCTATTAAAAATTTGGACTGTGTTAAATTTTGTTGAAAAATTTGTCACTAGTACAGTTTTTTATGCCGATTCTAAGTATGCAACTCATTTTTAGCGGAAATAAATGTAATTATCATGTAGTTAATTCTAGATCTTGGCAAATTATACCAACCCAGGCTGACGGCCACGGCGTCATGCACTCAGGCGCGCCCCATTTAGAAATTAAAACTTGTCTTATAATATGCAAATGACGATAGTTATTCATAGTAGACGACTGAACGGATTTCGCACAAAAGTTAGTCTGACAATAAACAAAAGAAGAATACAACGCACCATTTATCCTCTAAGAGCGAATTGTAACAAGAATAAAGATTCTCATATGAAGTAAATAGTCAGCAAAACTTCGTTGTTCGCCAAAGGGTCCAAAGCATTGGAATAACCGGAGTTATCCTGCGATTTTTAGTACTTTTACTTTTATCCTCTTCACCACAGATCGGCGCGTTAGCCGCTTGGGCGATCGGTCATGTCTCTGTTACTTTTCTTTTTATTTTATCCTCTTAGGGTCACACTGGATAACACTCTTCTTACATCTGATCCGGACCGGGGATTGAACCCGGGACATAATAGTTTGAGGCAATCGTGTTACTCCCTGTGTTACTTATACCCTACAGATTGAAACTGGGAGAACAACGACAGCACATACACTAAGTGTGGTCAACTCTACCACTTGCCCAAGAATCATGCCATGAACTCACACAGTGTGGCTGTAAAAACAACTTTGCACAGTGCAAAGTTTCATACGTTCTTCAATATAGCGGTATTTTCACACAATCTCCAATATTTCCTTAAATCAACCGTCATGATGCTAAATAAACGACACCAACATCACCTTTTGTTGGAATAACTATTAAACTGAAAATTTCACCCTCACTCTGTCACCAAGACTAAAAGAAAACTTTGAAATCTCATATGTATATTGACAATAAGATTATAACATATTATATAAGTTAGCCTGAACAGGTTAAGTTAAGATTAGGCTTCAGCAGTACAACAGTTACAATTTGGTGATTATTGATACACGGACAGAACTTAGAGCTTTCTTGTCTTGCTAAAAAAAATCGTTTGTGTCATTGATGCCACTATATCTCGAACAAGGAAGATCTTAAACTACCCAAAGATACTCTAGTCTTTGGAACTACCCATTCCTGTTGTTTCTCTTGGTAGTTCAGGGACGCGAGAAGCGACCGGTTGTCAGTCTGGCGAGAGTCACTGGAGTGAAAGCACAGAAGTTCCATCTTGTGTTCCGGTGAGGAGAGGCTCGAGTGGCAGGTAGTCCTCCTAAACACCATGATCCTCACGTGTGGTTGGCTGTGCCTGGGGCTTCGCATATATTTTGTAAGTTAATACCAAGTTCAATATTTCATTACATTATTGGTAGGCATATGGAACTATAATTATTATATAATTGTGAAAATTCTTCTTGAAGGAATGTATTGGATTCGTAGTATAAACTGTGATAATCGTGAGCAAGGGATGGCCGCGTTATATTAGGTAAAGGGTAGGGGAAGATCGCCAATTTATTTTGGTATTTTTGGGGTGCTTGTAGCTCCTAGTTTATAAACGTGAAGCAACAGGAATTTTTAAAAAAATGTCTTCCACTCGATTTTCGTGAGTTATTATGTAGTCATTAAATATAGAATTCATCGATCTCTTGGTCTGGTGGAATGAAAATCCTTTCACGCACAGTTTTGTGCTAAAAAATTATCGAATACTACAAATATTTTGAATGACCGTAAGCATTCATGTACACGTATTGCATTAGTGATAAGATATCGATGTATTTCTGCAACAAGGTAGTAGAATTGCTGTAAACCTAGACATGAATTGCCATTTTATAAGTATTGTGTATAGGAGAAAACCATTGGAGTAAAAAGTTGACCAAAACGTGAATATATGGAAGGCTTACATTTGTGGATCTTACGATATAGTAAGGTGTTCAATAATTTTTCGGTACGGTACATGTTGCCAACCACTGCATCTCAAAAATATTATTTTTGCAATTAATAGTCGGACAATTCTGACACGTTTGACGTGTCCCTCGCAAATGACTTAAATATGCCGGGGTTCCAGGAGGCTGTTAGGTCACTTAGGTTATTTGCGAGGGTAACGCATAAGTGTCGTAGAATTGCCTATACTTTTGATTGCATAGATAAAGTCGATTCGGTGGGTGGGAACTCTTAGACTACACATACCTTTTGTGTTAATAGCTCTTAGGATAAGGTTTTGGTTGAGGCCCAAAAAAAAAATCCTAAAGTTATGAAGACCATGACAATGCAGTATTGGTGGTCTTGGGTTATAAGGTACAAATAAGAACAAGGCCGTGGCCTCTATCCCTTCGACATTGACAAGTTAACAAAACCAGCATCATTTTAGGAGGAACGAACCAGGCACAAACACGACTTGTGTAGTGCTCAGTGGTTTGTTTTGGCTAAAATGTTTGTGATTTTAGTTAATTTGGCACGCCGAAAGCATGGAGGTTACGGCCTACTTATCATAAGAATTAATGGTATTTTTTTATTGGTAGTTCTTGTGGGAGACTCAGGTGGTCCTTACAATCAGGGGTAAAGGAAACACTGATGTCAAGTTCGTAAGTTCTATTTCTGGGACAAACGCAAAAAGAGAAGACAGGGGTAAACAGCATCCTGTCTTGGAATCTCTCTGGGTATCTCTGCTGCGCATACAGCGCGCATGTGCCCAAAGTCTGAACTAACACTCAGTGACAAAAGGGAGTATGATTATAACATAATACAGAGACCTGAATCAATAATGGTAAATAGTACAGAGTTACATATTACAGCAATATTCGTCTCGTACATCTACAGTTCTAACCCCAGAGCCTATCAGTAGAGACGAGTAACAGATGTCTTGGCCAGACTTTGCATTGGTCACTAACCCGACACACGGCTCATGACCCAACAACCCTAACCAAAATGTGGCGACTGCCTAGTCCCCTTGACAATACACAGCCGCTCAATTTGGGATAGTTAGAAGTTTGGGTAAAGTTATCGTTTCGGTCATCCACGTATTTAGAAGTTAAATTTGTTTTCCCGATGGTTTTTGATGTTTTGAACGGTTCTGGCCTTCATTTCTACCGCAAATCACTATTTTTTGAGCTCCCCTTTATCCGACTATAATGGGGTACCCCTAGTGGGAACCAGGAGTTTTGGGTGGGGGAAAATCACAAATAGTAGTAATTAGTGATGTAAATGAAGGTTAAAATCTTTCTGAACACCCACAAAAAAAATCGGAAAAATCATAATTTCAACCTAACCTAAGATTCGCTGGATGACTGAAACTATAATACCGAAGTTTGGAGTGATTGTAGAAAGTTCCGACTGAACCAGTTTTCCCTAAGTTCAAACCCAATTCAAACCCAGATGACATAACCTAACCCGAATTAATAAATGAAGTCCTACTTAAATTGTGGTGTTAACAGGTAATGTACGCAGTAATTTAAATGTTTGGGTTTTAAGTCGTGTTGCACCTGTCTCAGGTTTCTGTACAAGCGGCTCATCTCCCCACGGACACCGACAACAGAGACGGTGAAGAGATCCAGACCTATGTCGACGTTGAGGACATCTCTGGACAAACTCATAAAAATCCTCTTGGAGTATATCAGGAGCTACTGACCAATCAGATTAACAAAGTTGAAAGTGAAGACTCGGGCTTAGTTCCCGAAGCAGATTCTGGAGGTATATTAAATGAAAATATTTTTTTGTCAAAGAGAAACTATCAGAAAGATCAGTCAAGTGATTCATCAGGGTTGGTGTTTAACCCAGCATTTAGAGGTCCAAGTGTGCCAACGAGTAGCTCGAACGACAGAGATTTTCAAAGCACAGATAATCGGGTAAGGTGGAGCGCTCATTCTTATTGTGCTTATATGGCTAACGTTGGACTTGTCTAATGGAGAACATTATTGGATGATTTAAAGTCTTGCCGAATTTCAGTTGGTAGTGTACGGTATGAAACTTTTGTATTTTTCTTGTTGGATGCTTTCACATTACTGTATATTTAAATATTCCTTACATTTGCCTTCCTTTTTTTTCACATTTCGGTAAATTTTTACTTTCGGACACTTTTGTGACGTTGCCTTCGCAAATCGACTGACGGGGATCCCCCCCCCCCCCCTTCCCCACCGACCACCCGGCATATATATGTCGTTTGTGAGAGCAACGTCATAGGAGAAAAGTCTTAGAATTGTCTAAACTAATGATTACAAAGATAAAATTCTTAAGATTCCTGTGTTGTCCGAAAGTAAAATGCCCATATTTCTTGCATGTTTCCAATAACTCCGGCCATTTTGGCACGTGACCCGATTTGGTCACGATCTTGGGACCCGCAGGTGTCTTCAAGTCATAACCAAAGGTTAGGAGATTCTGGGGAATATCTGGTGACGTACGGCAACTTCCAGGACGACACCGCCAACAACCGGGTAAGATGTAGTCCTGTATATTATATTGTACGAAAGTTCAGTGGCTTGATAAAATACATGTACTGTAGTTACTGTTTAAAACTGAAGATATACACAACAGATGATTTAGCCAGGATCAGTATTCCTATTAACTCCGCATTATATCGCCCAGCTCCGTGTGGCGACTGGGAGGGATTATCTGTATCAGCAGCAACAAGCAGGTGATCAAGCCAGTAAGCAGGAGCTGGTGTTGCTCTTCGCCAACAGTGGGAAGGGCAGCAGTGCTCTGGCTCCCGGGTGCTCCCTCTTGCACTATAGCGTGAAGGTGAGTCACGTGTGCTTGTGTTGACAGTTAATGGAAGATGGAAGCTGGTTTTGTCAGTTTATCAGAATTAAGCTGAAATTCCTTCGTGATTCAGGTTGTCTGTATTTTATGCCAGGGTTATGTTATGATGTGGCGGTTGTAGGTGGAGTGGGGCAGTGATATGAAGCTCTATAATGCACACTTGATTTTGTCAACTTGTCCATTTGAAAACCGAGTTAGTTGACCATTTTTTTAAGCAAAACAAAGGATCTTGTACCGTTTTTATGTAGAATAAAACGTTAGCCATATCCGGATCTGCTGTCTGAACACGATTTCAATACTTGTACGTCAGTATTCATTAGGTTGGTAAGGTTGACTTGCTCAAGTATTGTAAGAAATTTTATTTTTTCTAAATATCACAAGAAAATAAAAGCGGCTGTACTGAAGTTATTTCGCATTGTAAATGAAACCAACCTAACCAAAGTACTGTAAATTAATTAGTACAGGTCTTTCTCTGATCATTATTAGTGTTTTACCGAATGTCCACAGCTATACTGTGTTGATGTGGCGCGTAGGCAGAAATTACTACTGGGTTCGATGTTTTGATGGTGTATGTAGCTGGTGCTGAGGCCCCAGCGTGACCCTCTTAAACATGGGGTCCAGAGGCCTGTCTCTTGGCTGATGGTAGGGTCCAGGGGGCTTGTCCTATGGATGTTGGATCATAATATAGTATTTTTGTGTAGTGTATGAAGCCTAATAATGTTTTTACAGTCGAGGTGTTCAGCCAACGTGATGGAATTAACGGTCAGCTCTCGGGTGCCGGTGACGGGGCAGTTGACGCTGGCCGAGGGTGACGGAGAGGTGGCTATGGACGGACCCTACATGGTGAGTACCTGCGTTATACTGCACAGGGAACTTAATTGCAACATTTGTTTAGGATTAAATGTTAGTGTGTGTGGAGAGGACCCTCGTTACCGAACTATTTTACAGGCCCGGATGCTTTCGTACCTGTAAATGGTCAAATGGTAATGCATGGAGTAGGTGGCCTCGTAACGTAGTGGTGACACGTGGATGGAATAAAAGATTACTCCGTTTAAAGACTTGACGTGTACTGTACATCCGATGTACTTAAGTATGATCGGTGCATACATGGTTGTGTGCCATCACTTTGTGGGGGCCTTCATTGTTGTGGTTCGTAATTGGTTGGGTTCACTGTGGAGCATAAATGGACGTGGTTCCTTGTGGGTGCATAAATGGACGTGATTCCTTGTGGGGCATACATGGTCGTGGTTCCTTTTGTGGGGCATAGGGTGAATGTCCTTCATCCTCTTGTGTGTATAAACATGGCTCCTCTTAAACCAATTATCCTAATTTGGTCATACAAAAAGCAGGCGGTAAATAATCCTGCGGTGGAAATAAGGAATTAATAGTATTTGAGTCTCCAGATGGATGTTAAACTGAGAACCAGAGAAGAAATAAAACTTAGTATTAATTGTATATTGCAGAGCTTAAGATAGTAATCATTCCTAAATTGTATATATTGTTGACCCGAGTCTATGAAAAAATACATAATAAATAAAATGTAAAAATGAAACCCTGACCTGGATGTATTTAGTAAAGTGCTGTAAATAATGCAAATAAAAGGGAACATTGCACACTGCCTTGTCGTCGTCACTTGGGAAAATAATTAATTCCGGTTCGTGATAGGTAGACACGTTTTCATTAATTTCTTATCTCTCCACTACAGTGAATAGCGGTTTCCCAGAATCGACTATAATGGTCACCTTTGATCGAGAGGTGACGATGGTGTCATTGCAAAGTTGAGGCGAGGGAGTTTTCCCACGGGTTTGATAACATGGGTATTCTCTAGGTGCACGGGAGACCTGCCAAGAATTTCCTTGTTATGCTTAGATATACGAAATAGTAATATCTAAATTCAAATGTGGACAAAGTGTATCGTCTGCATGTATCTGTACCTGTAAGCGAATGAATAGATCTTATTTGTATTTGGGTATTTGGTTTCGTGTAATATATGAGGTGTGTGTTTTATAGTAGGTAATTTTAGGCGTAGGTTGAGGATGGGAGGTAAAATATTATGGATAAAGGACTGACTAACGTTAACTTGAACATGTATAGTAATATACTCACTCGCGGCTGTTAACTGACCTCGTCTACAATATTTATAACCACAATAGACGAGTGGGTGAGAAAGGGTGTGGTGAAGGGGGGAGAAAAGGAGTCAGTGTGAAGAGGGAAGAGTTGAAATAAAGGAAAGGTTAGGAATACTAAAAAAAAAGTGTGGGAAGTGGAAACAAGAATGGGCAAGGAAGAGACGGTGAGGAACAGGAGGAGAAGTGTGGTGGGGAGATGGTGAGGAAGAGTTGGGGGAGACGGCGAGTGGGAAAAAGATTATTGGGGAGGGGGGGGGGCAGTGTGGAAATGGTTTAGATTTGACAAACATGGCATAATTAATCTCTGCAGGTGCTGTATGCCGTGTTGGACACACAATCTACGATCACAGACGCACGATGGAGGTTGGTTCCAGAGCTTCTCAAGAAGGACATCAACAAGGACTGTATCATCTGTGATGTTCTCAGTGTCCGCCTTGTGCTCAAGGTAACGTGTGCTAGGTGGCGTGTTTGTATGTTGGTTATTGGTGGAGAGTATTTAACGTGTAATGGGGATGGCGTAGGGTAAGATTGGGACCGTTTAAAATGCATCTAAACGCCAGGACACGGGTATGTCACTGGTGGGTTATGTCGTGGACGAGATGGTTAGGGTAAGTATAACGGGGACAATGGAAGGAGAGCCAAGTTGAGGCGTATAATTGTGAAGACTGGTAACTCGGAAGACGGACTTGTCAGTGCATGAAAAACAAGAGGAAAATGTGGATTACCTGAAGAGGCGCCCCAGCTTCGGGAGGATTCAACTCGCCCAACCTACCCCCACCCTCAGGCAGCGTTAGGGTGTTTTAATCGGGTGATATACACCTGGGATGCCTAATCTCCAGGTGATCCGAAAATACAGTAAATTTCCATGGATTATTGTAGGTGCAGATGCATGGTGTTATCGGCACATAACGGAACATTAGGCGAACATTGAACGAGCCGAAAAGGGCAGCTTATATAGTAGTTGGTGTCATTTGTTTATTATTTAAAAAAAAATATTGTTGCATGATAATCCTTTTATAGGTTGGCGAATCTACGTGTGGGATGGAAGTATTTTGTCAACAGAAGGGAGGGACCAACAAGATACCTACCTGGGGTGCGCCTGGGGCCGAGCGAGCACACGGGAGTCTTGGCACCATACCTACAAATTCCGTCACATCTGGCCCAGTGTCCCCCCACGATCCCACCAGCACGGCCAAGACCACGATCTCCATCCTGCGTGGTAAGTAAAATTGGAGCCTTGAAGAAACTTTACATGCCAGTCTTATTAAAACGGACGTTTGTCACTTCAGTTTTGCTTCTCGAGTCTGTTCATGCGGTTTTAGGCTAATATAATTTCTTTGGAATCATAACTTGTTTATGCAAATAGTTTTATAACTGTAGTAAATGTTGTCGAGTTTTATAAAAATAGTCAAATTAATGCAGATTATAATGTTCTTTGGTCATTTGTTCCAACATGAAAAATGTTCATGGTACTTATGATTAGAAAACCAGTTGTATATACTGTTCAGTAGAAAGTTCATACTGTGTACACTATTTTCATGAAGGTTTGGACATGAACGGCATTCCTCTGACGGGAGAAGTGGGTCTAGGCACCAAGCTGGTACTGGTGGTAAGTGCATACTGCAAGGATGTGACCCTTGACCTCCACTTGATAAAATGCCAGGCAAAGGGCGAGGATGGAATTAGTATCGCAATTGTCAAGGTAATTAAGCTAATATTGTGTTGTCCTCTAAACTTCTGAGAATCTGTGCAAATCTTGTTCTTTTTTATCCTTTTGTCATAAGTTTCCTTTTACTTCACTTGAAATTATTTACTTTTGCTGTTCACAAAAATCTGTTCAGTGATAGAGCACTTGTCTCGAGCAATTTCTTAGGTTTAATTCCCAGCTGTAGTGCAGGGTTGGGTGGCCTCTATATAAACTAAGCTCTTACACACTGAAATAACAATGGAAGTGCTACCATGGTTCTTGACGGGAAAAGATATGTACTCCCAAAATGTAATGATTCTGGTTTTCGTCTGCGGTTTGAGAGCAATATACGATCTGCTCACGACTTTTTTTGTGGGGTTGCAGGATGGATGCAGTGTGGCGCAAGTGATGGGGGAATTCCGTGAAGTGCTGGGGGTGGTACACGAGAGTAGTTTTGGTGCCACGCCGGTGCGTAGAGTGACGCAGTACGCCAGGTTAGATGCTTTCAACACCCGAACCACCCAGCAGAATATCAGCATAGTCTGTACTATAAAGGTAAAAACTGGTAAAAACTATCTAAAGAGACGTACACTTTTATCTAAACTTTTCTCCCCCTCTGACTTACACTGATATTGTACTTGTATCTTATGAAAGAAAGTTTGTGTAATCACATCTCAATTTAGATCGCCTAAAAAACTAATCAGACAAGAACTTCACTTGCTCAATTGTCTGGTCTTGAAAGCAGGACTGGAGTGTTCTGGTGTACTGTACTGTATAACCTGGAAGCCTTTTTCTGCAGTAAGAAAGATGGGCGAGACCAAACACTCCATTCATTGACAATCATTTTTGTACCATTACAATAAGGACCCAGATATGTTCATCATTGTAGTGAATCCAAAATAATTTCCCGACTGCTATTGATGCTAAATGGAATAGACCAAAATCTCCCCCGGCATTTATCCGTCACTTAGTGTTGTAAAAGAGGTTTTCTAAGGTTATTTTTTCTTGTTTTTATTCTTTTGCAAGACTTAGATTGGTCAGGAAAGTTCATTCCTTTAAATTGGCTGTATCAATGGCATAGTTATACTGCAGTGAGTCGTTCTGACAGGATGGTTACTAGACTATCTCCAAATAAGTAGTCTTCCCGATGTTCACCATTTGGTTCATTCCTGTTCTTCCCTGTAGGACCGATACTTTTTTCAGCTTTCCCGAGTGATAAGTTATTTATATTGCTGTCGTGTGTACTTCATAGATGTGCAGCGGAGAGTGTGTGGAGCAGCCATCGTGCGTCCAATCTGACATAAACTTGGGCAAAAGCAAAAGGCCCACAGTCTCGCTGTTTTCCCAGGTGGTGAGCCTCGGCAAGGCTTTCCAGGCGGCTGGGCTCTCGGCCACTCCATCAGAAGGTAGGTACCTGACAGCAGTGCTTGTGTTGTTCACATACGTAGTCCGTCAACCTTCTGTGTAGTGTTTGGCAACAAGCTTTGAAGGTTGAATCTGATATGAAAAATAAAGCTTGAGGCTCCAGTATGTACAGTAGACCCGAGCTGAAAGGTGGCCTAATTCTGCGGAGAATCTTGATCCTCTTTCCTACCAATTTTCACGACACTAGTCATTCTTGGTTCCCGGGAGGATGTTCTATTCCTTATAGGTACACTATTTACCAATAAATACGTGTAAAACACATAATTAAACACAATTGTTCCTGGTATTTACTACCCTATAATTTAAACCCTATATAACGATATATAGATAACCTTCCTTAAAATATAAAATTTAATTACAGTAAACCATGTATGAATTTACAGTATACACAATGTTCATTTATCAAGAGTGGCTGTTGGTCATTCGTATAAATAAAACTACCAATGTAATGTATCCCATGAATTTTTTTATTTATTTTTTTTTTGCGGGGGGAGCGGCGGCGGCGACGACGAGGTATTCCTCTGCCTGGCTTGTGGGTTCATTGAAAGTTCATTTTACTTCCACCTGAGGCTGTGACCTACACCATTCAGAAATTTCTCCGTCTTCCTCTCATTCACATAGTTAAGACATAGGTTCTTCAAACGTTGTTGACGCTCGTTTGTGGCACGTTGACTCGTTTTCTTGGAGGCTCACCACGAGAATCCTTAATCAGGGCTGTTGATACAAGAGCCTAGTCTTAGATATTTCCAATGGCTTTCCAGATGGTAGGGTGGTCATGTCGCACAAGCTCAGGGAAAGCAAAATTCAAACTCTCATAGGTTGTTGTTGCGATCCTCACCGTCAGTGGATGCCTAATGGACATTCCATAACTGTGGTGGAAAAAGGGGAGGAATCCTTCTAATGCGTAGTGGAGGAAACACTCCATCAGGAAGAGCTGGTGGCCGGGGAGCGACATCCTAGCCGTCCGCCTGCAGTTTGAAGGATCTAAGGATGTTATAGATCCCTCCAATGGCCATTGTAACAAGTATCTCGATGCCCGCGCGTCCGATGCCCAACCGGCTGAGCAGCTTTATAGTGGCTGGTCGTATGCCAACTCGTGCGCTGAAGGCGACACCAAGGAAGTTCATCGCTGCTACCGGAGGCAGCGAGCTGTTGTCATCGATGAACCTCCTGATGTCGACCTCGTGTGCACGGTGCTTATTGATTTTGTGCTGCTCAGCCAATCGAAGAGGGTTTGCATCACTCTCGAAGGGCACACAGACGTCGAGCACCGAGTACTGGCCACTTTTCTGCAGGATCAGATCCGGCATTACGAACGTATGACCACTTTGTACCCGCGGCTCTTAAGAGTACGTGGCAGCCTTCTCCCTGTAGTCACTGTTTAAGCTTGAGGATGCGGTCGAGTCGTGTCACCCTGTGGTTTTGGGCAGCAGGACACCTCTGTAAGAGATGTAGTATATCCTCCTGCCCTTCCCCACATTGGCGACAGGTCAGTCTTCCCAAGTCCTCGTTAGGCACCCGGCCAATGGCTCTAGAGATTCGGCAATTGATCGTCTGAGACTTAAGTCGCAATAAGTCGATGGCTTTCCTGCCTGGGCCTAGATCGTCTCGCAAGATGGTATTCCTGGTCTGGTCGCGAAGGATCCTGTCTAGTGCCCTAAGAAGGTTCATAGAGCAGGATCCCTTCGCGTACCTATACTGAAGCCTCGGGATTACATGAGATTTCAGTATTTTGATCCTCTGCAAGGGTTTCAGCGAAGAACCTCCTATTTTCTCCAAGATGTTAAGGAGTTTTTGTTTTTCACCATCGACCCTACTCCCCGGTCTCAAGTCCTGAGGGCCCCACAAGGAGCCCTAAGTACCTCATATACTCGTCAGGTTCAATTCTTGGCAGGTATTCGGCCAGACCCGTGGTCGAGTTCAGCATTGTGAAGCATTCCTCGGTCACGACCCTGAGCTTCACACCATGCCTATCCCTTGCGGCCCGCTCAAGACCTAGTGTGGCACACTTCGCGGGCTGCACGGCCAGTCCCCTCGCACCAAGGAACTGGTCGAGCTGATCCAGGCTCCTCTGCATCCCGAGCTTGGACTCGCACACTATTACCAGGTCATCCGCGAATCCTGCCACCGACGTTACGTCGTCGAGGCGGTATCCAACGGCAGGACCCAGGGACTCCAGGTACTCATCCACCACGGCACAGAAGAGGAAGGGCGACAATGGACATCCCTGCTTCACTCCTCTGGGGATGGGGTCTGACTCCCCGCCGGGAATGCAAATGCTTGTCCCTACATGACAGTAAAGATCCTTCACGATATCCAGAAAGTGGTTTGGCGTATCCAAGCGCCGAAGTGCCCTGTGGAGAGATAGGTGTGCGACAGTGTCAAACGCTTTGGCTACGTCGACAAAGGTGATATAGATGTTACGCTTCTCTCTCCGGGCGTGCTTTATCAGTCCCTCCACGAGTGTTAAGTTCTCACCGCACCCGTCGACGGACCTAAAGGCCTTCTGGCTTATACTTGTGTCAGCACTCCCCACCACACAGAATACGAGGATTTTACAGTACGCCCTAAGGATGTGGGACCCGATCGTAATTGGACGCCAATTAGAGGGGATCCCAAGCAATGATTTCTTGGAAAGCATGGACGTTCGGCTGTTTTTCGTCCATTGGGGAACCCGTGCCAAATACAGCCATACATTAAATATCCCGAGAACCCTCGGCCCTACCCTTCGTAGCGCTCGGGTGTCGAGCTCTGGGTTCTCCGGACCTACTGCGGTCTCTGGTCCACGAAGTGTGCCCACCACCTCTTTGCCGGCTATGGGGTCAAGAATTGTTAGCATCCTGTCATTCGTGCGCACCTCAACATGTTCATCATCCGGTGCCGATTCAGCAGCAAACCTCGGTCGGAATTCCGCTACGAATTCATCGACCGAGGGCATCTCGCCCTCGAATTCAACATCATTGATGATTTTATTTGCGATCTCCTTTGGGCTGCGTTTGTAAACCCTTTGTGTGTGTGTGTGCATACTCCATTCGTTTCCGGACTCTCCTGGGTAGATGAGCTAAACTGGGCGGCACTCTAATCACTCCTTGCCGAGGCGTTCTACCAGAGATTAGACTCGGCTAACACGATCGCAATGCAGCCTCCAGCCCATTCAGCGCCATCACGACGTGGTGTTCCGTTAGGCCATCTGGGGACGGTATGGCCCGCAGTACTGAAATGAGATTGACGACCAATGCATCGACCTCACTGAGAGCCTGTTTCTCCCGTCGATCACTAAGCAACGCTTGTTGTCTCCTCACTGTAGCCATAGATTCGGCGAGTTTAGCCCGAAGAGCTTGGACTTCCGTTGCTAGCTTAGATTCTGACTGACGGTCAGAACACAGGTTCACAAGACGCTCTTCGAGGGTCTTCTGTGCTCTGTGGCATCGTTTACGGGGTCGTTCCTCAATCTGGTCCTGGAGCATTACTGGAAACTAGTGCCTCATCTTGTCGCATGGCCTCGATCACAGTCCAGATGTTTGGGTGGTGGTGACCAATGAGTGTAAGGAATGAGTTATTCCACCCATCACATATGTTGTTGGTGCGCTCGAAGACATTCTATACTGCAGGAGGAAAGAGGGGAGCACGGTGATGCAGGCGAATAGGTGGCCGAGGATCATCAGGGTTTGCAGGTGATGGTTGAACACCTGATAATTAACCAAGAAAAATGGGAAGTCATTTTATTACTGTTATTTTCTTCACTATGGTGATTGAATGGAAAAAGTTGTTAAAGTTCTGCCAAACCTGTGTTTTGTGTTGAGCTTTGGAAGCTCAAGAATAGCATCAGATGTATTCCTTATATCTTGGTTGAAACGCGTAGATTTGTAAAAAAAAAATTAGTGGCCTTACTCTAACAAGGACTTGTTATAATCTATTGCAGATAAATTGTCCAAGAACGAGCAAGGAGTGCAGTCTCTAGGAGCTGGGGACGCAGTCGACGACCTTATTGGGGACTGCATATCTTACCATACACTTTACATCCTGATCTGCCTCCTCACAGGAATCCACCTGGCCATTCTGGGTTGGTGTATTTACTGCGTACGTCGCACCACCACCCGGACGGTGGTACAGAGCTGCATGGAAGATTACGAGTCTCCGAAGAGAGCACTGTATACAGAGTACAGCTCTCCCAGAAAACGAACACCGAAGTCCTCCCCTGAATATTCCTCGTTTTCTATAAGTACTGAAGCGTACAATAGCCCTAATTATAAAAGGATGTAATGAATATAAATATAATTTCTTCCTTTACACAGAGTACCGCTTCCTGCTTTAGTGTTTTGCTTTCATGTACAGTGATTTTTATTCTCATTTCTTTTAGGTTTCCAAATAGTTTTATCTTGATCTCCGTTTTTATGTATAATATTCTATTGAACTCGATTTTATATTTAATTGTAGCACCTCTAAGTCATGTACGTCTATATCTAACTTACCTAGGCGAGGTTTTCCACAGCCTTGTTCATACTGTAGTTCCATCTACTTCTTATCGGAGTATCTGTAACGCGTTTGTTATACTTAAGTTTGTTCACGTGAGCTCACTTGACATGTGGATTAGCAACCAAAAGATTCAAGATACATTATTTGGTTGGATTGATCTATTTCATGTTGAATGTTTTTTCTCAGTCTAGTTGATTGATCTAATCACGCATTTTGTCACTTTAGTTCTTACTGAATTAAGTTATTATCGATGCATTCTTTAGTATAACTATCTTAATACTGAACTTCGTTTAATTTGGTTGAAGAGCTGGAGTTCCTCTTGTACGTGTCATAGCGGAAGCCTCCCATTACTGGTCTGCTTAATTAAGTGAAGCCCCCACTGAAGTTCAATCAAACTAGCTGAAGTTCTTACACTGATTGGTGATTTGCGGGTAATAATTACTGTGGAATGTGTACCCTAGTTACTGCCGGAAACCGAATTTGGATCCAGTTTCTTGGGGGTTTCATACGATGTCTTTTCCTCGTAAATGCGGTTTGCCTTTAGCAGTCAAGTTTCCAACTCTTTTTCTCTCCATTCCCCTTCGAGGAACCTTAAAAATCCTCATGATCATTTTTGTACATTAGTTGGTCACCAGTAAGATGCTCTTGTAACTGTTTCGTTACGAGGAATATTCATTGTACAAACCGGTGATAATATGAACCTAGATTTGTAACTAATCTTAGGCCTAGATAAATTACGTAATATCTCAAATGCATAATGTAAAAAAGTTGAAGGTCTTTTATAACGGTTTAATGTTTTATTAAACTTCACTTTTCATTTTAGTGTTTGTACCATTATTCGAGGTTGTTAGGGGACACTTGTTCTTTTAAAATTATTACAACAAAGTAGAATTTCGTAATTGTCTGATGCGTTATTTGGTTTGTAAATATTTAGTGTTAAGTTTGAGTGTTGAGTGCGGCAGCAGCTGAATGGCTGCTACACTGTTGTTGAAACTAATTTTGTAGTCCACTGTGTGGATAAGGAATAGACTTCCAACACTTGTAAATGGAAATCAAAGCTTTTTTGTTAATATTTAAAATGTTGATTTTATAATAAATTTGTACTTATATTGAATGTAATGTCATTTTATACATCCTTCAACATTTAGAGGTATTGTACCAACGAAAAGTATGAAAGGCGTGTAAGAACACCATGTTATTTCGAGAAATCGAGAACCAAGCTGCTGAGATTAAATGTCACGAAGTGTAAGTGGATGCACCTGGGGTGTACCAACTGGATGAAGAAACTGCACTATTTGAGACAACATGAGAAGGACCTACTGTAGGTGTGTGTGTTGACAATGAGCTGAAGTTCTCAGGCCATTGCGAGAAGGTAAATCGGGCAATTAAATTATTGGGCCTTATAAGAAGGTCGTTCAGATATCTAGACGGTCCGTCCCTCGTAACGATCTTCAAAGAGGAGTGCTTCCCCGTCTGGTCCCCGAGATATGCTAGGGACTGTCAGTTGGTTGAAAATGTTCAAAGGAGGGTCACCAGACTGGTGCCTGCAATCCGGCACCTCAACGACCCTGAGAGATTGGAGCGCCTGACCTTGCCTGGCTTATATTACAGACGAGAAAGGGGTGACCTAATGGAGGTGTATAAGCATCTCCAGGGTTACTACTCAGTCGAGTGTCCTTACTTTGAGCTGGCGGACGCTCGCCCCACAAGGGGTCACAGCTCAAGATTGAAGAAGCTGTAGGTCCAGAAAACCGAGGCCGGACTTATTCGGAGTGAATTGTGAACTCTTGGAACAATCTGCCAGAAAGTGTTGACGGCACCGAGTGTGAGTTCTTTCAAGACCACACTTGACCACCACTGAAGCAGGTTCAGGTACACTCGGGAGCCAGTACTTGCCAACAGTGCATGCCAGAGCCAGTAGACCCACCAGTACTTGTCAACAGTGCGTGACAGAAACGTGACCGATCGCCCAAGCGGCTGATCAGTGGAGCTTAAAATTATAATAGCACAAAAAATAACCGGTGTTTGTCGTTAGAAAAGTAGCACCTTCGATTAACAATTCCAATACTTCGTAGAAACCTAACAACCCAAGCATATACTTTTGCCATCCTCTTCACCACTGATCGGCTCGTTAGCCGCTAGGGCGATCGGTCACGTCTGTTGCGCACTGTCGGCAAGTACTGGGCATACACCGGCTCCTGAATGTATCTGAACCTACTCCAGTGCTTGTCAAGTCTGGTCTTGAAAGGGCTCTCACTCGGCGCCGTCACAATACACACTGGCAGATTGTACCAAGAGTTCACAATTCTCGCTCCGAATAAGTTACCCCTCCGTTTTCTGGGCTTGCGGCTTTTTCAACCTTGGGCCGTGACCCCTTGTTGGGCGAGCGAGCGTCCGCCAGTTCCAGGTAAGTGCCTTATGAGATGTTTATACACCTCAATTAGGACTTCCCCCCCCCTCCTTGCCCGTCTGTAAGTATAAGCTAAGTGTAATGAGTGACTAAGGGGGAAGTTGTGAGTTAACTTTAAAGGCGCTTGCACCCTCTGTACTTAATAAGAGGAGAGGAGTTGGTTTACGTAATGGATACTGCCACCACTAACGAGTGAAAACTCCAATAGAAGATATCGGAAGAATTTATAGTTGTAAAGTGAGGAAAGTTTGGTAGCGTGGCCGATTAATTATTTGGCTGTTAATATACAGGGTGAACATAGTCTTTCCCTGATTGTGAGAAATCATAACTCGAAGACCATTCTAGATAAAAACATGAATGTTGTAGCATTGTGTAGACGAATTCATAGATTTCTTTTTCATGCATATTTTAAGCTGCAAAAAACTGTGTTTGTACGTAGCATATGTTGTGTAATAAATGTTTGTAATCAGGGAAAGACTTTATGCTCACCCTGTATACTCTTGGAGGAAATTTTCTAAAACACTAATTCTAAGTAACTCGCCCTACGGATCGCTCTGACACTAACTCGAGTATGACCCGAAGGAGGCCCAGCGGCTGGGGAATATGTGTGCAGGTGCTGCTGAAGAGAGATCCAGGCGGGTGCTGGACTCTGTCTCCTGTGGGAGACTGCTTGCTGGGGACTCGGTGCTGGGGAGGGAATTCCCCTCCCAACCTCCACTTGTGACAAGTGTGACTCCGTCTGCTTTTTAGTTCCGTCTCTCCTTATCTGCCTCTGGGAAGGAGCTGTCGGCCCCTTATATTGGCGGTGTCAGGCTGGCAGATATCACTAATTAGCACTAATCTGGGTGTGTCGAGACAGGTGTGTTTGATCAGATGCATGGTGCTGGCTGGGGGGTAGCTTATCGAGTTAACATGGTAATGACGGTTCGACTAATCACGCGGCGGTGAGAAATCTTATTGTCACCGTGACCTTTGCTGGGTTGGTTCTTAATCTCACGTAAATTACAAAGGGTGGGTCAACTTAGGTGGGTATACACCTGCGCATCTACTTAACGTTATATGTGGTGGTATTCTCTGGGCTGTTAGATATGGTCTGATGAACAATCATTACACCTCCCGCCAAGACCAAAACTTCCATACCAGAGAACTGATAACACACACACACACAGACAGTGATCAGGTGGTAATATGTGCAGTATCTAGAATATCCCCCGAGGCGATAATGCAAACTCAGTTTTCAAACAATAACCGCCACCTATCGGTTGCGCTTCCCTCATAGTTACTGAATGTTTGTTTTTCTACTAGCTTGGTTTTAACGGACAAAACTCACTATATAGGCAATTTCAAGCGCTCTAATCTCTCAGGGTAGCTGACGGGGTGACAGTACTCCAGATGGGGAAGCACTGCACTCCTGAAGATCGTTACGAGGGACGGACCGTCTAGATATCTGAACGACCTTCTTATAAGACCCAATAATTTATTTGTCTGGTTTACCTTTTTCTCGCAATGACTACTTCTTTGACCATTCTTGGAGCTCAGATCCATCTGCAGTTCTTCACAGTCCGCTCGTTAATGTGGTTTATCCAGGTTAATTTCCGGTTAAAATGAACACCGAGAAATTTTACTGAAGTCTGTAATTTAATAGGACAAAAAACAAAGACAGACAGACAGAGACTGACAGTCAGGCAGACAAACAAAGAGACAAACAGACAGACAGAGACCAACAGACAGATAAACAAAGACAGACAGACAGATAGACAGAAAGTAACAGACAAACTTCTGGATGTATGTCTCCGTTTATATGCTTGTCCCTGTCTGTCTGCTGTGCCTATATGATGATTCTATCTCTCTCTCTCTCTCTCTCTCTCTCTCTCTGTCTGTCTCTCTCTCTCTCTCTCTCTCTGTCTGTCTCTTTATGTCTCCGATTGCCTGTTTCTGTCTGATTGTCATTCTTTTCTGTCTATTTGTTTGTCTTTCTCTGTGTGTCTGTCTGTTTGTCTGTCAATCTCTGCCATTTTCTATCTGTCTCTGCTTGTCTGTCTGTCTGTCTGTCTGTCTGTCTTGTCTATCACTATCTTTCTTGTCTGTCTCTCTCTATCTGTCAGTCTAATTGTCTATGTCTGTCTTTCTGTCTCTCTCACTGTCTCTGTTTGTCTGTCAATCTCTCTATCTGTCTCTATCTGTCTATCACTGTCTCTGTGTATGTCTCTGTCATTCTGTCTATTTGTCTGTGTCTTTTTCACTCTGTCTGTTTGTCTGTCTATCCTTTGCCTGTCTGTATGTCTCCGTCTATCTGCTTGTGTCTGTCTATCTGTCTGTCTGACTGTTTGTCTCTGCATCTTTCTGTGTGTCTGTCTGCTCTCTGTCTCTCTCTCTCTTTCTATCTGTCTGTCGGTCTGTTTGTCTGTCCGTCTATCTCAGCATATTCTGTCTATCTGTCAGGCTCTGCCTATTTGTGTCTGTCTGTCAGCATTTCTTATTCTGTTAGTCTGCCTTTTCACTACACTACACTATCCTACACCACACTAACTTACCCTACACTACCCCACACCACACTACACTACCCTACACCACAACACACTACACTACCCGACACCACAACACACTACACTACCCGACACCACAACACACTACACTACCCGACACCACAACACACTACACTACCCGACACCACACCACACCACACTACCTTACCCTACACACCCATCCTGGGAGGTGAAGAATGGTACCATCCGTCAGGCGCCAACGGAAGGCATCAGGACCCACTGATTGGGAAGGGTGTGGAATCCCCCTCCCCCCCAACCACATCCGGAAGAAGAAGACGACCACCCTCCTATCACCCTGTGGGGTTCAGGTTGTTTGGCTCACACTCAGGATGGGATGGAGAAAGGAAACTCACAATGTGCTCTCTATATACATGTTGTATTGGATGTACAATGCAACTTGGTGCTGGAAAGGCAGCATGGTTACAAGCATGATGTAGAGAGAGCTGGTTGGTGAGGATGCTCACAGGAGGACAGCTTGTGGGTCGCCATGCTCGCCGGCGGGAGCGAGGGCCGCCAGGCAGGCGGAGGAGCGAGGGAAGGCCGCCAGGCAGCGGCGGAGGAGGAGGTGTTGCTGGCTGTGGCTGTAGGTAGAGAGAGAGCGAGAGGCAGATCACCACGAGGTCAGGTCTTAAATAGCGGGGGTAGGCGTGGCTTAGCAGTTGACCCCCGCTCCGTGGCGTATGGCGGCGCTGGTTGACCTAGACCACGAGGCATACACTGGGGAATTGGTGGGGTCGGCTAGGCAGCGACAAACAGCGTTTGTAGGGGAGAATTCCACTACAACCCCTACCACCACCACCACCTGACAAAACCCAGGCAATTTTGGTGGCTCGAAATCACCGAAAAATAATAAAAAATTTCACCAAACGTTTTGAAATAATCATTGGCGAGTTTATGTTAGAAATAATAATAAATCTACCTAAGACACTCCGGGTTCGGTGTCAGAAAGCGACATAGGAGTTGCTGTGTTCGTGTCCACAAATTAGGTTTCCACACGGCGTCTAGTACTTGTGATCCTAACGATTCCGAAACCGTATATAGATTATTAGTTTTTATTATTATTATTGTATCCTGTTTACCTATATTGTCTTTATTTTCTTAAAATTTATTCCCTTTTTATCATATTTCTTTCTTTGTCTCATTTCCTTCTTTCTTTACCTGCCTCCCTTCTCTCTCTCTCCCTTCCCTTTATACGTTTGTCTTTTATCCCTTCATTTCTCCTTCTCTCCCCGTTCTACCTCTGCCTTCCTCTTCCTCCTTACTTCCTCTAGCTCTCCTTCATCTTTATCTCCCTTCTTGTGCCTTCCTTCCCTTATTCTCTCCCTCCCTCCATTCTTTCTTACCTCGTTCCCTCCCTCCCTTCTTACATCCTTCTCCCATTCCTTCCTTCCTTCCTTTTATGGATTTTTTCGTATGTATAAAGGAGTTAAAAAAGAATTAAGGGTAAAATTTATAAGGGGATTTTTTTGGGGGGGGGGTGACGACACACACACACATTATCTTCAGAGTTGACCTTCCATTTTGGGGGGAACAAAGTTAAGGTGGATATCATACTCAAACTAATCATAATTGTCCTTTAGTTTAACATTTTGATATTTAAATAAAAAAAAAATATAGGCAAAGGGATAGTGAGTCAAGTTAACTAGGCTAAAGCGTCTACAATATTGACGTCTGACATCTGGTGGTCATCCTTTGAACTGAGGTGTAAACAAACATTGAGCAGTAGAGGAAGTGTACTAATAACCATGGCATTAAGAGTAAGAAAACACGGGTATTACTTTATTATTGGTCAATTTATAGTATCACACTGGTTATTACACTTTGGACATAGAACTATATTCGGTAATACCTTGTTCTAAAGAAAGATATTGCCTCACTCTTTTTTGGTGTAAAACTCTGCAATTGGCACAAAATAATCCTTCTCACAATGTGGGCACAGCTCTTCCAACTCAAATCTCTACTCCCGACCCACCCACTCACTGTTCATTGGCTAAAACAAAAAAAAATCTTGCCCAATAAAAATATTCCTATCGCTATAACCAATATGAAACTCCCACTTCACCACCGGCACAGTCGCTGTAGAAGTTAAGAAGCGAATACAGCGGTCTGGAGCGATGCGAGAGCGGGTGTCGTGTCAGACCTCCTCCGCCAGGTGTAGACAAGACATGGCAACACTTGTCAATGAGTGAAAGTAATAAACTTGAAAAATTAATATCTCGGTTGTCCTTAATTTCCGGTGGAAATATCATAGAAGAAAAATGTCTTGAAATTGTCTGAACATTATGAAATATATTTTAATAACAGCGAAAGAAAGACCGGTGTAAAATTATAAATTCACCTTAATATTAGTTTTAGTGTAGGTATTATTATTGTTTCGATCATGCAGCGAATTTAGGGTTGGGTTGAAATTATGTTTTTCCAATGGTTTTGATGTGTTTTGAATGATTCTGACCTTCAGAAAATAGGTACAGTCAGCCAAGGTTCCATCAACCACATCCTGACTCTCGTACTCGCACTCTTACCTGGCTCTCAGTTATTATGTGGGTTTTTAGTTCCTCAATATCTTTTATTTCCTTTTGAATCATATTGCAACTGGCATTATTGTTATTGCATAATTTAAGTTTAAGGTTTGTAATATATTTCTTTCTGTCGAGGATTAAAATACAGACAGGTGTATTATTTACAGTATATTGTTTAACAACGGGCCCATCCACCCTCCTTATCAATTACAGCTTGCAGCCTCCATTGCATAGAAGATATGCTGTTTGGAACAAGCTCAGGTTTGTTTCTAAAAACCTCCCACTGTCTTGTCACATGGTCGAACAGCTGATTCGGCGTCCTCTCGAACTCGGGCAACCAGGAATTGACGATACTTGCCCAGATGTTTTCAATGGGATTCATGTCGCATCCCTTGCTCGGCAATTCCAAGAACCTGAGTTGTCGCTGCCCGTCATACCACTGATGCACTGCGCTGGCTGTGTGGATGGGGCATCTATCATGAATAAAAGTAATTGGCCCAGCATGGAATGGGAAATTGCATTCCCGAATTGAAGGGAGGAACTGATTCTGCAGGATGCTAGGTATCTATTTGCCGTAAACCTCCCATTAATTTGGAAAACATCTCCCATACCATGCAGGGATATGTAGCCCCACACATTCAGCGTCAGCCCACTTCCAACCAGCTCATATATGTGGGCCCTGTAGTATCTGCAGGAAGGGAAAATACGATACAAAAATAAATATATTGGCCTAATTAAGCTATTACATCTTATATTAAGTTTGTAGTAGAATACTTGAAAAGAAATTTTAATGTCATGCAATAATCTTAAAGACTTTTATTTGGAAATGTATAATGAGTTGTATGATGTTTTACGGCTATATCGACAAATACGGTCTAAATCTTATTTTAATCATTATGGATTTGTTAATATATTAAGTTTACTTACCTCATGCGATTTGGCTGCCACAATTGATTTTTACTGTGGTTAGTACTGACAAAAGCCTTCTCATCCGTCAAGACTACTCGCGACCGAAACTCCAGGTCCTCCCTCACATATTGTTGGGCAAACTGGAGGTGGCCAGTACGGTGTTCGTCAGTTAGCTGTTCCTTTATGGCAGGGACTCTGTGTTATATGCCCGCCTGATGCAAATGTGACCTGACAGTCTATGTACAGACGTCTAAGTGTAACGCCTCTCTGATGATGACAGCGTTGGAGAACGGGTTGTTTTGCATTCCTACTAATATGGCGGCATCCTTATCCCTAGTAGTCAGTCGGGGGCGTGGTCTTCTTTCTGAAAATGGACGCAATATTGTTTTTGGATCTCCTGTGTCATAACCTGGTATGCCATTAATGCTATGGCATACACTCATAACCTTTAACAAAAAATCATAATATTTACAATATAATATTTGCATTATCATACGATTTATATAAAAATAAATATCTTAGATATTGTTTATATCCCGGTTCAATCTTAAATTTTCATACATACCCAAATCAGTTAAATCTGTTTTGGCATATCTCCTGATCCACCCTTTCACAGTTGAAGTCGAAACAGCAAGTCGGTCTGCGATGGCATGCATCATAAGGCCTTCGTCTCGGAGGGTGATTATTTGGCTGCGAATAGTTAAGCGCTGTTGCTTTGGGTTCATGGTGACATAAGTAATGCCTACTGTTGGTCCCGTATTCACAACAACTCTTCGGTCAAGCTCTTATTGGCTGATTAGACCATGCCAAGTGATATGGGATTGGTGGGCATAAAACCTGAAGCTGACGTCATAAATAAGATAGATATCTATTGAAAATGTTGTTACCTAAAGATGAGTACACAGTCTTTTGCCAAACATTTGTCGATTTTTAGTTCGACAAAGGGGAACCAGATATTTAACTCCATATACCAGCTGTCACTTGAATACTTCATTTTCCCAATAGCACACATTTCACATATAATTCGTGTTATAATTGCCATAATTACGAATGTAATTTATTTATGTGCACACACACACACACACACACACACACTAACTGATAATTAGAATATACGAAGAAACACTGTCGTGACTGACAAGTGAGTCTATTACACAGTGTCTGCCCTCTTAACATATGTCAAATTATATTATGTAATGCTCATATTTTAAATACAATTAATTCCTTCATGAAACACTCAAGATTAAATGTGGAACATATATTCTTGAAATTTGATGTGAGAATTTCGTGACATCCCTGGTTGTAGTTGCATTGTCAATTCATTAATATAATTTCTTCATTATTTAAGCAAATATACAAATATTTGGAAACTTGTTATGATCTAAAATAATGATGAATAGTTGATTATTATAAAAAATGCTCCTTTTGGATTGTTTAATATTTATCCTGACAGTGATACAGCCGAAAATAAATCAGCCAATCACAATCCCCATTACATACAGCCTTCCTTCCTTCAAGTATTGTCAGGTAAAATTGCGAGTACGAGAACCAGGATGTGGTCGATGGAACTTTGACTGAATGTACATAACGAAAACGATAATTTTACCTTGGTGTATTTAGCCACAAGTGGCTGACAGGTGACATATGCCCTACAATGTGAAACTGGTAAATTTGCATTTTCAACCAATATGGCTCGAGTTGAACATGCAAATTTACTTGTGACTGACCAAATACTGTACAGTATAATAATATTGGAAAATTAATATCTTGGTTATCCTTAATTTCCGGAGGAAATATCATAGGAGAAAAATGTCTTAGAAATGTCTGAACATTACGAAATACATATTAATAGCAGCGACAGAAAGACCGGTGCTTTACTATAAATTTACCTGACACTCTTGTTCGAAGCAATTAATCTAACCTAAGGACGAATCTATCTAACTAATATTTCGGTAAAATTTCACTTTTTGCCCCCAAAGATTTGGTAAAGTTTTTCTTTGAAAAACATGGGAATCTTTGGAATTTTATCTTTGCAATCAATAGTTTAGACAATTCTAAGACACTTCTATGATGTTTTCCTTACAAATGGAAAAAAAAAAATTGCCTAACCTAACGTTTTAGAAGAAAAGTGGATCAGTTTGTAGTTTCGACAGTTTTAAGACAGTTTTCTCTATGATGCTTCCCTTGCAAATGACTTAAATATAGGGAGATCCAAGGGGGCAGAACCCCCCTCCCCCCCCCCCCCCCGGTTAGGGGTTAGGTTAGGTAATTTTGTTTCATTTGCGAGGGAAACTTCATCGAGAAAAATGTTTTATAATCGTCTAAACCGTCGGAAAAAAACATTGCTCAACCCGAGAGCCGTGGTTGGTCGAAACTACAAATTGACTGAAAAGTGTCCTAGATTTGTCTAAAATATTGACTGCAAAAATAAAATTTGTAAGATTCCCACATTGTCCCAAAATAAAATAATATCAAAGATTTTTAAGGTTGTAATCAATAGTCTGGAGAATTCTATGGCACTTTTCTTCGATGAAGTTTTCCTCAGAAATGACTTAATCTAACCTCCTAACCGGGGGCTCTGACCCCCTGGACCACCCAGCATATATAAGTCATTTCTGAGGGAAACGTCATATAAAAAAAAAAGCATCTTGGAATTTTCCAAATTATTGATTACAACCTTAAAATAAAAAAAATATCTTTGGGTGGCAACAAATTAAATTATGGCCAATGTTTCCTCTCAACTACTGTAGTAGGAAAAGGCTTGTCATTTTGTGAGGCTCAATTTCTTTCCCTCTCGTAGATACTTTACTGTACAGTATATAAATACAGCTCCTCCCCAACTTACGACGGGGTTAGGGACCCAAATCCAGTTGTTCATCATTTACAAGGTGTGTGAGATGATTTGTTTATTTACAGAATGCTACTAGTGGTTATGATTCAGCATTTGAGGAAGATGTCAAATTACGCAGAAAACAGCAAGAACGTCATGCTCTTTACCAGAAAGACAGACTTCCTAGACAAGGTAAAACATTGTGTCCTTCTCAGTTAAAAGTGTGTAGGAAGCTATGATGAATTTTTACATGTTAAATCAAGTGAGGTGCTCAGCGTCAGAAGGGGTGAAGCTACACCCCGAACAAAATGAGTTTTTTGGTGGGTATCACTATTTTCACCCTTCCTCTATATGTTGGCGTTGGATGTAACCCTCTAGCTAGAATAGAAATATGGTTGAAAGTCCTGTAAAAATAAGGTGTGATTTTGCCTCAGGCCTGGAGCTACGTATCTGGCTGAGCGCTCAGTTCCAGAAAGTGGCAACATCCCGTTCAGAGGGAGAGGAGCGCGGGCCAATGATAGCGCTCCTCCCTCAGACCATACCCCCTGAGGCAGCCAATCACAATGGATTTCCCCTTGCTATGTCACAGCTCCTCGGCCAATCTGCATGCCCAGATGCTGCCTCCTTCTTAGTTTTGGCACGTATTTTAGCATCAGGAGGTTAAGTGTACGTTCTACTGCTATTTGTGATAACTTTTCGGCGTAACATTGACGTTTATTCGTATTCCACGGGTGTGAGAAGTGCTGTGCAATGTCTGCCCAATATTAGAGCAAGACTCGAGTGAGGCCAGGCCTTCTGGTATGAGTCCAGGAGCCCATTATTCCTGAGCGTGTGTTTGACGCCAGTGCTCACTTGGACACCCCAGTAATGCTTGGTGATAGTGATTTTGATGATGAATTTAGTGTTGATTATGGTGATACAAGTGCTACTGGCAATGGTGCAGGTGACGTGCATGATTGCAGAAAAAAACATACATCACGCAACTCCAAGTAGTTAAATTGGTTCATCAACACATTTCTAGGTAGCACAACAAGATCACCAGTTCCAAAGTATGAGAAGCAACCCCACACAATTAGTGATTCAAGATGCTTAACTGTGCTAAAAGTGAACTTGGGGTCAAGTGAATCACTCCCGGGGCTCCTGTACATGTTAAAAGTACGACTTCCAGTGAAAAAAAAATGTTGCCTCATCACTCCACAGCACGTGCTGCCACTTGGTCGTATCCCACTGAGCATTAGCCTTGGCAAAAGCAACCCTATGCTGCCTCTGGACAAGGGTGGGAAGTGGCTTCTTGCATGCTTGGTGGCTGCAAAACGTGGATTAGCATCAGGTTGCTTCTTAAGAACAGCTAACATGCGTTGGGAAGTTTTTCGAGCCTTCCCTGACCGTCCGCTGTGCACAGGTGTTGCCAACCCGCCGTCATCTCGAAATCCTTTAATCCAAATCTGAACTGATTGTTCACTCACACCAACACTTCTTGATATTTCCTTTGCAGGTTTCTTGCCCTTATGCAGACTAATAATTGACGCTATCTGCTCTTTTGTTAAATCTTTCCTCTTGCCCATTGTCGTAAAAATAGCAAAGAAACAACGGGCATTGTGGCAATAAATAGGGGCAATGGTGGGGGGGGGGGGGGGGATAAAACTCATAAATCTTCGTTCACATAATTTTCGCGGGCAACTGGTGAACGTTTTGATTGCTGGCTGACTTGTCCTTGAGCTCCCTTCGCTGCCAGACGTACAATGCCTGCCTCAACCCCAGCTGGCTGGCGTGGAGGGGTGTGAGACACTTCAGCACAGATCAGTTCCCATCAGCCACCTCGCGCATATGCAATGGCGAGGAGTGTAGGCACATTGGACCTGAGGCTTAAAGATGGTAGTTGTGCAGATTCTGACCAGGATAAGGTGGAAGCATTGAACAATTTCTTTACCTCGACGTTTACAAGAGAGGATGTGAACAATCTTTCTGCGTTTGAGGAAAGACGATTTGACACAGAGCTAATCCACATTGTGTTCTCAGACGAGGTTATAAGAAATTAAGTGTCAAAGCTAAAGAATCACAAGAGTCCTGGCCCTGATATGGTACACCCCAGAGTGTTAAAAGAACTGTGTAACGAGCTTATGGAACCCCTTAAGATCCTGTTATGCAAATGCCTGGATGAGTAAAAGGTCCCTGATGACCAGAAAATGGCTTATATGAGTACAGGTACTGTATTCAAGAAGGGCAATCGTCACTCCATGAATAATTATAGACCAGTGAGCCTGACCAGCATACCGTGTAAAGTACTAGAGAGCATCATAAGAGATGCCACGACGGAACACCTACTGCAAAACAACCTTGTAAAGGGCTGCCAACACTGTTTTATGAAAGGATGATCCTCCTTAACACAATTACTTGAGGTACTGAATGTTTGGACTCAAATTCTAGAACAAAGTGGAAATATCGACAGTATATAGTACCTAGATTTTGCCAAGGTTTTCAACAGTGTACCCCCATGAAAGGCTGAGAATTAACTTGGAAGGGTACAGGATTTGGGGAAATGTCCTAGCGTGGCTCGGAGACTTTCTGCATGTCCGCAAACAGTGTGGTGATAAATGGTATGAAATCGTCATGTGCACCTGTGACAAGCGGGGTACCGCAGGGCAGTGAATTGGGCTCGTTGTTGTTTGTTTCTTTCATAAATGATATGCCAGAAGCTATACACTCATCCATACAAATGTTTGTGGCCAATGCTAAGTTACTTGGGGAAATTAAAAAGCAAACAGACTGTGAAGAGCTACAGAAAAATCCCTATGAGCTTCAAGAATGGTCGAAGAAATGGTTACTAGGTTTCAATGTCACAAAATGCAAGAGAATGCACTTAGGCCACACCAACAGTAAGGAAGCATATCACAAGTCCCAAGAGGACAGAGAAGCTGCATTAATTGAGATCGAATGTGAAAAGGACCTGGGTGTGTATGTTAACAATGAACTTAAGTTCTCGGACCATTGTGAAAATAATGTGAATCAGTCAACGAAACAAGTAGGTCTTATAAGAAGGTCGTTTTGATATCTGGATGGTCCGTCGCTTGTCACGATCTTCAAGAGTGAGGTGTTTCCCTATCTGTAGTATTGTCACCCTGTCTGGTCCCCGAGGCATGCTAGAGATTTTCAATTAATTGAATATGTTCAAAGGAGGGCCACTAGACTGGTGCCTTCTCTATGGAACCTCAGTTTCTCAAAGAGATTAGAACACCTACAACTGCCTAGCTTGTGCTACAGACGGACGAGGAGCGACCAAATCGAAGTGTAAACATCTCAGGGGGCACTACAGTACTTGATCGTATGTACATACCTGGAGCTGGCAGATGTCTGCCCCATAAGCGGTCACAGCTCAAGGTTGAAGAAGCCTCAAGTCCAGAAAATGTGAGGGCATCTTCTTTGGAGTGAGAATTGTGAACTCTTGGAACAGCCTGTCAGAGAGTATTGTGATGGTACCAAATGTGAGCTCTTCCAAAGCCTGATTTGACCAACACCATAGCAAGTTCTGATATATTTAGGAGTCAGTACTTGCCAACATTGTATAACAGAGACGTGATCGACCGCCCAAGCTGCAAGTGAACCGCGTCAGTGGCGAAGAGGATGAAAGTAAAAGTACAGTAAAAGATACAGTACTATACAGTATTTTACATTTTTATCGCAAAAATGTGGAGGGAATTCATGCAAGCTTCATATTTTTTATTATACGTATTCTATTTATTCATAAATACAGTACCGATATACAGTACAGTACGTCTGGATAATTCGTGGATTTTTATTTTGCAGTCCTCTATTATTCGCGGATGACACCCTGGATATACCCAAGAATGTCTGTGGGTAGTTTTAAAGTTGCCGGCGTTTTCGCGGCTGGGACAGGGAGCCATTGTATATATGTGTGTGTGTGTAGACACACTCACAAAAAGCACATACAAGTCTACTCCGTGCTTTGTTATTAATAAAGCATTTTTAATAATTTTTTCTAATTAGTATTTGTTAGAGGATTTTCCCATTATTTTTTATATGTATGTGTTTACACACACACACACACACACACATCAGGTAAGAGAAATAATTGTCCTAAGGTCAAAAACATAAAGGGAATATACATTCCTTGGTACATGAGTAAAAATGTCCCCCCCCCCCCCCAGGTCAGCAAATCTTATTCGTGGATTTGGCGATTCGCGGCCATTTTGACAACCTAGCCCCAGTGAATTTGAAGGGCATTCTGTATACAGTATTTCTGTTTTATTATGCCAAACTTTGTATAACTAGGCTGTTGTAATCTATTGCAATCTACCCGGTATTTGTTTGTTAGTACAGTACGTAAAAGAATGTTGTTCCTTTTTAACTAAAGAAGATTAATCCTGGAAAAGCTTTTTCATGCATTTGAGTAATTTGGAAGACTTTTACAGTGTTGGATACCTTACTTCAATTCTCACTTATAGAGTTTAACCAATCCCTTACACATATAAAATTTATGCCCTTCTCTTGAAAAGTAAAAAATCAACCTGTAAATATAATCTCACTTGCAGAAGAAACAATCCAGGTACAATATACCCGACAGAGATGTGATTACTGTATAGTAGAGCTTGTTGTGTGGTATACCTTTGTGTTTTTTATTACCCGTTACTTGTAAAGTGCTGTTTCTTAGTCGTTTGTGTATTAATGTATTAATTCAAACACTGATTGTTTTAGAATTCATTTTTTTTTATTGTTTAAGTGTTCATTCAGCTATTGATGCTGACTGTAAGTTGTCATTTCATTACCATTTTATTCTTGCAGGACTGCCAAGTAGGTCTTTTCTGGCAGACGCAGCAAGTCAAGATGAAGGGAAACGACTCCGATACCAGATGTCCAACATGACTGCATATGAGCGTCACAAACTTCTTATCAACCATTATGTTCTCTACCATCCTGGTAGTACTGCTGTGTTACAGAGAGATTCGTAAGTTATGTTTGGTAGGCTGGTCATTTAGTTAGAATCTTAATGTACAGTTTGCTCCAGGTGTGATATTATGCCCTACTGTGCCTCCTTTGCTTAGTTTATCAGTTTAAAATAAAAAAAAATTGTTAGTGAGAAAAAGGTTTGTTTTATTATAAATATTGCATCTAACCATTATTTCTTTAGCTCTATTACATCTATATAGTTGAATAAATTCAAGTATTACCTATAAAACCTGAAATGCTTAATACAGTAGATAAATTGGGTAAATATATTCAAAGCAACAACATTTTAGATAACCAATATAATTTACAAGACATTAAATCAAATCCTAATAACACTTTTGCAGCAAATAATAACAACAATTACTGCATCCTTCCCCTGCCTCTCCCATCCCTGCTGCCTCCTACACCATTTCTTTCTTTGTCTCTTTCTTCAGTCTTTTTTTTTGTGACATCATAAAGGTATCATATTACAGAAACCAAACTACCCTGTATATATATTTCTAATGAAGATTGTTCTTTTGAATATTAATTCATGTATATAATATAAGTAATATCTCCATTAGCCGGAATCCCTCTAAACCGGAACTCTCCAATAGCTGGAGAAAATGTTCTCAGTACTGTACTGTACCCGGAAAATTCCAAGAATGGGGGATACTTTTCCAGGTTCAAGAGATGATGTAATGCACAATTTCTGGAACTTCTGAGAACATTTTTCCATAACCTGGAAAATTCCGAGGATGAGGGATTTTTTCCAGCTTTGAGAGATGATGTAATGCACAATTTCTTGAACTTACGAGAAAAATTTTCCTTTACCCGGAAAATTTTGGAAAATTCCAGCGATGAGGGATTATTTTCCAGCTTTGAGAGGGTCGTCTCATTATCCCGGAAATCTCTCATTCCTGGTAATGCTCTACACCAATTGTTCCGGCTAACTGAGATATTACTGCTGGCAAACACAAGTACAGTTGGCCCTTAACATACGCTGGGGTTAGGTAGCAGAGATACCCGTGAATGTTAAAAATCCGTGTACTTTTGCTGCCCCTCCCCCCCCCCCCCAAAAAAAAAACCCCTGGCACCCCATGTCCTTATTTAAGGTATATACTTGTGTGTAGTTCAAGTTTTTAGGACCAAATTATTTGGCAAAAAATTGGGGGTAGACCTCTAAACGGGTAATAGTTTCGTTAGGTTGAAAAACATTTACCAGTAACTATCAGTAAACAATGGAAACGAAGCACCAACGCACCACCAGCTGTGAGTGTCAGTACAGTTGCCAGGGCAGATCTCTTGCATCATCATAGCAAGCCCAAAGTAGCCAAATGCATGGTATGGTAGCACAGGATGATGTAAAACATAAAGTATTCATTTTTTAAAGTTTATTTATAGAAATACTGAACATAATTTTTTTTTATTACGTTTGAAACATCAATCTTTGTTAATTAAATTTGAAACAAAAGAAAACTACGATACTGTATGTCTAAATACCGGGTATTTTCATTAAAATGTTACATCACAAGTATATTTTACCTTAACTGTGACCGAATGAATATATTCTCAGAAATAAATATGGAAATGTAATACTTTTGCAGAAATGACATACGTATTACAGTGGAAAGTGGGATAAAATTATGACCAAATCAATGACTTTTGATTTCTTTCGTTGTTCAAAAGATTTTACCGTGGAGCAAACCTGTACTGTACATGTACTAAATGATTACGGTACATAAATTGTTATGTCTATTGTAAATATAGATTGTTTATACAGGTATTCAAATAAATCACTATCTTACAAGAATCCCAGCAATGTAAGTTGTATTCACCCAGGTCATTTGGGTGGCAAATTATGAGAAGAGCTTAGTCACATCTTATCTCAAATAAATAAACACACACCGCTCTCACCCCACCTCCCGCCCCCGCCTCCCTCCCTGTTCCTCCTCCCCCCATGCCCGCTGGCTACCTCCCTCCTTGTGCTCCCAGACAAAAGATTGGTGATAACTTTATTCTTTAAGGTGTTTATTTTATATAATATCTCAGACTAAAGTTAGGAGATTATAATTTGCATTGCTGGAATCCTTGCAAGACAGCCAATAATTTGAATATAAACGTCATATATTTTGCTCAAGATATAAAAATGTAGTACACTAGTGTACAATACTGTGTAGTACATTTTATAATACAGTATAAAGTTTTCAACTGTATTTTTGGGTAGATTTACATAAATTTCTTCATTTATTTTCATCCATTTACATGCACACACCGTACTAAAAGAAATAAATGACCTATGTGCAAAGCTGGAGTGTACATGTACTAATTTCATTACGGTACTAAAATTGTTATGTCTAGTGCAAATTAGAGCATGCTGCTATTCAAATTAATCAGTGTCTTACAAGAATCCCAGCAATGTTAATTATATTCTCCCAGGTCATTTCAGTGGCATTGTAAAATGGGAGAAGCATAGTAGGACTGTTAAATAAACACACAGAGACCTTCGGCTCAAACTTTCAAACATATCACCTCAACCCCCCCCCCCCTCCCCCCCCCCCACCCCTCGCTGGCTGGCTGGCTCCGTCCCTCCCTCCCCCATCTGCTCAGCTGGGGGTTTATTTAGGCTTATAGTTTTTATCTTGTATAATATCTCAGACTAAAGTTAGGAGATTATAATTTGCATTGCTGGAATCCTTGCTAGACAGCCAATAATTTGAATATAAATGTCATATATTTTGCTCAAGAGGTAAAAATTGTTGAACTAGTGTACAGTACTGGTTTTCAGTTAAAAAACTGTTGTATTACAATACTATTCCCTCCAAATTGACTTGAATAAATACTTGAATGGAAATATACAATATTTTTGTTGAAACTTCCCGGGCTTCAGTGTAAAGTGTCGTAAAAATAAATGGTAAACAATTTGCCTATGGCACTCTGTGTTTCAGGCACGGCGAGCCTCAGTTTATAGGACGTAGAGTGTTTTTATTGAAGGTTTTGTTGTACCAATACCCTCAAAAACTTGGGTCGACCTATAAACAAGGAATATCATAAATTAACTGATTTTTTGGTAAAAAAAAAATCAGGGTCGACCTACAATGCTGATGTCAACACAAGCGTGGTTACAGCGAGACTGACTGAGTGAGGGTGCTCGGGGTGGCGTGATGCGTGTGTGTGTGTGTGGGGGGGTGGCGGGCGGTGCGCGGTGCCGCGCACGATTTGAATGTATTTCAATTACTTCAATGTACAGAATATTCCTCTGGCAGGGCAATCTGCGTATTTGCGAATCCGTGTATGCCAAACCCGTGTATGTGAAGGGCCGACTGTACCCTGCATTGTACTAGGAAACAGCCCTATCAATCATTTCCTTATACAGTGGACCCTCCATTAATGAGCAGTTCAATTTACAAGGTTTCAGTTCATGAGTAACCTCCCGTAAGGACTTTCAGTTCTATTAACAAGTACAAATTCTATTAACGACAGCCTTACAAGAAACAAGTTTTGGTGTGCGCATCAGCTGATCGACTCGCCTGCCAATAATTGGTTCTATTTTTACCTTTGTTTCCAGCGGAGTAAACATTGAGAGAGTTGTGCTCTTGAATATTTTTACATTTTTACATTAAAATTATTGGTCATTCTGAAATTTAGTTAACATATTGACAATATACAGTGCAGTCTTGGTTTAAATAAAAAAATCTGCACCCTGATTTTGGAAGATTCGGACAAAAAATTTGGGGGTTCTGGGCTAAGAATCCTTCCGAAGAAGCATTCCCAAAACAGGGTGAAGGCTTAAAGGTTTTACCTTATAAAATGTCACAGACTAAAATTAGCAGAATATAACTTACATTGATGGAACCCTTGGAAGACAATGAGTAATTTGAATACAGTATAGACATGATATATTTTGCACAAGAGATAAAAATTTTAAGTCCTAAAGTGTAGTACATTTTAGTCCACGTTTTTCAACTCGTGTTTTTGGGTAGATATACTCATTTACATGCACACACCATCCTAAATACACATTTCCAGTATACTGTAATTTGTACAGTATGTACTTTTTAATTCATTTTAAGGGAATTCTGTAAGTTGGAACCAATTATCCAATATCCCATTGAAATACAGTACAGGTAATAGATTCAGTTAACGAGATTTTCAGTTAATGAGTGACTGTAGAATCAATTGTGCTCGTTAATGGAGGGACTACTGTACTGTACTGTACTAGCCACACAAGTTGTGCGACGTTGCTCTACGAACAAGGGAGGCATGGTAGAAGGTAACATCACATCTGGGGGTGACTGTATCTCATTTTTTTTTAATTTTTGTGAAATTTTTTTATTTCATAAAATTATTGCACTGTTTTCTCTTTTGGGTGAAAATCTTCACTACGTATATGTTACCACACCAAATCTCTATGAAAATTTTCTATAAATTTTGTAGAAAGTGACATTCACATCTGTTGCATTTATAAAAACATCTTACAAGCTGTATAGTACCTGTTATCATTACTCCTTTTCCACTTATGTGTTGGATGGATCATGGGGTACAGATACCTCAAAGTAGGAAATCATTGAGAGTGATGAAAGACAAGTATGGAAAACAGCAAGGGCTAACACAACAAGTAGGAATATCCACACATACTGTGCATGCACTTATCCTACAAAGTGAATCTTAGCATCAGTGTAAAGTTGTATATTTCCCCCCCCCCCAAAAAAAAAAACCTACACTCAACCCCAGATGAGTTAATTGTATTGAGTTTATTTACATAGGCAAACAGCTGACCAACCAGCAACCCACAGCACCTAGGTACCTGTCTCTTTGTTGGTATAATGGTGTCACTCAGAGGATGATTATGAGAAGGGAAGGGGTGATTTATGTAATATAAAAGTATTTTTGTATATCTAACCATTTTTTTATTTATTTTTGCGGGGTTGGAGGTATGAACCACAAACTGTAAAACTGTGAATAGCAAGGGTCTTCTGTATTTTACTGGTGTCAAAGGGTTGTGAGATTTCACCTTTTTATCCTTAAGGCTCAATGAGTGTATGGGGGGGGGGGGGGATAGCAGTCGTGCTGTGTTTGATTGTGAAATGTTTTTGTTTGGTTCTCTTCTGTAAATACTAATAGCAGAAATATGAGAATGGTTTTGTATACATTGGTGTGAAAGCTATTTCTTGCCATATTTTGGACTGAATGAATATAATTCTACACTGTACTCAGTTATATACCCCACGAAGTGTGAAAAAGTTCAAGGGATATATTGTCCTGGATACTCTTGTTTAATTGTCTTCACTTCATGTTATGTTTTATGTCTTTGTTGTTGCAGATCCAGAGACAAGAGAGACATTGATGTCATTCAGGAAAATCACCAGTTTCTGTGGGACAACAAAGACATTCCTGACACCTGGGAAAGACAATTGGCCAAAAAATACTTTGATAAACTCTTCAAAGAATATTGCATCTGTGACCTATCTCACTATAAAGAAAATAAAGTATGTTAGGAGGAGACTTTGAATTTTATATGTTCTTTGCTAGATATTTTGTACTGTAGTTTATATCGAGAATATTGACATAAAGTTACATTTTATGGATTGATACCCCACAAGTATACTGTATTTGCTCTAGAGTTGGGTGCTTGGTCAGTATACGGTACAATAATTTTGCAGATAAATTTTTATCAAGTTTGGAAGGCTTGCTATATAACCTTTTGTAATATGATTTAAAGTATAAGTGTCATCAATCTTACTCTGTTGGTATGGAACCTTGGAAGCTCTTCTATCATGACTTAAAAATTGAGAGTGGAGTGTGGCATTACATAAAAAAAATAAACAAACCTTACACATTACATCCCGGAGTTTCGATACCACAGAATTAAGTTAATGCTTTGTTGGAACTTGTACCTCATTTAAGTTCTGTACCAAAAAAACAAATGCTGCTCTTGTATCATGTTTGTGGAATTTTTAGAGTATGTCCAGATAAAAATGGTAAGCTTATCCTGTGTCATAACAAGAGTGAGTGTCTACCCTAGCCCTTGCCACACAATTAACAGCCCATCACCTCTGCTTCACTATAAGTATAATCCTGAACCTCTTGTGGTGGAAGTTGAGACCATTATGATGTTTATTGACATTCTGAAGAAATTAATTTACAGTTATCAAAATAATATTTTTTACTAGTTGAGAATTTAAGAAGTTTGTGTTAAGACATTATTGTTTCAACTTTTCCCTTTCACTTTCTACTTTTGTTTTGTACTAGTCTCTTGTACTTTTCTTCTCTTTCTTGAAGCTTCTACATCCCCAGATTCATCCCATGTAAAACTGGGCCAGGAGTAAAGGTAGGAGATTAATAAACACACTTTTTATACTTGCTCTTACATACTGTACCTGTACTTACAGGTTGGTATGCGATGGAGGATTGAACGAGAAGTACTGGAAGGCAAGGGTCAGTTTACCTGTGGGGAGAAGAAATGCAAGGAGAGTGAAGGTTTACGCACTTGGGAGATGAATTTTGGCTACTTTGAACAAGGCATCAAGAAGAATGCGCTGGTGAAGCTGAGTTAGTGTTACTTTTATATACTGTAGTCCATCAAGTATCATAGTATTAAAATTAAACTCTTCATTCGCTAGTTAGGGAGGATGTCTTGGTACACATATCTCCTCCCATCTAGACACGATAGTGCAGTAGTTTTGGTGTAAAGATAAAGATTAAAATGTCATTTTATATTTGAAATAACATATTTGCATAGACTATTATATAATAATTTATCACAGAAGCAATGTGAGTATCCAGATCTATGGATAAACATGGTTACCAGGGAACATTGAAGGTGATAGAATACCCCTTAAAATAATCTTTTGACTGCGTTGTACAGTAATTAGTTTTCTGTGATCATGAGGCCCCAACCTAACTATTAAGATTAAAGCTTAATGCTATTGGGTCCCAGTTTTTATGGTTAAGTTGGGTTAGGTTTGCCTGAGAGAGTTGGGTTACCTTTGGTCTAAAATTCATTTAAAGACCAACAATTACTGGTACCTGTACTTATTTTTACAGGTGTTGAAAATTCTCCACTCTCTTTTTCAGGATTGTGCCACGATTGCTCATATAAGGTAAATTATCATCGACAGAGAAAAGAAGTAACAAAATCAATCAAGCACAGACATAAAGAGTCAAGTAAGAGAAAGAAATCAAGGAAAGAAAAAGATGGAAAAGCTCAAAATATTAAAGAAGAGACAAATGAAGGTGATTCTGTTGGTAATGAAAAGGAAATGGACGAGACAGAATCTGAGGATAACATTTGGAAAGGTCCAGCTAAATTAACAGATGAAAAGAGCAGAGAAGAAGAGTTTGAAGAATATTTAGAAGGTTTATTCTTATGATCATTGTAAGTGCTTCATTTTTTGTGCTGTTTTCATGCACATTATATAAGGGGTTTGCAGTGATGTCATTTCATATTTACATTGCATAAGTGGAATTTTATGTCTACAAGTAATGCTGTAGCAATTTTTCAGCCCATGTGCTGAACTGTATAATCTTGTTATTTTCTATGAATCAATCCTATCATATTTGTGTTGGTCATCACAAGAAAAGCCTCCAATGCCATCACTTCTTGGTGACTATTTTTTTCTATTGCTTTTATGAACTCCTGTTGAAATGAATGAATCTGTTATATATGGCTGAAATTGTTTCTCCTCAGCTTACACGTGTTCTGTGAATTGTTTTGGAAGAATTGGTCCTGTGTATATTCTGTATGTTGTAAATGGGGACTAAAATAAGTTACGATTTAGAACCCTTCCTAGTTTGAAGAAATATCACTGAACTGAGAATGAGGATCTAGGTCAGAATACTGTATTTCACTTTACTAAAATTGCTAATGACCCTTATGTAATTTTATCTGTTCTTTAAGACCATAAGCAAGATTAATTACCTTAGTTACAATAATTTACCTGTATTCTTTATCAGCTGCAAAGTATGTTACATTTTTTAACAAACATGAAATAAAAAAAAATGAGGTAGGTTGACCTTTGTTACTTTTATCCTCTTCGCCACTGATCGGCTTGTTAGCCGCTTGGGCGATCGGTCACGTCTCTTTTCCTTTATATTCTTCACCAAAAGGTCGGCTCGCTAGCCGCCCGGGCGATCGGTCACGTCTCTGTCACGCACTGTTGGCAAATATTGGGCATGCACCGGCTCCTGAATGTACCTGAACCCGCTCCAGTGTTGGTCAAGTCTTCTCTTGAAAGAGCTCACACTCGGTGCCGTCACAACACTCTCTGGTAGATTGTTCCAAGAGTTTACAACCCTCACTCCGAAAAAGTTTGCCCTCACGGTTTTCTGGACTTGCGGCTTCTTCAATCTTGAGCTGTGACCCCTTGTGGGGCGAGCGTCCGCCAGCTCCAAGTAAGGACACTCAACTGAGTAGTGCCCCCTGAGATGCTTATAAACCTCAACTAGGTCCCCCCTTGCCCGTCTGTAGTACAGGTAGTCGTCGACTTACGACCTATGCGACTTACGTCTGTTCGACTTTACGACCGGCGGTACGACAGTTTTGGCCCCAGCCCCAGTGTAAATAATAAACCAATTGTACTGTAGTATGCAGTGATTTACTTAAACCTGACGACCGTAACAATAATGAACAAAGAAAATGTTGATAAAATATGACTTAAAGATGATTATATTATCATTACACATTACAGTATAATATACGTAAGGTAATTATAACATAGGCCGACTTACGACCAGATCAACTTACGACCGGTTGGCCGTAACCAATCTAGGTCGTAAGTCGACGACTACCTGTATAAGCTTGGCAAGTTCAGGCGCTCCAATCTCTCAGGGTAGCTGAGGTGCCGAAGTGCAGGCACCAGTTTGGTGGCCCTCCTTTGAACATTTTCAACCAACTGACAGTCCCTAGCATATCTCGGGGACCAGATGGGGTGACAGTACTCCAGATGGGGAAGCACTTCACTCCTGAAGATCGTCACGAGGGACGGACCGTCTAGATATCTGAACGACCTTCTTATAAGACCCAATAATTTATTTGCCTGATTTACCTTCTTCTCACAATGGCCCGAGAACTTCAGCTCATTGTCAACATACACACCTAGGTCCTTCTCACACACAGTCTCAACTAGTACATTTTCTTCATCCCGTTGGGACATATGGTACGCCTCCTTACCGTTGGTACGCCCCAGGTGCATCCTCTTACACTTCGTGACATTGAATCTCAGCAGCCATTCCTTCGACCATTCCTGGAGCCCACAGAGGTCCTTCTGCAGCTCTTCACAGTCCACTTGGTTCTTAATTTCCCGAAATAACTTGGCGTCATCGGCAAACATTTGTATGGAGGAGTGTACAACGTCAGGCATATCATTTATGAAACAAACAAACAACAGCGGGCCCAATACACTACCCTGCGGTACCCCACTTGTTACAGGTACAGATGACGATTTCGTGCCATTAATCACCACACATTGCTTGCGGGCATGTAGAAAGTCTTCTATCCACGCTAGGACATTTCCCCGAATTCCGTACCCTTCCAGTTTGATTTTCAGCCTTTCGTGGGGTACACTGTCGAAAGCCTTGGCAAAATCTAGGTAAATATTGTCGATATTACCACCCCGTTCTAGAATATGGGTCCAAATATCCAATACCTTGAGCAATTGTGTCGAGCAAGAGCGCCCCGGCATAAAACCGTGTTGGCAATCTTTTACAAGGTTGTTTCGTAGTAGATGTTCCATCGCTGCATCTCTGATTATACTCTCAAGTACTTTACATATTATGCTGGTCAGGCAAACCGGTCTATAGTTGTTCGTGGAGTGCCTATCGCTCTTCTTGAAGATAGGACTCACATAAGCCACTTTCCATTCACTGGGGACCATTTGTTCATCCAGGCATTTACAAAACAGAATCTTCAGGGGCTCTGCAAGCTCGTTGCACAACTCTTTTAGCACTCTAGGATGCACCATGTCAGGTCCAGGACTCTTATGGACCTTTAGCCTGGACAGTTTATTTCTAATACCCTCTTCTGTGAACACAATGTGGGTCAGTGCTGTGTCGAACCGGCTGTCCTCAAACGCAGGAAGGTTAGTTGCATCCTCTCTTGTGAACACCGAGGAAAAGAAGCTGTTCAATGCCTCGGCTTTATCCTGGTCAGAATCTGCGTAACTACCATCTTCAAGCCTCAGGTCTGGTACTCCTACTCGCGTTTTCAATTTCGACTTTGCATAGCGGTAAAACGCCTTTGGGTTTGACTTGACCTCGCGTGCAACCAGCCTTTGGAACTCCTTTTCAGCCCTCCCACACTCTATCTTTGCTTGGTTTCTGGCTCTTGCATACATCCTCCTGTCTTGCTCATCGTTTGACCCAACCCACGTCTTGAATTTCTGGGATTTCTTCTTAATTTTGTCGACCGCCGCATGGTTCATGTGTAGGGATCCCCTCGTATTCCTAGAAGCACTGGGTGTGGTCTTGGGTATATATTTATCGATCAAATGGGTCATTTTACTAGTTATGATATTCAGCGTAGTGTCTGCGTTCTTGTACCTTAATAAGTCAGGCCAGTTGATACCCCTCATCTCTTCCCTCATCCCATTGTAATTTCCCTTGTAATATTTGCACCTTGGCCTGGCCTTATCTTGAACTAGGTAACAGTTAAATCTGAATGACAACACTATATGGTGACTGGTGCCAACTGGGGCAAGGTGTTCCAGTTTGGCCACCATACCCTCCTCGTTTGTTATGATGAGGTCAAGTGGCTTGGGTGTTTGCTCCCCTCTGTAATGTGTCGGGTCTCTCACATGCTGGAACAGAAAATTATTCTGAGTTTCTACAAAAAGAGTAGCAGGATTATTCAAGTCATTCGGGGTGGACTCGTTTCTCCAGTCGATGTCGCCATAGTTAAAGTCCCCCATGATAAGGAGGTGGCTGGGGTTGAGCATCGCCGCATTGTTTATTAAGGTTCTTAAGTTCCTTTGATTTAGTGGGCCACAGTTCGGGGATCTGTAGATACACCCGACGATAAGTAAGTCCCCTCCCTTTAATTTAATTTTACACCACTTGGACTCTTCAAAAACATCCTCTCCCTGTACCCTCGCTTGGCTGGCTCTAAGGTCTTGCCTCGCGTAGATAACCACACCCCTCCTGCAGGATTCTTGAGTTAGGTTCGTAAATGAGTCATATCCAGCAATACTGAACTCACATTCCTCTGGGTCGATTCTCCTGTTCTTGTACAACAGTTCTACAACTCCTACAATATCTGGTTGGTGTACTCTTAGTAGTGTTTCAAACTCCTCTCTCTTATCAAGGAACGTGTCAGTATTAGTGTACATGACATTCAAGCCAGAATTTGTTCTCGGTAACGTCTCTGCTCTTAGTAATAAACCCGCTCCACCCACATTCTCAGAAGCTGCAGCATTTGCTAAGTACACTGTATTTTGCAGGGTGTGGTTAAAAATGTCATTGTTTACATGGTGCTCGTTCCCTCCTGTCCGGTAGGCTGAGCTGGTGCCACCTCCCGGGTGGGGGGTTGAGTGGGTGGAGGGTGCACTGCTGCCCCCTGGCCCTGTGTCGGCACACTTGTTTCCACTACCCTCCCCCTGAGTATAACCCACGTGCACCTGTCCCCGTTCCTCCTCGACTCTTCCCTCTTCTGCTTCAAGTCCAGCAGGAGCTTCTTGTGCTGTTCCCTCTGCATTACCGTGCGGTCTGGGTGAATAAATACATCCCGAAATTTCTGGCTCCTTGCTAAGTTTTTTGTCTGCCGAATAACTTGCCATTTTTCCTCCTCACTCCCTAGTGTGATCCTGAGGGGGCGAGGCTTAGCCCCCTGCTTTTGTCCCAGTCTCCTCACATCCTGAGGGGTTGCTGGAATCTTCAGAACCTCTGTGCAAATATTTTGAAACAGCACCTTGTCGTGTGTTTCCTTACTCACAGTTCCCTCTGCCTGGCTCTCTGGGACTCCAAAAACTATTACATTGTTCCTGCGCTGGAGCCGTTCCTGGTGTTCCTCCTCTCCCCTAACAGTAGGTGCGTTAATTTTCATTTCTTTGACACACTTTTTCAGAGTCCCAATCTGCTGTAGAACCTGTACTGATTCTGCATTACTCTCCCCCCCCCCCCCCCGTGGCCCTCCTAATACGTCAGCATAACTCCTCTTAGCAACCACCTCCATTCTATTAGCTACTTCCTCAGTCTTAGCAAGGATCTCTTTCCCAACTTCCTCCAGTTTGTCAACCAGCAGGGCTCCTGCTTCATCTATTTTCGTCCCTAGAGAACTCGTTCCCTTATGGATTGCAATCGCTTCATTCACCTTGACTATGCAGCCAGAGCAATACCAGCAACAGCCATCAAGCTTTACGGCAGTTAGTAACTTCCTAAACGTTGCATTAGTTAGGCCTGTAGCCTCCATATCCGACGTCTCCCTGCAGTAATCACATATCAAGCTCATGGTTGTTGTTGTTGTGGGGGGGGGGGGGGGGTGCAGACTGTGTATAAATCTACACCTATTGCTTAGTTGTGGTCAAGTAGCTTGATTCTAAGTGTAAAATACAAAATTCCTATATTCAAAGACAGTAACTATCTTTAGAAAATAGACAAAACTATTTCAAAGATTATTAGCATGACTAATACCCACATACTGTACAGTACAATTGTTTGACTGGATTCTTAATCAGCTTATTAAAGAGGTTGAGGCTCTTACTAATGCTGTGCTCAATGAAGCCCTCATTTGCTACTGTATGAGGAAGAGTGGTGTCATGTGGAACCATGTTACAGTATATGGTACAGTAATGATTTCTTGCAGTGCCCATTATCCGGGAACACATATAGAACAATATAAGAAGTATTCCTTTATTAGTTATATGTTTTGTTCAGTACAAATGTGATGGAAAAGATATTTACATATGTAATGTACAGTATTTACTAGAACAGGTTGAACCTCCCTAATCCAGACTTTCATGACCATGACACTTTTAGGAAATACCCTGTAGAAAGATTTGTGTAGAATTTTTCCTTTATATTCATGCAAGTGAAGTTGCCATCTCATGAGCATGCCAGTTGCATAAAAAATATGGCACTTTAATTTGGCTTTCCATAACTTTTGTCATTTACAACATACTTGTTCCAGGTGAGAAAAGGCAGTATCTGGCATAAGTAACCACAAACCTTTACAGTGAACCCTCGAATATTTGGACCCTGTAAATCCGGATTTCAGAAGATTCTGACAAAAAATTTGTGGGTTCTAGGCTAAGAAACCTCCCCCTAAAAAGCATTCCCAAACCAGGGTGAAGGTAGTTTTAGGCAAGTTTTTATCTTATAAAATATCACAGACTTAACTTAGCAGAATATAACTTGCATTGCTGGAATCCTTGCAATATAGCAAATAATTTGAGTATAAACATCACATAGTTTGCACAAGAGATAAAATTTTTAGTCCTTTAGTGTAGTACATTTGAGTACAAAATGTGTACAGTAATATGTTGCTCAAAATTATGACTTTTTCACAGAAATCCCTCAAACCCGGAAATCTCCATAGCCAGAATTGAAATTTGCTCGGAAAATCATCCCCAAAGCCAGAATTTTAAAAAAATTTCCAGCTTTAGGAACAAATTTCCTGAGGTTGAAAATCGAGAGAATTTTCTGAAAATGTCTTGAATAAAGATGAAACTTAAAGTACTTTGGGGAGGGACCTGACCTGACTTGGCTCAATGTCAGGTGGAGGTAAGGTGGGGGATTTGTGGTCTCATATTACTGACTTTCTGATGGAATGTCAGGTCTTGGGTGGGGGATTAGTGGGTCTCATACCTGAAGATGTCTTGAATAAACACGAAAGCTAAAGTATTTTTAGGGAGATTGTGATAAGTATAAATGAGCAAAGTTGTATCCCTTCAACATTACATTACATAACATTTTAAAATATGGATTGAGAAAACAGAAAGGTGTGGGTGATTAGAGAGATGGAGTGGAAAGGAGTGTAACATGCACCAGTGTGGCCAAGCAATAAGCTCCTCGACAGCTAATCTTTTAATTCGCCTCCACGCAGTCACACAACAAGACACTCACTGGATGCTTGTTGTCTTAATTCCCATGAGTGTGTGTTTTTTTTTTTTTTGAGCTTGCCAAGCACATTGTAGGATTTGAAGTTGATGAAGAGTTTGTTCAGGAGTCAGGTGAGGTGACATGCCAAGGCCTCACACATTTACAGCACTATGAAACCATTGTCTTATCACATTTTACATTATAATTTCTATTTTAAAATTAATTGCTACATGATGGCTCGACAGGGCTACTTTTGCACTTGGACAACTGATCAATGAATAAACCAGGGCATATGGAGACGCATTATACATTAGTGATGTCGCAAAGCTTCAAAACTACAACCACAACCTCTGAGCAACAACAAATTATCACAAAATGTACTCAAATGTATAAGTTAATTACTAAAATTTTTGTCTAGTACAAATTATGTGATGTTTATACTCAAATTAATTGCCATCTTGCAAGAATTGCAGCAATGCAAGTTATATTCTGCTAAATCAAGTCAGTGATATTTTATAAGCAAAAAACTTAAACTCCTTGCCTTTTATGATCATTGAGTAGCGTTAATCTCCCCTCCTGGCTATCACACCCCACCTCCCAGCCAGCAGTGGGGGGCAGATGGCGGTGATAACATATAATGGGATGAATTTTGTTTTAGGCTCAAAATTTTCTTTTATAAAATGTCACAGACTTTACTGAAGAGAATATAACTTGCATTGCTGGAATTCTTGCAACATAGCAATTAATTTGAGTACAATGGCAGCAGACAATTAACTAAGAGTGTCATGAGGAGATAGGCTGCGAGATACATCAGCCAATCGTAGGCATCACATGCAGTCACATGACAGTAGTAGCCAATCGTAGCTGATAGACACTTTGAGTGTACCCTCCCACGTGCTCAGCACATGTTGGTGTATGATGCAATCTCTTGAAAATTCGTTCGAATGCCCAGAACGGAGAGATTTTTCTCAGATTGATAAAAAATAAAAATAAATCCAAGTACTGTAATGTACTGCATTGAAAGTTCTGGGGATCAAAGATTCAGGCTAATGGGGAGATTACTATAATGTTTAATATATTGTGTGAACAAGCTAATATATGAAAGGCATATATGCATTGCATATTAACAGAAATGAGGACAATAATAAAATTTTATACAATAAATATTTTAAACTTTCCTTATACAGGTACAAAATTAAATAAATATATTATGCTGTACAATGAAATTGTAAGTAAACTCCATGTTTGACAGCAAGAGATAGAGAGAGGAAAAAAAAAGACTTTATAAATGTCTAGAACAATATTACAGTCCTTATCTGGTATGGTGGCTGCAGTATCCAGTATAGTATATCTAATGCAAGAGTACAGTACTGTACTGTACTGTACAGGCAAATCCAACCATCCAAGCCTGCCTTGACTTACCTTACTTGATCAAAATATATTCTTAAGATTTAGTCAGTTTAGTTATTATTGCTTTGTTTTGCATAGTTTTAAATAAAAAAAAATAATAATTTTGGAATATGTAAACCTGATGACAATTATACAAGAACTTAATGAGTAGCGCATTTCTTCAACTGATACACTTGTAGATAAAACACCAACTATACCGGGCAGATATCCCTCTTTTTATTTAATTTTGCAGTAATGTAATGCTATATGTAAATTTGGTACAAAATATAAATTTATGAAATCAAATTCATAATAATGAATTTGCTGCACGACCCACTTGAAACTGTTTCACACTTTGTTTATACAGAGATGACCAGACTTTACAAATGTACTACGTATATTGTTTTATTTTATGATTGCAATAGTCACCAAAACCTCTGAATGACTTGACTATGAAAGTAAATATAAAGAAGGTTGAGAGGCAAGGAGGGCTAAATGATGGCTTACAAATATGTATGGTACTTAATGCAGCTGCTAAGTTTTGCTATTTTAATACAAACATGGATGAAAAACTCTATGTATATCATTATATTTATTTATTAGAAACAGACTGATATGAACCATAACAAGTACATGAACCATAAATAGTTGGATATCTCACCTGGGAGCAGGATGCAGACCACTGGTGAGCTCTTGGTAGTATTCCCAACATCAGACATTAAATATTACTTTTTTGTTCCTGTATACTGTACTGTATGCCATATGTATTGATCTTAAATTTAAAAAATATAAAGAATACAAATCATGGATGAGAATGTTTTAGTTAGTTTTATAATGTTTTGTGACCATGTTATTCTCTGTAGGAATGTACAGTATATTTCCATTTTAATAATATTTATCCAAGATAAAACAATCAAATAAATATAAATTTGGGGTGTGTAAAACATTTCTGGAGAACATATAATTTGTAAAGAGGGAAACCTGTATATAATGGGTTAAGATCAGTTGCAAAACTTTCAAAGACAATTATGAAAAATTTAATAATCAATATAATAAACTCCAGCAACTTTTCATCCATTTAACATACTATACAGTACTGTATATAAAACAAAAATCCTTTCCTATGATGATAAACTTTTTCTGGAAAGTAACTGGTCAGAAGCCAACTTAGCCTATAAAGATTGGGATCACTTTGGACTGGAGCCCCTTTCAACTGGGTCCCATTCTAATGGTGATGTTGGGGTAACATCTGACCTTACACCTTCATAATGACTCTATGCAAAAATATATGATATATTAAAATGAAGAATTACTTAAGTGTCGATCCTATAAAAAAATGAGTAAATAAAAATAGGTTCTTGTGCCTGGAAATGAGTGAAATTATTGATTAAAACAGAGGAGGGATGCAGCTCTATAGTTGAGAAGCTGGTGTTTTTTGTAGGAGTGATTATGTATGACAAAAAATCTAGGCAAAGGGTTGTGGGATTATGACATGGTAGAGGAAAAATGTAAAGAAAGATGTTAAGGGCAGCTTGCTGAAGAAAATAGGAAACATAACTAACTCAAAATTTACTGTAAATCACTTTAACTGTTCATAAATCACTGAAACTGTTTATAAATCACTGAAAACTGACTATGAATCCCTCAAAACTTGCTATAAAAAATATGAGTAGCGAAGGGTTAGATAGTTTTGGTAATAGATACAAAGAGTTGATGATGATGATGGTATCAAGAATATGGAATACTGTAAAGCAAAACTAACAGCCTGAGCAGGTGCAAATAGCTACTGTAGTTATAAAAAACACCTTCCACAAAAAATCACTAAAGTGTGTTTCACTAAACTTATAGATTCTATATGAATAGTATGTAGTCATTAAAATTGTACTGTACAGTACTGTAGTTGTATTTTTTAAATTGTTACAGACACAATTCCATTCTCTAGGGAGGAAAAATAGTTCTGTAATCATCAACATGACAAGTTTAGATAATAGATATAGAGCACAGTATAACAGTTGCAGGTGTAGGCCCTAACCCTAATGATCAAGGTCCATTTGACTTGTTGCTGGTTCAACTAGATCTCCTCGCATTTTGTATGATAAAACCACATGACGAAAGTAACCCAAATTTATGGCATTTTCATTTACACATTGAAAGACAAACAAAATAACAATGCTCTCCAATCTGAAATAGATCATGACTTTTAACATTTCCTATTTAATATACTGTATACTGTCTATTACTGTTAATTTTTAGAGTACCGTAAATACTGTACAGTAGTTTAAACACTCAAAACTGAACTGCATACAATAAGAAAAATCTAATAAAAATACAATTTCCATTTCTACAAAAAATGACTAGCACACAGTATATCATTTCTTACAAAAAGTATTATCCTTTGACAATGCAAACATCATCTCCACATCAATTTACATGAAAGTAGGAGGCGAATCAACTCCAAGCAAGTTGAAACAAATTGTCATTACCAAGTGAACAGCTTTAAAGAGGTAGAGTCTTGCATACATGAGTGGCACCAAGTGTGGCAATGGTTCTGACACAAGGACATGATACCGACTGTAATAAGCACTGAACCGGTGAGCAAGGGAGTGAAGGAACCGAGTAACACTGGCAGTCTTGAGTTTCCTACAACCATTTACAATAGACAGAGCCACTTCTTCAACAATCTCTGGCCATCGTAGAATATACATCCAAACAAGAATCCATTCCTCCTGCAAGAAGTGCATCAGTTGTAAATATAGGTAATAAAGAATGATTAAATCTGTAAGCATCAGTTATTAATGATCTTTAAAATTCTTTACCTCTATCTTTCTCATTTCCCAATGTTCCCTCTGAGCCGTGTGCCTGCTTAGCCCCCAACATACTATACAATCAAGTACTATGCACTTAATTTTTCCAGCCACACATATTGTCAGTGATTACTTTGTGTTGTAAAAAATTAGAGGGAGCTTCCCCAAACAAGGTTAAAAGAAATCTGAGGCAGAAATATATGGGGGAGATTCTATAACTGGAGACAATAGATAGCAAACACCTCTACAAAAGGTCTTGAATAAATTGTTCTTCTTCCTCTAACATATATACCACCACATCAACTAACTAACTATACAGGAATGTATTGTTCACAGGTAAATGAAGAATTATTTACTGAATTAGTGAAACCTAAGAAAATATTCTTGTGAAGACTTACATCATGTCTAAGAAGAGAAAAGTCCACCTCATCTGTAGGAGGAAGTGGTGAGACAAATTCCTTCTTCACATACTCTTCAAATGACTCAAATATCATACTAAGACGGGCATAGTTGTACAGGATGAAGGCCCACTCTGTAAAGGAAGGAATATAGTTATCAGACAAAGGATGGACAATTTTGATATTATTTTCCACCCATATATAGTCCTCTGATATGTGAGAAAGCAAAACAATTCCACAAAGAAATAAACATAAGTGAACCATATTGTTTTGATTCCAGAAGGTTAGATAACTTCTGTTAATGATATGAGATGTGGTACCTGAAAGCTATCGAAGAAAAACTGAACAAATTTTAATACAGTACTGCATACAGTTCATTAGGAAGTGTTGAGAGAGCAATGAAGTCCATTCTGATAGCTGCAGAGAAAAGAACTAGCTCCTTGTTATTAGACTTCCCACCGAGAAGCTAAAGGAGGAGGCTAGTGGAGCAATGAGTTCCTGCTTTGGTACACACTCAGACTTCATGGTGTCTGAACTTAGAAAGATCATGCCAAAAATTACAATTGTAGGTATTCTTACTACATTTCTTGATGACGATATAGTCTCGGGCATTGCCGAGAACAATAATAAAATTCTAGAACTGTTAAATAAAAGCTCCAAGTAATCCCTTGTTTTCACAAAGATAAATGGAGATAGTAAACTTGCAGTCATGAAAATTTCACCTGAAGTACAAAATTCCTTGGAGAAGTTTCAGGGAAATGTTTATGTTGGACTTAACAGATGCAAAGACATGACAGGTTTTGGGTCACTCATTGTACCACTGTCAAAAATTTCGATCCCTTGCTTCAAATTGTCCTGGGAAGCCTGGTTTTCCAGTTTGTGCCTTCTGTGCAGATAGTCATAAGTCTATGACATGCTCAAATAAGACCTCATCCTGCTGTGCAAATTATTCCACTCTTGCAGTACCACCTAGGTCAGTCAGTCATTTTGCATCAAGTAAAGATTACCCTACGATGATTTCCCAATGTAAAAAAAAGTAATTGAAAACACTGACTTTACTTGTTCAAAAAGCATGTAGTGCCCCCCTTGAACTTATTAAAAGTAGGTCTGCTAAATATTCATGCAATCCAAAACAAAATGTGTCACATTAATGAGCTTCTGAGGGAGTTTAGCTTGGATATCCTTTGTTTAACTATAACATGGTTGTATGAATCAGAAAAACTTTATTCATAGTGCTCTTCCCAAGACACAATCTCTTGTCCATGCTCCCAGACCTACTGTAGGAGCTTTGGGTGACAGGGTGGTGCTGATCTATTCTGTGGCCTTGATCAACATAAAACTGATTAGCAGTCACTGTTTTTTCTTCCTTTGAATTTATGGAACCATTAATAAATCTTCATCACCAAGTTATTGGAACTGCTGTTGTGTAAATCACCATAGATCAATTTGGCTTGTTTCTTGAGACTTTCTCGGGAAAGAACAGGCGACAGTTGATCTGTGGTGATTTTAATTATCGAGTTAATCTATTTCCTCTGAGTTCTTGGAAATTCTTGATCTAAACAATCTTGTCAATTGTGCTATGTCCAACACATCTTTCTGGACACATTCTAGACCTAGTTTTGCCTCCTGCCAACTGTGATTGTGTATTAGATGTTGCAGATGACCCGATTGATTCAGCAGTATCTGACCATGCTTTGTTTACTTTTGGTTTTAATGTCCCAAGACCCTCTTCTTACAATAAAACAATTACCTAACCATGAATGATCAGGAGGCCGATCATTCTTTGAACTGGGTCAACTCCTGTTTTGTTTTCTGATGAGATGGTTAAATTACATAATGATGTTTTCCAGTCCATGGTATGACTTGTCTTTGAAGTTTTCTTCATAGGAATCATAGAAGTGCTGAACTAGAGTGGCATAGGTAGCGAACAGACCGTACGAAATCAGAGTACAGTATGTGACTGTGTGTAGAGCTGTTGTTTGTTTAGTGAGGGCAAGCAAAGTTGAATGTTACAGAAGTCTAGACTCTTGTGGCAGTGATCAGAAAATATTGCATGCAGTTATAAATGGGCTGTTGGGCTGGAGGTCTGAAAATACTATGCTTCTTCCACTTCGCATGCTCATCTTGCCTCAGATTTATTATTTATTTATTTTTTTTATGACAAAGCTATCACATATAAGAAATGACTGAGATGACGTTTCTTTAATTGATGAATTTTCAGTTGCATTTCAACCAAGTTATGCCATAAACCTCATTGTATCAAGGACTCGAAGAAGACTTTTTGTTGTCTTGATCCTGTAAATGTAGCTAAGGTACCATACCACTCGCTTATGAACATGCCGCAGACTTTATTTGTAGAATCACATACAGGTACAAATGTTTTGCAGAGGGCAATTTTGTGCGATCTGAGAAACGGGCTTTATTGCATCCACTTTTGAAGAAACCTGCTCTTGATACTGAAAATATGTCAAATTATCGTCCAGTCTCCAATCTCTCATTCTTATCAAAGATCATAGAGCGTGCTATGCTGGAGGAACTACTTCCTCTGTTAGAGAGAAACTGCCCTAAGTAAAATTCATATTGAATTGGTAAGAAACACTAGTACAGGCAGTCCCCGACTTATGGCGGGGTTAGGGACCCAAATCCAGATCGTAAGTTGAATTGGCCGTAATTCGAAAATGTGAAAATAATACATAGAAAATCTAAAATGGGTGGTTCTTTTTCTTCTCGGCACCATAAAACTCTCACTTTTAAGTTTGCTAGCCATTTTAAAGGGAATTACAAACAAAAATTTTGTCAGTACACAGCGCAATCACCAACGTCGGGACTCGAAAATATGTAATTTGAAAAATTTTTTTGGTACAACTGAGGCAGTCGTGCATCCGGGTGGTCGTAAGTCGAGTATGTCATAAGTCGAGGAGTAGCTGTATATATAAATTTTTTAAATTTATATCATAAGTATACTATATACATAGATTATAGTGGAATTGAAAAACATAAATATAATGGGGAAGCAGTACAACATGGGTTGTACAGTATTAAGGTTGATCAAGAGGACAGAGCTGTCAGGATTATGTCTTGTTGGCAAATACTGTATATTTATTGCAATGATAATTTCTTATCTATTAACATGATAATTTCTGATAAACGGTTTTGATGGTACAATAAAAGCAGGTTTGTAAGGTAGGTATTACAAGAAATATTAATATTTAGACAATAGGTATTTTTTAAGAGATGATTTAAAGGAAGGGAGCGTAGTCTTTACTCGGATGGGTGGGGGTAAGTTGTTCCACACCTTCACACCGTGATATTTTATGGAGGTCTGGGACTGAGAGGAGAGCAGGGGGTTGGTCTTAGTAGCTCTGAGTGCCTTAAGTTGTATCTCTGATTATTCTGGAACTGGAAATAATTATTGTCAAGCAAGTGATTGATAGATTTGTAAACAGAGAGGGCACAGCAGTAGGTTTTAATATATAAAATCTAAACACCTCGCGGAGGTGTTATCTGAATGGAAGCAGCAGCGCAGAAGTTACGTTACAGCCTGGTTGAGAAGTCGACTGTCCTTCTCTCTGCTTAGGTCTGCATTGCTCTGCCTCAGGGGAATGAGATTTTCAGCCCCAAAGCCGACAACGGTTGCAGACATTGACTATGAGGCAATAGTCACTGAATGCTGCATAATACTGTAGATTTTCAGCCTTCTGGCTGCCAAGCTCTTTCAATAAACCGTTAATTATTATTATTATTATTATTAGATCTGCGGCTCAACTAACTCAACCCAGCTAGGGTAGCTACTTTTGTACGGTAATAGGATATTTAATTTTAAGGTAATAAAATGGCAGCGAAGATGTGGTTATTGGGGTAGGCTGGAGGCCACGTAAAAAAAAAAGGATTTATCTATTTTATTTATGTATTTTTTTTTTTTTATGGGCTATAGCCCACCTGGGCACAGGTCATTGACCCACAACAGGGCTTGGGGAGCGAAAAAATAAGAGCATTTTTTCACCCTTAGACCCTGTTGTGGGTCGATGACCTGTGCCCGGGTGGGCTATTCCCTGTGTATATAAAAAAAAATAAAAAATAATAAAAAATAAAAATAAATAAAAAGTTTCACATACACCAAACACAAGTAAAGTATATTTCATTGATAGCTATCATCGGGTTAAATTTGTGATGACCAAAACTACAAGTAATACTTTATGGGATAAACTACAGTTTCTTTTACTTAAATAATTCTGGAAGTGGAATCTATTTGAAGACATGATAGCAAAAATAAGTAAACAAATACAGAAGCAAGAGTCATCACTTATAGCCCTCACCTAGTTGCTCAGACACACAGTATGTACATACCTTTAGTATTTTGTGTATGACCATCTACTTCAATTTTGACAAAGTTTGTGTGGTTGACAGAGAGTAGTTGTAGGGTCATGCATCGCCATGCCTGTTCCTCCAAGAATTTGCTCCACTCAGGGGTGCTCACATCACCATGTTTGAGGGCAGCTGCTAGCCTCAATTCCTCCACTAAAATTCTGTAGAAAGGTGACTAAGTATAGCATATGAAAGAAATACAATTCAAGTAATAATAATATGACCAAGAGTGGATGCTATAATTCTTTCCTTGTATTTACTCATAACTTTCCTTAATCTGTTCTGAAAAAAAAAGTATTTCTGCTCTACTTCTTTCAGTTAATATTTGTCCCCACTATATAAGTCTTTACCTACTATAATACAGGATGGCCAGACAGGTGATAATCCCATAATACTGTACTTAGTAAGTTAGTATTCAACAGCAAGATGGTTACTCCACTCCTTCACCAGTCTGCCAGTCTATTGAAAGGTTTTTCCATCAATGGTAAGCAGACATATTGGAACAGTATACAGTACTATATTATATAGCATTCATTTCATTGCCGAGTGTATAAAGATGGAATCCAATATCATATCTGGTTGTAAATTAAGTGTGGGATCATTTGTTTGAGAGCTGAATACTCCACCAGGGAACTATGGAGTCACATTATTAAAAAATTTATGCGTTAAAAATTAAAACGGTACAGTGATAATGCTACTGCCCTTCAACCAAAGGAAGCAGGCTTGTGGCAATGGCCAGTCAGGTAGGATTGGTGCAGTTCTGCTGTCTATGGAGTATGCAAAGCCAGTGAATAGACTATAGTCCTTACCAAACGTTTACCAACAAATGCATTAATGTGGATTGGTCATAAAGTTTTCTGTCAATCAACAATAATATTCATAGCTGGTTACTGCACCAAAATATCACTTGAGCCATTGTCCAGATACACATGGCATCAATTAACAAGAAAGACAGATTAGCATACTGCAGGGTTGAAACAAGACGGCTTAGTGAAAGGTTCACGGAAAACAGCTTTGTGCAGATTTCAAAGAAGACTGCTTAAAGCAGGGTCTAAAGAAAACAGCTATGGGTTGGGTCTAAAGAAGACAGCTATTGGTTGGGTCAAAAGTATACAGCTTAATGCTGGGTCTAAAGATGACAGTTATGTATTGAGTCTAAAGAAGACAGCTTACTGCAGGGTTTAAAGGAGACAGCTAAGTGCTGGGTCTACAGAAGTTTGGTTATGGTATAGTTAAAAGAAGACAGCTTAGTGTAGCTTAAAAAAGATAGCAAGGGCAGCTGAAATCAGTCATGAGAACAAATAAACCCCTATGCAATGATGCACAGCTAGTATAACTATACAATAATAATTATGTAGATGCACAAAAAATAAGGAACATACTTGCAATAATCAGATGCAGAACCATTCCAGCATTTTCCAGTCTTCTTATGAACCACTGGCTTGTATTGGTAGGTTCCAGGGATATTTTCTGTACCCGTTGACTCTTCCAAAATATTTAGGTGGATAATGGAAGTGGTGTCTTCATCCTCTGAGTAATCTCCTATGGATATAATTTCTTCAGAATCACTTACTGTATATTCTTTTGCTTCTTCATATGTATTCTTAATCAAATCCTGCTTCATTTCCAAGCAATTTTCGAGTTGATCTTCATGATGACTTGTGTTTAACTCACATGCTTCTATCTTTGTTTCATCTGCTAAATTTAAGTTCTCTGAATAACTACCACCATCACTACAGGTATTTGTGCTAATTTCTTCAATAGTCTTATTCAGATTTGGGGTACTTGATTGGGACATATATTTAACTTCATTGTTGAATTTGGCTGGAAACTTTTTATTAACTTCAGTATTTTCTGTCTTTGATCTCTTTGGTTGTGTTTTAGATGCCAAAAGATGTTTATTTTTTTTAAAAGATCTGACCGCTAAGTCTTCAAACAGCATTCTATGTTCACAAACCCATGAAGACTCAATCTTCTTTAATTGTGGTTCTTTAGATTCCTTGGTGAGATTCTCTGGTGTAGAAGTAGTTTCTGCTGAGCTGAGCTGCTTCTCAAGCAATTTAATTTTCTGTGAATTCATATATTTCATAATGTTTTTTAAAGCTTTGCCTTCTTTATCTGACATTTTGTCTTCAGGCTTCTCAAGTAGGGTCCTTAATAAAGAAGCTTGAGCTGATTTCTTTTGCCTTGGCTTATTTTTCTTAATGACCATCCCATCTTTAGTGGGCTCTGAAGACCCTTGTCTGTACTTTACACCTTCTGGTTTTCTTGCTTTTCGCCTCAGGAATCTTAATTTTTCAACGAGTTCTTTAGACATACCTTTTTCTGGAGGAACATTTTTGACAATTTTTCTTACATTGGTAACTTTCACTACACGTGAAATTTTACGGTTTCTCTTCTTTTGTTTTCGTGACTTATGTTTTGTGTTCTCATCAACTAGTAGACCTCCCAACAGTGACATGTAAGACTCGTGATGCAGTATCCTGTCATACAATGCTTCTCTTTCCCTGTGATCTATTTTGTCTTTATCTTTTAGTATCACCTCACCACCACTAAATGTTATCATATTCAATATATGTGAGAGAAGTTTTACTGCACGCATCTTGTCCAAGAGCTCCTTTTCTTCATTATCCATCTTGATATCATTGGGGATTGTGAAAACAGTCTGTAATAAATAAACAAGTAAATAATCAACTTAATATAGTGTTATCTTTAAATTTTTACATGCCATTTCTGGTCAGAATCAGGAGCAACGGATCCTCTCTTATTTACAATACTTTTTCGTTAATGCAGTATTGCACTCAGGCATTTTTGCATATCGAAAAAAGTAATTACTACTGACCTCAGAATATCTCCTATTATGAAGTGCACATGGCTTCAAAATGTCCATGATATTGGTAAGCTTTCAAAACATTTCGACAGAAAGCCCACACAGGTAGACAGTTTCATTCACTTTTTATCAAATCACCTGGAGTCTACCAAAATGTCAGTTTTTTCTGCTATGTTCTTAAGATGTCTGCGTATTTGTGACTCTGAATTTATTGACGATGAATTGAAACACATTCGTTCCATTGCACAGAAACTCGGGTACCCTTCTGTGTTTGTTGGTTGTTGTTTTAAAAAGGCTAAAAAATCCTTTCATTCCTCTCAAACCAGGCAAATTCCTACACTTAAGAATATTTTGACTCTGCCCTATCGTAATGAATTTGTCCCGTTAGTTCGGTCCCTCAAGCTTCTAAATATTAATGTTGTTTTCAAGTATGACTCAACCATTACCAATATGTTAATAAGAAATAGCCCAAGTTTGAATGTAAATGGAAGTGTTTATTGTAATTATGTAGGACAGACAGGAAAAACACTGCAGCTCAGAATCAAACAACATAAGTATAATAACAGAACAGCATCTGAAAGCAGTGCCTTGTTCGTTCATGTTAGGAATAATAATCATCCCATTGCTTGGGAAAAAAGCTTAGAAATATTTAAATCATCTTGTGTCACAGAAAGACTTCTGGTTGAAGCTAGTTTGATTAGGGAATTAAAATCAATAAACCTTCGTGATGGTCAGTTCAAATCTGATATGTTACATAAATTTATTTGTCAGTGGCCCAAGGTTAAAAATGCTTTGAAAACCTTTGATCTAGATGTATGATAGTTATTTAGTGGGTCCCTTATTTTTTACCTGACCTGACTAGTCACGTCACCCCCCTTCTCTTAAGCTCCTCTACGTGTGTGTTGGTGTGGGGATTAGTGGATGACATCATTATGACCTGACCTCATGTTTTTAAGGTCACCCTGTATATTTAAGCCTCTCTCTGTCCATGTAATCCAGTTGCCTATGAAGATGTCTTGAATAAAGACGAAAGCTAAGGTGCTCCGTTGTTTCCCTTTTCCCGTGTGATTTTATCAAGATATATATATATATATATACATACACTGTATATATACACACTGAAGAGAAACCATTACCTTTTCTAGCAATGTAGTAGCTCCATAATTCAACCCAACAGCTGCCAGTTTGTTGATAACTTGTGATATTATTTTCTCTCTGTCCAAATTGATACACAACAGATCCTGTGTCATCCATACTTTTTCTATTAAGGCATTGCATGAAGACAGAGCTGATGTTATTAACTGTAAGAGAAAAATAATTATGGAGTGTTGGATTATTGTCCCAGTGCACAATATACATACAGTAGTTAAACACTCTAGGACCCAGCATCACAGTAGCAGACCCTCTTATGCACACACATTTCAGACTCCCTGGTAGTAAATAAATATATATATATATATATATATATATATATATATATATATATATATATATATATATATGATATTTTTTCTTGAAGTTAAAAATCTGGATTAAGCTTATTGTAGTGGATCTCTCCCCTACAACTGCGTATCTGCATTCCATGCGACAGTATCCTAGCAACTAAGCGAGCTGTTCAGGGGGGGGGGGGGGGTCACCAGCTGCTACAGTATCCTAGCAACACCGGGGGGGGGGGGGGGGGGGGATCGCCACCTGCTATGTCTTCCCTAGCAACGGAGTCAGGAAACCGGCGAGTTCCCACGGGTTTACTTCAGGCTGCCGTGTATATAAGCTCTGTCTCTCCATTGAGATTCATTCTGGCCTACGTTCCTGAACATGCAACACCTCCTCCAAGCAAGCTCCTCGCTGTCCAGCCCTCATTCAACCTGGAGGACAGCAACACGCAACATCTCTAACTAAGCTCCTGCACAGATACTTCCTCAAGCACGCTACTCACTGAACGTGTCTTCTGAGCAAGCCTCTCACCACACGGCATCTCCAGCACCAGACTGTCTTTCATATAATATATTTTATATAAGAAAACCACCACCTAGAGTTTCCATCCATCCATCCTGAGTGCTAGACGACATAATATCACATAACCCTACATTATAACTGTAAATTTCATAATACACAATAGAAGCAAAATTATTATTACTGTATCTGAATTATGTTCATTAACAAACTCATCTGACCTCTTGGGAAAACTAGTACCTGTATATTGTACTGTAATGACTAAGATTAATGAAAATCAAAAACCCCTCCGGAAGAGTCATCACATTCAAGTAAGGGGTATGATAGGACACTTACAATCATAACAATTATCAATGGAAAAATATCTGATTATCTGCAACTTTTTTAAACAACAACCAAAGTGCACCGAGGTAATGCAGTGGGGGGCAACCTTCATTGTGGGAGGAACTTTTACATTAAGAGGAGAATGGGGAAGGGGTATAGAGAACAAAAAAGCAAAAAGATAAATATGATGACAGGGAATAATAAATATTCTTCTGTCATGGCCTTCTCCTTAGACTCCAGAGCAGCGATTTTCAACCAATGTGCCGCGGCACATTAGTGTGCCGAGAAGCATCTGTAGGTTTGCCGCGGGAGTTTAAATAGCATTTGGATAGCATTTTAAAAAATAGCATTTGGATAGCATTTTAAAAAATAGCATTTGGATACGTTTTGACATTACTGGTACTTTTATGGAGCGCATAAAGAACCTTTGCATTGTTTTCACACACTGTTTCCTGCACAGAGAGGCCCTCATTTCAAAATCAGTATTAAAATCAAGGTTGTTTTCAACACTGTTCTGCCATGGAATCTGCTCACACACAACTTCTACTGCACACAGAAGTGAGGTGGTTGTCTCGAGGGCAGCTGCTTTCGCGGTTTTATGAACTAAGGGAGGAGCTTCTTATATTTTTGACATCAGAAGAATCTGAGCTGGCTGACCTGCTTAGTAATGAAACCTGGTGCAATGAAGTTGCATTCCTGGCTGATATATTCCAAGCCAAGAACACTCTTAATAAGAACATGCAGGGAAAGAATGAAAATATTCTGACTTGTACTGACAAAGTTAGCTCTTTTAAGGAAAAACTAACACTGTGAGGAGCCAGAATAAAAAAAGGGAACAAAGTTGAAATGTTTGAACTGAAAAAAAAAGTTGCAGACTGGACAAAAATCTTGTCAGATTAATTCTACAAAGTTTGTCGCTACTGAGTAAAAACATTGAAAAGCATTTCCCATCACTTAATGTATCTTCCTTGGACTGGGTGAGAGATCCGTTTGTGGTAAGTGCTTGCGAGTCAGCAGGATTAACTGTTGCCGAAGAGGATGAGCTGACGGAAATCAGAAACGACAGAGGACTGGAACTGAAGCACCTATCAACAGATATGACTTCATTCTGGTTGTCCCTTCGAGAGGAATACCCCATCATTACAAAGAAGGCAATTGAAGCACTTCTTCCTTTCTCAACATTGTATCTATGTGAAGCTGGCTTCTCTGCTATGAACACAATGAAAAGCAAGAACAGGTCATGGCTTCAAACACTGGAGGAGGACTTGGGGGCATGCCTGTCAACCATTCGACCTCGGACAAGGAACATCATGAGACAACACTAAGTACGTACAGGTTTCTCACTGATATTTTTATGTAAGCAAAGGCCTTTTATTTTTACTCATGTTTGTATTTGAATACAATCTATATCTGAAAGTTTCATATTATTTTTTATGAATGGCATCTTTTTCAATGATATCTTGTTTCAATGTGTAGTATTAACAAATATGCACAAAACTTTCAAATTATTTTGAAAACCATGATCAACAATATACTTTTGGCAATAAAATTAATAAATTATGAGTTGTTTAAATTATGAACACATTCTTATCATTCATTTTCTTTTAAATGATCAAATCGATCCTTAAATACTGATGGTGTGCCTCGACCATTTTAGTGCCTGGCTCACTGTGCCGTGAGATGAAAAAGGTTGAAAATCACTGCTCTAGAGTAAAGATCTGCAGGAGAAACAAAATTAAGTACAGTAGGCTCTCATCAATAACGTCTAATAGGTGCCTGAAAAACACCGTTATTAGCGAAAACGTTATTTGTGTGACATTAAAATACATGTAAAAAGGGTTTATTGGTGCCGCCGCGCCAAGAATTTCACCCATTTTTTCCCCTTTGAAACCCCCTAACACTTTTTGTTAGCCGAAATAAAAAGAATTGTTATTCAATCATCAAAATAAAGAGTTTGAGTAATATAACACTTAGCTTGGGGGAGTTTTTGAGGTGCTTGGTGTGATGGTTGTTCCATATCTGAGGGCCATTAACACTTGCACTGTCTTTCATTCTACAGGCTAACCATTTCACAGGAAAATGCTGTTATTACTAACAACCTGCTTCTATCGCCTTTATCATTCATAGCTCGCCTCGTATTTCCATCACAACCGAAATATTTTTAGCCAGCGCAATACTCTTCTTGGTCTCCTCTAAGTTCCTATTAAAATTTCACACTGTAGACTCAGGACAGTTCAATTTCCTCACTTTAAAAGTTCCTGGGCATTCAGGTGGCAAATCACTCCCTCCACCATCTCCTCTAGCCCCCACAGGCAAAAATGCGGAAGCCATTATTGATCACCGACCCTAACAACCACTGGTTATAGAGGCGAAAATCTCACACATGGGCGCAGCGCTGTATTCCACGTAGCGTGAGTGAGAGTGAGGCGGAGCGGACAACAACGTCATCAACATGGCGGCAAACAAACGCTATCTTTGATGCGCTCGGATGCTTCCCGCGAAATCTCCGTTATTCAAGAGAATCTAGACGTTATTATCGAAAATGGGTATCTATTGTAATTTACCATTATTGTCGAAAACGTTATTGTGGAAGTCGTTATTGGCGAGAGCCGACTGTATTAAGCAATGTTCTATAACAGTCTTAAATACTGTCTTACCTTCAGATTCTCCTCTGTTGGAAAATTAAGGAAATGGCCTAAAGTGGAGGTGAAGGGAATCGTAGCCATCCATTTACGAGACTTGAGAGGTAAGACGATGTCTCCGGGTACAGCATATTCGTGATTCGCTGCAATACAAAATATGTACTAGCATTAATAATCAACTACTTCTTGAAATGTGGAAATACAGTATAGTCAAGTATAGTTCACTTACAGGAAACGATTTACCGAGGGGCACATTTTCCGGAAAATTCCAGGAAAATTCCGGGGATGGGGGATTTTTTCCGGGTTTGAGAGATGAAAATCAGGTGCATTTTCTGAAAATTCCGAGAAAAATTTTCCATTACCCGGAAAATTCCGGGAATGAGGGATTTTTTTTCCGGGTTCAAGAGATGATGCAATGGGCAATTTCTGGAACTTACAAGAGCATTTTTCTGTTACCCGGAAAATTCAGGGGACGAGGGATTTTTTCCGGCTTTGAGAGAGGATATCAATGTACTGTGTATATGTATTTATTCTTTACCTATATATATTCCCAAAGGAGTTTACTTCCATATACTGTAGTATAGTCTGGATTTACACGGATTTCCTTTACGTGTTTGGTCATTTACGCGGCGCCTGGCCAGACCGGCAATTATTAGTTACGTGGTACATTCCATCATTTAAGCGGGAAGCAGCGCTGGCAGGGTGCGCACTAGGTCGCCCAGTCAACAAAACATTACCAAGTTCTTCACCCGCCACCCACCACAGCCAGCCCATGTCAGTGATAGTGAGGTTATGGACTTCGAGGGGTTTGACAAAGAGGCCCTGCAAGCCTCTGTGGTGGATAGTGATACAATTGATACAAGTGTGTACAGGTGAGGGCCAATAATCTGCCCTCTGCCTTGGAACCAACCCCCCATCCCCATGTGCCCAGCCAATTCTTCTACTAACGTAAGTGTTAAAAACCTAATATTATTGATATTTCTCTTAAATATTAATTGTGTGCATACCATCATAAAATTAAGATGTTATTTTTACTACAACGTACGTATTGTGTCGGAAAAAGGGTAGTCTGGGGTTGGCCCAGTCTCTATTTCGATTAATCCCATATGTTCTGTTATTTCGTTTACGCGTTTCTCGTTTCACGCGGACTTCCACGGGTTCAATTGACCGCGTAAATCCAGACTATACTGTATTACAATCAACTTCATCTTTGTAATCTTAATTTATATTGTGTTCTAGTCCAATAAATAACAAGTGCAATAAAGTAACTAGTCTATTCCGATCTTTTATTTCATTTACCCACTAATATTCTCGTCTGTGCACAAGTGATTTTTGCATTTGCCAGTAAGCTATAGGGTTTCAATGTACAGTGTACATGAATAATGGTCAGTAATATAAAATTATGTGACTTCAATGAAAGATAAACTATTTATCATTGCAGTTTATACTATCTGACATATCTACTTATGATATTGCCCATTATTATGAATACAGAAAAAAAAATTGAAGTTTTCCCCACAATATTGTAAATTTACCCTCTATATTTTAATTGTTAAATATGGATTCCTCACGTTTTTGTCACTAAAAAAAAAAGGTTAAAACATTAACGTAAGCATTTGAATTTTTTAGTGACTTTTGGCACTTATTGGGGATACTGCCGAAATTGGCCAACGCGGTGAAAGGGTAAAGACAAAAGAAGAAATAGAATGAAAAAATGTAGTAAATGAAAGTAAAAATTACATCATCAGGTAAATAAAATACTATAAATTTCAAGTTTAACCCCGTTTGTATCAGCAGGCATTCATAAGTCGGGGACCCCCGATAAACCAAAGTTAAAATTTTTCTCTCTCTACAGTAGACCCTTGCCATTCACGAGGGATAGGTTCCAAGAAATGGCGTGAATTGGCAAAACCATGAACAGCAACTTATACTGTACTACTTTAGTGCACTACTGTTTACCTATATTACCAAACAACTGACCAGCTGTGGCAGCACTCATCCCCTCTTTTAACTTATCTAATAATAAAACTTTCTTTGTCAGGGTATCACTGACTTCTGCCTTTTACATTTTACTCCACTAGCATCACTAGCACTGACGCTAGGCAGTCTTTTAGGGTCCATTTCACGCAGAAACACTAAAGTTTTGAGAGTACAACATGAAAAGCTGCATGGGGTAATTCCTTGTGCTGCGGGAAAAGGCTTATAATCTAGCTACCATAGCCACCATCTGCTTACTGCAAATCATCGAAATCGCGATTCACAAACCCACGGATGACAGGGGTCTACTGTATTTTTTTAATTTTTTTGCAGCACCACAAGATGCCAAGGTGTCGACATAGGCATACCAGTGCTTCCACTATCAGGCCAGGTCAGTTTTTAAAGACAATTTAACTAAAAAGTATCAGTGATTTGAAGTTGGGACAAACTCAAACAGTGACCACACTAAAATATTTTGCTTGTGTATTCCAAAGATTTTATATATATAGCTCCTCTCCGACTTACGACCTACTCGACTTATGACCACCCGCACTTACGACCTGCCTCAGTCGTACCAAAATTTGGTCAAATTACGTATTTTCGAGTCCCAAAGTCAGTACACAGAAATTTTTTTCGTTTGTAATTCACTTTAAAATGGCTGGCAAGCTCAAAGGGGGTGTTTTGTGGTGCTGAGAAGAAAAAGAGACACCCATTTTAGATTTTCTATGTATTATTTAAGCATTTCCGACTTACGACCTGGATTTGGGTCCTTAACCCCCTCGTAAGCCGGGGAGGAGCTGTATTATTAACTATTATATATTACTTCATAATAATAGACAAGAGTGATTACTTAGTATAGATATTGGCTTAGATTTTCATATTGTTACCAGCATTTCTCATGTTGTTCCACATGTCTCTCAGTATCCTCATGTTTGTTGTTTAAGCCACACAAGACATTTTCTTCTCACATTGCTTCAGATTACTCTCTACCCTGAACTCCAAAATGACGGGTAATTTAACTGTTAGTGGAAGTGATAATGGTGAAAGCCTATGAAAGCTAGGAAGGCAATTAATTTGTAAACTAAATTGGAAATCCTATGTAAATTTAATGAGGGAGTACAACACACTGATATCACTAAACATTTCTTTTAAGTAATAATTTATTGCTGTACTGCATGCATTTTACTTATTATTCTTATTACTGGTTAATAATCATTGTGTACACCACAAATGTTCTTTAAGAACATGACTTTTTAGTATATTTTGATGTTTCGGGGAAGTTGTTTTTTGCAGGAATGTACAGTATCTCAGCTTTTAAAATGAGAACCTGTTGGACAATGGGATCCAATTTAAAAGAAAATCAATTTACATTTTTTTTTTTGGGGGGGGGGGGGTGGCAGAAGTTAAAGTACATACTGTATACAGGTAAACCTCGTGATACGATATCCCAGGATGCGATATTCCACTTCAACGATGGTTATAAATTAAGACCATCTCACAATATACTGTACAATACAATCAAAACAACTCAATTTAACAATATCCATCAAATGGCCATTAATCGGAAAAAATTTCTCTAACAAAAAAACTGTGTTGTATACTGTACAGTATATTGTTGGCTATACAGTAATACAGTAATGAACCTGATATGTAAAAAAAAAAAAAAAATAGCATGTGGATACTAAAAAGTGTGAGCACGTTGTAATATAATTATACAATACACTGGATACATATACTGTACCTGTATATCTTACCTTTTCTAGCAACTTCAGTAAAAACGGTGATTTGATCTGGATTTGGATGAACACCGAGCAAACAAGCCAAGAATTCCTTCCCAAATACTGATAAATTCTCAGGTGTAATCATGACGAGGAATCCTGCAATCCAAAAAAGTTCACAAACAATGAAATTTATTGAAATTTTTTTCAAATACATCACCAATCCACAAGACCAAAATGCAGAGCAGTACAGTAGTACTTAAAAACAACTACAGTATATTCTACAAAAAAGCTTCAACATTTATCTCATATAAAAAAAAAATGGTGACCTCAAAGACCAATTAATCACACATTACAGGAAACATTTAGACTTCACGAGTACAGTAGACAGAGAATAAGAAACACTTCTGGAAAGCCATGTCTCGATGTTGGGTTGAGGAGCCGCTGTTTCCTTTATACAGAATGCCCTTATAATTCGCAGATTTTTAATTTGTGGTCTTTGATTATTCGCGGATGACACCCTGGATGTACTCAAGAATGTCTGTGGGTAAATTTAAAGTTGGCGCCATTTTTACGGCTGGGATGGGGAACCTGTGAGTTTTATGGCATCCCAGGCAGCTGGGCCATACTCGCTCACTTCGCCTCAGTCCGGGTTAAACATTTGTCCGTTTAACGCGTGTGCTACTCTGCTCTCATAACAACTGTGCTCCTTGTGCTTGTGATGGCTCCCTCAACCACCTTCATCCAGCCAAGGGAAGGTGCCCAAACAAATAAAGGTCATGCATTTCTCCCATATATATGCTTGGCTACACATGACAATGTACACCTGGCAATGGGAGCAGATAAAGGAAGTGAGTGACTGCTAGTTACAGCACCATCTGCAGTTGTAACTCTCCTCACTCCCTGCCATATTTCACTAGATTTACTGTTATTATTAGTGTTTACTGATAGAATAGTGTTTAATAGTGATTAATCATGGCTTTGTAGCTGTTAGTCTGTCATTGTAACCACCAGGATAATGGGACAAGCAGTGAGGTGTTATGTGTTTTTCAACTCGTATTTTCAGGTAGATATACGTAACTTTCTTCATTTATTTTTACTCAGTTACATGCACACAACCATCCAAAATACATATTATGAAGAAAAGGCATTTTAGATGCACAGAATAAATAGATAATGCTACAGCTATTCTGTCTGTGCAGATGCTTCTGTTGAGTTGTGCGCATGAGAACCTTGAGAAGGAAAAGCAAATCCCTTGATCAGGCGTTAGCATGTGAGGCGCCCGAATAGCTAGCAACCAATCAGCGATTTCTCCCACTGAAAATATGCGGATCATGGCTGCTTATGGAGAATATTTTGATTAATATTGAAGAGTTGGAGGCATGTAAGGCAGTAAGAAGTTGTGATATAATAATAAATATACAGAAGTATATTGGATAGGACCTAAAACAAAGAGTATGGTGTGAAAGAATTGAAAAGGATTGCGCCTAGTTGAAACCTGTTTTGGCTCCGCCCTTTTTAAGTGGGCGCTGTCCGATTTCATTCACTATTGGTGACTTTGGTGTAACAATATTGATAATTACTCAAATATGATCAAAACTTTAATATCATTACTCATAAGATACTTTAAACAAGGGTGAATAAGTTGATTACAGTTCTGTAAGTGCAAAAATTAAGACGTAAACGAACCTGAAATTCGTTATATTTAGTGGAAATATATGCCAAAACCTAGCCACGAGAGAAGAAGCTTAATGGTCCGTGGAGGAGCTGCTCTGATTGTTACATGTGGTTTCAGAATCTGGGAGAAATTACCTGAACAGCGGGCCCGATTTTTTGTGTTATTCTTATTTATTGTTGACTGATTGACTTTTTTCCTTTTTTGTCTTTCTTTTCATAATTTTCTATATATTTTCTTCACTATTTCTTTCCATATTGTGTCCAAATAACAGATCTCCTAATTTTATTATTTTCTGAAGACTGTGTTGTACAATAATTATTCCCAAGACGCGGTACAACATCGCATTTTTTAATGACAATCCGGGAATAGTTAATGTGTTAGCTATTCCGTGCATCTAAAAAGCCTTAAGTCTCCTCTTGCTATAGCCAATAAGGTACTTCACACCACCCCCGCACATGCGCTGTAGACGCTTAAAAAGACAACACGAAGTAAGGAGCGCTGGGTGAGGAGGGAAGGGTCAAAACTTCTCCACCAGATGTCAACAACAAATGGTGACATTTGTGACTGACCAAATATAGTAATATTGGAAAATGAATAACTCGGTTATCCTTATTTTCTGGCGGAGATATCATAGAAGAAAAATGTCTTAGAAATGTCTATACATTTACTTTTATCCTCTTTACCACTGATTGGCTCGTTAGCCACTTGGGCGATCAGTCACATCTCTGTTACTTTTCTTTTTTTTTATCCTCTTCACCAAATGATCAGCTCGTTAGCCACTTGGGAGATCGGTCACGTCTCTGTCACGCACTGTTGGCAAGTACTGAGCATGCACCGGCTCCTGAATGTACCTGAACCCGCTCCTGTGTTGGTCAAGTCTTGTCTTGAAAGAGCTCACACTCGGTGCCGTCACAACACTTTCTGGTAGATTGTTCCAAGAGTTCACAACCCTCTCTCCGAAAAAGTTTGCCCTCACAGTTTTCTGGACTTGTGGCTTCTTCAATCTTGAGCTGTGACCCCTTGTGGGGCGAGTGTTCGCCAGCTCCAAGTAAGAACACTCGACTGAGTAGTGCCCCTTGATATGCTTATACAAATCAATTAGGTTACCCCTTGCCCATCTGTAGTATAAGCTAGGCAAGTTAAGGCGCTCCAATCTCTCAGGGTAGCTGAGGTGCTGAAGTGCAGGCACCAGTCTGGTGGCCCTCCTTTGAACATTTTCAATCGACTGACAGTCCCTAGCATATCTCGGGGACCAGACGGGGTGACAGTACTCCAGATGGGGAAGCACTTCACTCCTGAAGATTGTTACGAGGGACGGACCGTCTAGATAACTGAACGACCTTTTCATAAGACCCAATAATTTATTTGCCTGATTTACCTTTTTCTCACAAAGGCCCAAAAACTTCAGCTCATTGTCAACATACACACCTAGGTTCTTCTCACATTCAGTCTCAAATAGTGCAGTTTCTTCATCCCGCTGGGACATATGATTATCCTCCTTACCATTGGTAAGCCTCAGGTGCATTCTCTTACTCTTCGTGACATTAAATCTCAGCAGCCATTTCTTCGACCATTCCTGGAGTCTACAGACGTCCTTCTGCAGCTCTTCACAGTCCGCTTGGTTCTTGATTTCCTGAAATAACTTGGCGTCATCGGCAAACATTTGTATGGAGGAGTGTACAACGTCAGGCATGTCATTTATGAAACAAACAAACAACAGCGGGCCCAATACACTGCCGTGTGATACCCTGCTTGTGACAGGTACGGATGATGATTTTGTGCCATTAATCACCACACACTGCTTGCGGTCATGTAGAAAGTCTTCTATCCACACTAAGACATTTCCCTGAATTCCGTACCCTTCCAGTTTGATTTTCAGCCTTTCGTGGGGTACACTGTCGAAAGCTTGGCAAAGTCTCGGTAAATATTGTTGATATTACCACCCCGTTCCAGAATATGGGTCCAAATATTCATTACCTTGAGTAATTGTATTAAGCAGGAGTGCCCCGGCATAAAACAGTGTTGGTAATCCTTTACAAGGTTGTTTTGTAGTAGATGTTTCATCGTGACATCTCTGATAATACTCTCAAGTACTTTACATATTATGCTGGTCAGGCTCACTGGTCTATAGTTGTTTGTGGAGTGACGATCACCCTTCTTGAAGATAGGAGTCGCATTATGAAAAACATATTAATAACAGCGAGAGAGAGACTGGTGCTTTACTATACTCACTGTTTTTTCATTGAAAAAGAATTTAAAAACACTGCAATTTCACTATGTTTTATAGTGGCCACTGTCGTAGTTATGGAAAATGTGTTAAAAGGTGGTTATTTCTAAATTAAACCTAACCCAACCTTAGTTGATAAGAAAAACCAAGTGGCAGAAGCAGTTAGAAGACCTCACCAACCTAACCAAAGAAACCTACCAAACCTGAACTAACTTCCTAGCTGTCAAGCTCAACCCTCTGGACCCCCAGCATATTAAACTGAAAGAATTTACTGGGTACTACAGTATATGGCGCAATTTTACGGGTTTTGGGGGGATTTAGAGTAGCAGTCCGATCCGTGTGGCTCATAAACTTACACTGCCAACTGGCTACTATCATAAATTGATCCAAAAATAGCATAAAATGTGCTTTTCACTGAATTCCTTTAGTTAAGCAAGGTACTGTACTTAGTTAATTTAAAGTCCTTAAATCTACGACCATTCTGTTTGTTTTTACAAGCTGACAACACATAACAGCTACTGAAACACATATCACGAATTTGTGTTAGAAACTTTGGTGTCATTCCATCTGCCACCATTACGCTATACTTATTACTAGACATAACACAGAGGCTACACTCTACTTACTCAATAACAGTCTTGACAGAAGTGCCTCTCTCTAAGAGCTTCCCGGACACATTATTACCAAAATCTTGATAGCAAATAAAACAATTATAAACCATTGATTCTACACAAGTTACTTAATTTCTAATTATAATAGTAAATTATGACTTGTTTATATAGTAAAAAATATAAGGGGACAATTATATAAGACTCATTTAGTATGATGCATGTGAGAATCAAATGAATTGAATAACACAATTTTTTCTCATTGGTAAAACTGTTGCGGTGTGTTGATACTGGGAGGAGGAGGAGACGTCCCTCACAAAGTCCAGGAAACGTGTGTTGATATACGGAGAACTGGATTAACTATCAATTAATAACATTGTAAGTGTCTAAAAGGATAAATTAAAGTTAATAAAGGTATATGCCATTGATGAAGTTAAATTTTCGGCTGAACTCTAGATCCAAGAGGTATGGATGGATCGTTATTTACCGCCATATAAGCATTTCTATAGGCATTGCAGGTGTAAATGTAATATTAATACAAATCTTTATTAATACTATAATGTTGACTCTATAATTAATCTACCTAAATATTCTTAAAATATATGATTAATAAGGAAAAATTGTCCTATCGTCATTATTTCCATCGCTTAACCACCAATATCCAAACCAGATTTTCTTTCTATTTCCACCACAATCAGGATTTGTTTTACAGTAAATTAAATATTTTAAACTTAATTTAAATTAAGGTAACTTAATTACAATTATTATAAAATTGTTGTTCTTAAGTTGACTTTGTTTTATTTTCAATTTTAGATTCACAGTAGTAATAAATGATTGGTTAGCGAGGGACTTTAACTATGGCGACATCGACTGAAGAAATGGGTTCACGCCCAGTTGGCACCAGCTACCAAGTCATGTTGTCCATGTTACTTAGTTCACGACAAAACCAGGCTAAGGTGCAAATATTACAAGGGAAATTACGACGGGATGAGGGATGAGATAAGGGGTATCCACTGGCCTGACTCACTAAGGCATAAGAACGCAGACCCTACACTGAATATCATAGCCAGTAAAGTGAACCATTTGATCGAGAAATATATACCCAAGACCAAACCCAGTACCCCGAGGAATACAAGGAGACCCCCTACACATGAACCATGCGGCGGTCGACAAAGTTAAGAAGAAAACCCAGAAATTCAAGGCGTGGGATAGGTCAAACAACGAGAAGGACAGGGGGATGTATGCAAGAGCCAGGAACCAAGCAAAGTCAGAGTATAGAAGGGCTGTAAAGGAGTTCCAGAGACTGGTTACAAGCGAGGTCAAGTAAAACCCAAAGGCGTTTTACCGCGATGCAAAGTTGAAATTAAAAAAGCGAGTAGGAGTATCGGACCTGAGGCTTGAAGATGGAAGTTACTCAGATTCTGACCAGGACAAAGCTGAGGCATTGAACAGTTTTTTCTTCGGTGTTCACAAGAGAAGATGCAATCAATCTTCCTGAGTTTAAGGACAGACGGTTCGACACAGCACTGACCCACATTGAGATCACAGGGGAGGTTTTAAGAAATAAACTGTCAAAGATAAAGGTTCATAAGAGTCCTGGCTCTGACATGGTGTATCCCAGCGTGCTAAGACGCTCACCCACAAAGGGTCACAGCTCAAGATTGAAGAAGCCGCAAGTCCAGAAAACTGTGAGGGCAAACTTTTTCGGAGTGAGAGTTGTGAACTCTTGGAACAATCTACCAAAAAGTGTTGTGACGGCACCGAGTGTGAGCTCTTTCAAGACCAGACTTGACAAGCCCTAGAGCAGGTTCAGGTACATTCAGGAGCCAGTGCATGCCCAGTACTTGCCAACAGTGCGTAACAGAGACGTGATCGATCGCCCAAGCGGCTAACGAGCCGATCAGTGGTGAAGAGGGTAAAAGTAAACATTACCTAAGATGTGGATGGGTCAATGGGTCACTGTCGTTTCCTATTTACTGCACCAGAGCCGTAGAGAGAGATAGTGAAGATAGAGACAACATCAAAGTTATACAAGAAAACAATGAAATAATAAATTAGTTTGATTGTACATGAGAGAGAGAGAGAGAGATTCCTGTATGAGGATGCAGACAGCCCTTAATTATGATATAAGGAATGTCTACTCGTCCACCTTAAGGTCAACTCACTACACGACCTACCTGTTAATAGTCTCAACTAATCAGAGGAAAGGTAAAATAAAAAAAAACATTACGTATTGAGTTTAATTATATATCTTAGGTAACTATACTGGGTTTTTTCGTGACCTAACTGAGGTGTATAAAAATCTCAGAATGTCCAAACCTGGATCGCGGACGCCCGCCCCACAAGGGGTCACATCTCATGGTTGAAGAAGCCACAAGTCCAGAAAACTGCAAGGGCAAACTTTTTTGGATTGAGAATTGCGAACTTGAAACAACCTGCCAGAGAGCGTTGTGACGGCACCAAGAGTGAGCACTTTTAAGGCCAAACTTGACCAACACTGGAGCAGGTTCAGATATATTCAGTACTTGCGAACAGTGTGTGTAATAGAGACGTGACCAACCGCCCAAGCGGCTAGCGAGCTGATCAGTGGCGAAGAGGATAATTGCAAACAAATAAGTAAAAGAAGTTATGTGTCCGTAATAATACACAATGTATATCCAGGTAACTCACAGCCTCAGTCAACACGAAAGCTCATTGAACCAAATATAGACTTATCTTGTTCTTCTTTTACAATAAGTGACTCTCGTGCTGGGCTGCATTACTTCTAACACCCGAGGGAGAAAAACCAGTGTAAAGTTTTTAAAGTCCTAAGAAAAAGTAGTTAAGCAATAATCCCAATTAAAAGGTAAAAAAAATATGTGTATTAAATTTTTGCATCCTAATTCTGTGTTTTTTTCTCAGCCAGTTTAATGTAGTCTTCCTCCTTCACCTACGAGAACACTTGTGAATATTCAGTGAGATATTTCGTTGGTGCAGGTAACTTATCACCTTACTCTCACTCCTTCCTACTCCCTTCTTTCCTCCTTTTGCTTCCTTTCTTCTTCTTCTTTCTGTTTCATTTCTCCTTTCTCCTTACCACTCTTTCCGCCATTCCTACCCCTCTCTTCACTCTTCTCTCCTTCCTCTCCCTGCCTCCCTCATTCTTCATACTTGCCCTCACACTGTACCCTCATCCTCCATCCTCACCGTCCACTCACACTCTCCACCCGCACCCTCACCCTTTCGCTGCACCCACACCAACCACCCATATCCTCCACACTCTCACCAGCCACCCACAATATTACCCTACACCCACACCTTCACCAAACACCCACACACTCTGCCCACACCCCCCACTCACACACTCCACACCTCACCCTCCACACCCTCCACCTTCATCCTCCACCCTCACCAACCACCTACACACTCCACCTTCACCCTCCACTCACACCCTCCACCCTCACCCTCAGCCCTCACCCTCCACCCTCATCCTCCACCCTCATCCTCCACCCTCACCAACCACCTACACCCTCCACCTACACCCTCCATCCTCACCAACCACTCACACCCTCCACCCACACCCTGCACCCTCACCAACCACCCACACCCTCCACCCACACCCTGCACCCTCACCAACCACCCACACCCTCCACCTCCACCCTTACACCCTTCACCCACACCCTCCACCCACATTCTCCACCCAAATAGAAAGAGGAATTTTACTTAGATATCTATAGTGGAAGAAAGGAAGGTGTGAAGTGTAAGAGGTGAGAGGGTGAGGGATGAGGTGTGAGGGGTGAGGTGCGACAGTTGAGGTGTGAGGGGTGAGGAGTGAGGGGTGAGGGATGAGGTGTGAGGGGTGAGGTGTGAAGGGTGAAGTGCGACAGGTGAGGGGTGAGGGGTGAGGTGCGACAGTTGAGGTGTGAGGGGTGAGGAGTGAGGGGTGAGGTGTGAAGGGTGAAGTGCGACAGGTGAGGGGTGAGGGGTGAGGTGTGAGAGATGAGGTGTGAGGGGTGAGGTGTGAGGTGCGACAGTTGAGGTGTGAGGGGTGAGGGGTGAGGTGTGAGGGATGAGGTGTGAGGGATGAGGTGTGAGGTGTGAGGGGTGAGGTGTGAAGTGCGACAGGTGAGGGGTGAGGGGTGAGGTGTGAGGGGTGAGGTGTGAGGGGTGAGGTGTGAGGGGTGAGGTGTGAGGGGTGAGGTGTGAGGGGCCAGGTGTGACATGTGAGGAGTGAGGGGTGGGGTTTGAGAGGTGTGACAGGTGAGGGGTAAGGTGTGAGCAGTGTGGTTTGAGAGGTGAGGTGTGAGGGATGAGGTGTGAGGTGTGTGAGGGATGAGGTGCAAGGTGTGATAGGTGAGGGGTAAGGTGTGAGCAGTGTGGTCTGAGGGGTGAGGTGTGAGGGATGAGGTGTGAGGTGTGAGGGATGAGGTGCAAGGTGTGATAGGTGAGGGGTAAGGTGTGAGAGGTGTAAGGTGTGAGAGGTGTAAGGTGTGAGGGGTGGGGTGTGAGGTGTGAGGGATGAGGTGCAAGGTGTGATAGGTGAGGGGTAAGGTGTGAGAGGTGTAAGGTGTGAGAGGTGTAAGGTGCGAGGGGTGAGGTGTGAGAGGTGGGGTGTGAGGTGTATGCTTTAGGTAGAGGCAACAGGTGAGCTCTACCTGGTTTCTTCATCTTTAATTCTGTTATCAGTATTTCCAACAAGTTTAAACCTCCCCTTCCCTCCCCTTCCCTTCCCTCCCCTTCCTTCCCCTTCCCTTCCCCCCATCTTCTCTCTTGCACTCCTCTCTCCTCCCTTCCCCTCCCTTCTCCATCCCATCCCCCTCCTACTCTTGTCTCCCTTCCCCCACCCCACCTCTCCCATGCCTTCTCACTCTCCTTTCTCTCTTTTTCCCCTCCTCTCCCTTTCCCCCTCTCCCTCTACTTCATCTCTCTTCCCCCTCCTCTTCTCTCCTTCCTTCTCCCACCCTCCCCCTCTCCCCCTTCCTTCTCCTTCCTCTTTTCTCTCTCTCCCCCTCTCTCTCTATCATCACGCCCGACATTCTCAAAATCTATATGTGGAATCCCCTAACTGGTTGTGTTAGACCATACTTAACTACCTGTATCTTATTGCTACTAAGTAAATGTGTCTAATTAAGGTACAAAATCATAAAGAGTAATTTTGATGTTATTTCTATGTATGACACGCCATGGCGGACAAAGCTATGTTTTGATTACATATTATTTTGCTTTATTTTGAACACACAGTAATTGTATTGAGAGAAAATCAGTTTAAAATAATTTGCACTCGTGAATTATATTTTATTCTAATGCAGCTCCACAAACTCGAATAAAATAAAATTAAAGAACAATAAAGCGCTTCATAAATACCTTGAAAAAATTAAAAAGTTTATTATTTACTGTTATAACAATGAATATCTTAAGAGCTGCCATGTCTCTAATACATATTAATACGAGTACAGAACCGTCACATTACTTTTACAGATATCTCCCTAACTTCCGAAAGTCATTCATTTAGTTGTATCATATTTACATAAAAAAAACAAGTAAATTCAATGTCCTATTTTCGCTGATTATTCCATTAAGAATATAAAATTGCGTGTCAGTAATCAATTGCTACCTGTCAAAAATATATTGGATTAATTTTTCGCTCAGTAGCAATTATGGCGCGTCGTTTATTTAACAAAAATATGTTATGACGAGATAGAGAAATCACCAGTGTCAGATTATTTTATTATTATTATTATTATTATTATTATTATTATTATTATTATTATTCTTTTCACAAATCACACTGTCACAAATCACTGTCACGAGTCACACTTACGAATCACACTGACACGAATCACAGTCACTTACCGTCATTGTTTGTCACTTTATTTTCCATCACCGGTTGACACCAGATACAGATGCCACTAACTGTCAGGAATAATGACACACACACACACACACACACACACACTACTACTACTTTCCTGTCACTCGGAATAGCGTATGACGATCATCCAGATATGATGCAATGATATGAGTTATTAAAGATGTCACCTTCGTTGGTAAGCTCAGAGGTGACTCGAGAGGCCGATACGGGATCGAGAAGGTCGTCCACAGATGTTGCGCGTGTGGAGGGCGACCTCTAGTGCGAGAGGGGCGGCGGCAGCGTCTTTCCGGCGTTGGCGCTTGTCTGCATTTGATACTGTCAACATACCATCTCCTGTCAAAGCTTGAACATTTCGCCGTTAGGGGACTTATCCCACAATTGGTCTGTTTAACAGGTAGCAATATGTCTGCTATAATAATCATCAATGTGACTCCTCACCAATTTTGTATGGCGTCCCTCAAGGCTCCATTCTCGGTCCTGTACTGTTCTTGTTGTACATAAATGATATAGTCCACTCCAGCACACTCGTCGAATACAACTTATTTTCAGATGATAGTAATCTCTATGCCAGCAACTCAGATCTCCATGAGACATAGATGTGAATTTTGGTGGGCAACCAAAACGGCTGAGGATCCGCCAGAGGGCCTCCCTGTTGACCGAGTCGAAGGCCTTGGTTAGGTTGATGAAGGCCATGTACAGGACATGACGCTGTTCTCTGCACTTTTCCTGTATCTGGCGGGAAGCAAAGATCATGTCAGTGGTGCCACGTGATGGTCTAAAGCCACAGGGAGATTCTGGGAAGAAGTTTTCCGCCTCAGGAAGAAGTCTGTTTAGGAGTACTCGAGCGACAATCTTGCCAGCTACGGACAGCAGTGAGATCCCGCAGTAGTTGCCACAGTCTGACCAGTCTCCCTTGTTCTTATAAATATTAACGATCAAAGCATTTTTAAGAGTTTGGGGGATTCCTCCCTTTCCTATATATTCTCCAGGAGAGAGTGGAGACGGCTGGTAAGCAGAGATCCTCTTGCTTTAAACACCTCTGCTGGGATTCCATCAGGTCCCGAGGCTTTGTTATTTTTCATCTGTTTGATGGCAGTAGTTACCTCCTCCAGGGATGGAGGATAGCTGAGGTGGGTCAGTTTTGGATGCCGAGGGACCTGCTGGGTAGTCAGGGCATCCACATCAGTGTTTTGGTTGAGCACTGAAGGATGTCTTCTTTGTCTTTAATTAAAGTTTTACATCGGATGAGCGGAAGGGGGCTGCCGCATGAGTGATTGGCCCATAATATATTTTGGTGGAATTGAAAAATTCGCGCATTTCAGGTTGATCTGCAAGTTTTTGCGTTTCACATGCTTTACTTTTCAACCATTCGTTTTTTAGATTATGAAGTTCTCGCTGGGCCGCCGCTTTCTTCTTGCAGAAGGTATCAGCTTTGATTCGAAACTGATGGTTGTTCTGCCAGTCAGTTAAAGCAGCACGTTTATTATCGACGAGTACATTGATTGCCGGGTCATTTTCATCAAACCAATTCTGGTGTATTCTTTTGATCTGGCCGAGGGTCACTCTGCAGGTTTTTGTCATGACAGTGTCGAGAATACCCCATTCGGCACTGGGATTTGGGTTGTTTGTTGTCGGGTTGTTTATCAGACCATGTTTGAGCTGCTCTCTGAAAGCATGTGCTACTGCTGGATCCTCCAGACGCTTAGTGTTAAAACCTTTTCTGGAGGCTTGTTGCCTTCGCTGTTTTGAGGCGACGCGAGGTGAGAGTTGGGTCTGACGAGCAGATGATCAATTTCACAGTGATTTGAGCCACGTATGGCTCGGGTGATGAGGACATCTCGGCGATCTCTTTCTCTGATAATGATGTAGTCAATGATATGCCAGTGTTTGGATCGTGGGTGTTGCCACAAACCCTTGAGCTTGTCGGCTTGCCTAAACAAGGTAAAGGTGATAGCACACACACACAACACATTTTACTTATTTTCTGTAGTGGATTAATAAGTGAATGAGTGGTGGATAACTTGGATTGTAACCTCACTGTTAAAAATCCATCCTATATGCGTGTCTAAGTGGGGATTACAGGGCTAGTGTCCCATCGTCTTAAAATCCAATTACCATTGTTTAAGCAAGGGGATTACTTGGCTAAAATCCCACCGAATTAAAATCCAATAGATATATTTGAAATGAGGATTAATTACCTGGTTAAAATCCCAGACAAAAAATATAATGATAATTATCCCACTGAACGTTCACTTAGCACCAGTTATGAGACAGCCTTGACTGTATGCGTTCACTTAGCACACGTTAGTGAACCTTAATGAATCCTAATCCTGGTTTATTAACTCGACGAGAACGACAGACATACAGCACGAATGAACAGACTTACACACGGACGGATAGACAAAGTAAACACCACACACACACACACACACACACACACACACACACACACACACACACACACACACCCCTTCTGTTCAAATTCAACTCTGTTATAGTTCAGAGTACACCATTTGTGCGTGAAAATCCATGGAAAATTGGCGGATGAGTTTAATTTAAAAACCTTCTGACAGACAGACAGACAGACAGGCAGGCAGGCAGACAGGCAGGCAGGCAGACAGACAAACAAGCAGACACAGACAGACAAATAGACTGACAGACAAATAGATTGACAGGCATATGTACCCCAGCTCAAGTTTTTTGTTTAAGTTTTAGTAACTTGCTTTGTTAGGGTAAGGGCATGCAAGGATAGGCTAGGATAGGTAAGGTTAAATTAGAATAGGTTAGGTTAATGTTAAGGATAGGATAGGTTAAGTAAGATTAGATTATGTTAGGATAGTTAAGGATAGACTATGTTGGATAAGAATAGGTCCAGCTACAGTAAACACACACACACACACACACACACACACACACACACACACACACACACACACACACACACACACACACACACACACACTATTCATACTTTAGCCTGGCAATAATTCACACGTGGACCGCAAGATGATGAATGAAGGTAGAGGAGGCGGCCGTGGGATTGGGAGGGTGGAAGATTAAGGTATGGGAGGGATTAGGATCGTAAGTCCTCAGGCAGGAGATTATAGGAACGTGTCAGTGTTCGGGATTAGGAAATGTGAGCATGACAGGGTTGTGGCGTTGAGGTGTGGGGAGGCGAGGTATGGCTTAGTGAGGCGTGGGGAGGCGTGGAATGGCTTGGTGATGCGTGGGGAAGCGTGGAATGGCTTGGAGAGGTGTGGGGAGGCGTGGAATGGTTTGGAGAGGTGTGGGGAGGCGTGGAATTAGCTTGGTGATGCGTGGAATGGCTTGGAGAGGTGTGGGGAGGCGAGGTATGGCTTAGTGAGGCGTGGGGAGGCGTGGAATGGCTTGGAGAGGTGTGGGGAGGCGTGGAATAGCTTGGTGATGCGTGGGGAGGCGTGGAATGGCTTGGAGAGGTGTGGGGAGGCGTGGAATGGCTTGGAGAGGAATGGAGAGGGGTGGGGAGACGTTGTGATTCGCGGGAAGGTTTAGACGTAGAGAGACGTCGTCAGGTGTGGGAGACGTGGGAGAACCGTCACACACACACACACACACACACACAAGAGGACCAGGGTGTGAAGATCAATGTATATAGATGACCCATGTTGTCCCACAACCAGCTGACTGATAATGTGTTTATTGGTGCTGTACCCGGGGTCTCTCTCTCTCTCTCTCTCTCTCTCTCTCTCTCTCTCTCTCTCTCTCTCTCTCTCTCTCTCTCTTCGTACTCACACACATACAAAATAAACACCAGCTCCAGTGACAGGATTAATTACGACATAAAAAACAAACTAAAAAAATTATTCACTTGTAATTACATCACGAATCAACGAATAAAAAAAAAATAAAAGAAAAAATACACAAAAGGGAAGTAAAAAGACCATTAGTGGGAAGTTCAATAATTAATACACAGTAATTGAGTCACTGATCACGTGGTAACTCAATGAATGACATAAAAAATACAAAAGTAAATCACAGTTACTCAAGATATATTAAAACACACACACACACACACACACACAACGGAAGCAATTATCTTTTTGTACCTCATCTCGATACGTACAGTAATTAAAAACCGCAAAAGTCAAGCCATCCCTTCCTCCTCCCTCCCATTCTCTTCCTTCACATCCCCTCCCTTTCCCCCCAAATCCACACCACCTCCCACAACATCCACACCCCTCACCTCCGTTCCTCCAGCATCCACACCCCTCACGCCCCTTCCTCCAACACCCACACCTCCTCCCCCTACCTTCCTCCAACATCCACACCCCTCACCTCCCTTCCTCCAACACCCACACCTCCTCCCCCTACCTTCCTCCAACACCCACACCTCCTCCCCCTACCTTCCTCCAACACCCACACCTCCTCCCCCTCCCCCATCCTCCTGACGCATTAAAATCGGTCAAGTATATTTTTTTCAATCATTAAAATATTTGGTGGTCGTTAAACACGGCCTGGTCTAGTGTGTGTGTTATTGAGGCAGTCATTTTCTTCGAGTATGATAATAATTTTGTGTTTGGTTGATTTCTGTTTTGATTACAGAGAAAATAAACAAACTGATAAATAAATAAACAAACACACACATACATATACAAACACTCACACATTTATATACAAACAACATATTTTTTCCCCAACTTGACGTATCTGACAATAAACACAAACAAACAAACAATTACCTCTTGTAAAAAAAATTCTTATGCTGTATACAAGGTCTAAAGTTTGTTTGCATATAAATACATCATTAACCACCTCATCAACTATTCATGCAACGCCACAAATTGAAACTGCAACTGTTTTAAGCATCTTTCTCTCGTGTGCAATAATAACTCTGTTGTCAGTGGTGGCGGGAGGGAAGGTTTGTGGCCACCAGGGCGTTAGGCTCGGTATCAAGTTGCTTAAGAGTTAGACTGAGTTTCAACTTTCTTCATTTCCATGGTTCTTAAGACTTGGATTAAGCTTCAAGTTCCTTATAACAATGAGAGAATTTCAAGTATATTTATAGACAGACTTAGTTACAAGGTTCTTCAGAAAGATTCAAGTAGTAGTAGTAGTAGTAGTAGTAGGCAACGATAAAATAGGGTCAGGAGAGTGATGGGGGTGTGTCAGGTGTGGCCCCCAAGGCGCGGTTCTCTAATACCTGGAGGAGGTGACTTCGTTCTTACCTGTCTGTTGGATGAATGGCCACCACATTTGAGAGTCTGCGTCTCTCTCTCTCTCTCTCTCTCTCTCTCTCTCTCTCTCTCTCTCTCTCTCCTAGCGAACACCTCCTGCCTTATTTACCTTCCAGTTTCTATCTCTATCTTTCTCTCTCTATCTCTCTCTTGACATACACCCCCCTACCGTGTATACTTACCGCACATTGGGTTCATAAAGAAGCTTCGCCTTAATATGGTCCAGTGGTTGGTGTTAAGTGACCCCGTCTAGTTAGTGTACAGTCTCGGCGTAATTTTCGTGACATGTTGTATGGTGACTCGTTCAGGATGACACTTTAAACCCAAGTCTTTGAAGGTTTAAATTATCATTCTCGAAGAGTTACTGTATCATCCTCAAGGGGTTGAACCATCGCCCACAAAGGGGTTAAAGATCACCCTTAAGGAGTTAAACCATCGTCCTCAAGGGGGGTTAAAAAATCACACTTAAAAGGCATTAAACTATCATCCTCAAAAGGTTAAACCATCATCCTCAAAAGGTTAAACCATCATCCTCAAAAGGTTAAACCATCGTCCTCAAAAGGTTAAACCATCATCCTCAAAAGGTTAAACCATCATCCTCAAAAGGTTAAACCATCGTCCTCAAAAGGTTAAACCATCGTCCTCAAAAGGTTAAACCCTCATCCTCAAAAGGTTAAACCATCGTCCTCAAAAGGTTAAACCATCGTCCTCAAAAGGTTAAACCATCGTCCTCAAAAGGTTAAACCATCGTCCTCAAAAGGTTAAACCATCGTCCTCAAAAGGTTAAACCATCATCCTCAAAAGGTTAAACCATCGTCCTCAAAAGGTTAAACCATCGTCCTCAAAAGGTTAAACCATCGTCCTCAAAAGGTTAAACCATCGTCCTCAAAAGGTTAAACCATCGTCCTCAAAAGGTTAAACCATCGCCCTCAAAAGGTTAAACCATCATCCTCAAAAGGTTAAACCATCGTCCTCAAAAGGTTAAACCATCGTCCTCAAAAGGTTAAACCAACGTCTTCAAAAGGTTAAACCATCGTCCTCAAAAGGTTAAACCATCGTCCTCAAAAGGTTTCAATTATCCCTTCATCAAGCGCTTAACACCGTCGCGTATAAGAATTGGACGAGCCACTGTACAGCTAGACCCAAGTAATAGTGTAAATCTCCTCATCTCCCTCTGTAGTGGGAGAGCAACCTTGTTTACACAGTGACTCTCTTTGTATTCCTCCCCCGCCCCCTGATGGCTGTAAAGGTGATAGTTGTTCATTTGTTGTCATAGGAATCAGCTGTGATGTACCGGGAATCTATCTTCAATGAGGGACTACACGTGTTTATTGAGGGACTACACGTGTTTATTGAGGGACTACAGGTGTTCAGTGAGGGACTACAGGTGTTCGGTGAGGGACTACAGGTGTTCGGTGAGGGACTACAGGTGTTCGGTGAGGGACTACTTGTGCTCTATCTTCAGAGAGGGACTACAGGTGCTCTATCACCAGTGAGAGACTACAGGTGTTCTATCACCAGTGAGGGACTACAGGTGTTCTATCACCAGTGAGGGACTACAGGTGTTCTATCATCAGTGAAGAACCAAGCAGCAGAGAGGGGTCGGTTGAGGGCTTCTATGATCTTCGTAAAGGTGTCTGGGATCATTGTGAGGGTTTCCAGGGTTATCTTAAGGGCTTCAGATCCCTATAAGGGCTTCCGGGTCCTTTTGAGGGTTCCGAATTCTTATGAGGGTTTTGGGGATTCTTATGAGAGCTTCCGGGTCCCTATGAGTGCTTTAGGGAGTCCTTGTAAGTGCTTCTGGGTCCTCGTAAGGGTTTCTCATCCTTCTGAGGGGGTTCTAGGTCCTTATAATGGCTTCCGGGTCCTTGTCAGGGCTTTTGGGTTCCTTATGAGAGCTTCCGGGTACGTTTTTTGGGCCTTTGGAACCATCAGGGTTATTTTAAGGGACTCTATGGTCCCCAAAATCCCATGAGGGCCAATAATCTCAAATCCTTACACATATCACACCACTGACGGCAACACGACAAAGAAAGACATTATTTACAACCGTACAGATCCTTCGTCGTCGTACCCTGACATCGTCCTTTGATTGACCTCTTGACCTCCAGGAATGACCAGTATAGGAGCCCCTTGTACCGTATACCTATTAAGTGTTTGTGTGGTATCCTACAGAGCACCTCACTAGCACAAATCATCTCTCCACCAGAAAATATCAGTTGTGAAAAATTCTGATAGTGAGTCTAGCATTCATAATATATTCCATCAGCATATTTTCTTTTCTTAGACTTCTGAGCTGCAGAGGAGGATTTTTTCTTTCTTCGAATATTTTTCCATCGTCGAAGTTTTGTGAAGCGATGGAGATTTAACTAGTAATGAAGTCGACCTTTTTAAGTTTTCAGGTACAAGTTGATCAAGAAGTGTGTGCAGTGTGTCAGTGGGAGGGGGGGGGGGGGGTGGAGTGTGTCAGTGGGAGGGAGGAGGGAGGAATGTGTCAGTGAGGGGAGGGAGGAAGGAGGAAGGGGGAGTGTGTCAGTGGGAGGAAGGAGGGAGCTGCACACCCTGGCCAGCAAAGTCTGGCAAAAGATAGAACGATCAGAGCAAGAACTACTTCAGACTTCCACCAGACAACAACAGCCATACATGGTTCCCCAAAAGTTATCAAATCTCAAAAGGTCCATTACCACCCTCGATCTACACGGCCAGGCAATATACAACCTCCCTAGACCAGCATCCGCCAGTAGGGTCGGCGGAATATGAAATTAGGTCCTCAAAACACCCATATATGGGATAGGTTAGGATGTCTAGTGCCTGTGTCGACTGTCAACAACTAACCCATGACACAACCCTAACACACCATTAGCTTAGCTAGGCGGTCAGCCCGCCTTCTCTTACCTCCTCCTAAATTTCTTCAATTTCCTGACTAAAATTTCCTTCCCCCACCTCTAATCTTCTTTCACCCCTCCTTTCTCTAAACACACACACACACACAACAACAAATAAAAAATAAAAGAGGGAGGTAAGGGGGCAAGAAGGACGGGGAGAAGGGAAGAAGTGGGTGGAATGAGTCAGTGGTGGGGAGAGAGAGGAAAGAGGAAGGGGGAGGAGGTGTGTAAGGGGGGAGGGAGGGGGAGGAAGGGGTAAAGTGTGTCAGGACAGTGGGAGAGAGGAAGAAGAAGAGGTGGGGAGGGGGAGGTAAAGTATGTCAGGACAGTGGGAGAGAGGAAGAAGAGGGGGTGGGGGGGGGGGGAGGAAGGGGTAAAGTGTGTCAGGACAGTGGGAGAGAGGAAGAAGAGGGGGTGGGGAGGGGGAGGGGGAGGTAAAGTAAACTACTATCCAAATAATTCACAAAGAGACGGAGCCTACACAATTTATATACACATTTATATTGAAAATAGATGAAATGAATTAAATTAAACAAAAGAGATTAGGTTAAGTTAGATTTGGGAAGGTTTGATTAGGGTAGATTTGGGTTGGGTAGATTAATTTTGGGTAGTAACGAGTAGGTTAGGTTATGCTTGGATAGATTAGGTTAGGTTAGGTTAAGGTTGGTTGGGTTAGGTTAAGTTACGTTAGGCTTCGTTGTATCTCTAAGACAACCCGATCCTTAAACAGCCAACCTCCTCATGAGGTGTCCTCTCTGGGGGGTGTCTCTCTGGGAGGGGGGGTGTCCTCTCTGGGGGGTGTCCTCTCTGGGGGGTGTGTCCTCTCTGGGGAGGGGGTGTCCTCTCTGGGGGGGTGTCCTCTCTGGGGGGGGGTGTCCTCTCTGGGGGGGGTGGTGTCCTCTCTGGGGGGGTGTCCTCTCTGGGGGGGGGTGTCCTCTCTGGGGGTGTGTGTCCTCTCTGGGGGGGTGTCCTCTCTGGGGGGGGGTGGTGTCCTCTCTGGGGGGGTGTCCTCTCTGGGGGGGGGTGTCCTCTCTGGGGGGGTGTGTCCTCTCTGGGGGGACGGGTAATCTCCTCTCGCTAAGACGGTGATAATTGGCTTGAAGAAAGTGACCTGACTAGAGTAAACTAAGTTGTCGCTATTGTTTTAACTCTTTCTAATTATAGTTAATAAAATCTTTCAGAGATCATTGAACCTCTCTCTCTCTCTCTCTCTCTCTCTCTCTCTCTCTCTCAGATAATCGAATATAATTGACTATCTCTCACCGATACAGCAATGTAATTAATTCTCTTACCTTTGTATCTCACACGTTAATATATTTTCATTTTCTCTCAGTCTCTCATCCTTCCTCTACTCTATATATCTGTCTAGCTCTACCGGTCTATCTGTCTGTCTGTCTGTCTGTTTGTCTTTCCTTTGTCTCTCCCTGTCTCTGTTTCTCTCCCTCTCTCACATTTGTCTCTCTTTGTCTCCCCCCTCTCTCCTTCTATCTTTTTCCCTTTCTCTCTCTCTCCTTTTGTCTCTCTGTCTCTCCCTCTCTCTCTCACATACACACGATACTCTGTAAATGTTACCTAGAGAGAGAGAGAGAGAGAGAGAGAGAGAGAGAGAGAGAGAGAGAGAGAGAGAGAGAGAGAGAGAGAGAGAGAGAGCAGTAAGGCGCATTACATTACGGTGTCAACAACACAAGTGCTGGTCAACTTTAAGAAGTGCAGCTAGCGGGAGGGAGGGAGGAGGGAGGGTGTCGAGGCACTGGGAGGGAAGGAAGGAAGGAAGGAGGGAGGGAGAGAGGGAGGGAGGGTGGGTGGGTGTCGAGATACTGGAGGGAGGGAGGGAGGGTGTCGAGGTACCGGAAGGGAGGGAGGGAGGGTGGGGAGGTACTGGAAGGGAGGGAGGGAGGGAGTGTCGAGGTAGTGGGAGGGATGGGAGGTGGGTGTGGAGGTACTGGAAGGGAGGAAGGAAGGGAGGGAGGGAAAGCAAGTGTCTAGGTGTGGGGAGGGAGGAGAGGGAGGGAGTTAAAGGAAGGAGGGGGAGGAAGGTAAGGAAGGAAGGAAGGAGGGAGGGAGGGAGGGAGGGAGGTAAGGAGTGTTTCGAGGTACTAAGATTGAGGGAAAGAAGGGTGGTGGTAGAGGAGGAGGGTGGAAGGAAGGGAAAAAGGGCGGGAAGGAAGGGAAAAAGGGCGGGAGGGAAGGAAAGAAGGATGGGTGGGAGGGAGGGAGGGTCCACACAGTGTTCTCCCTCCACCAACACCGCCGCCCAAAACCCTGTACAACTTTAACACTGGAGCTGTGGCCACCCCCTCCCTTCCACTCCTTCTCCCTCTCTTCCTCTCTCTCTCCTCTTTCTCTTCCTCTTCCTCGTCAGTACATTTTTTACCTCCTCCCTCTTCCTTCTCCCCCCCCCTCTTTCACTTCCTTCTTTGTTCTTCTTTCTTTTCCGTGTCTCCCTCTTCCTCTCTCCATCTTCCTTCTTATCCCTCACTTTTGTCTCCCGCTTTCCTATTCTCTCTCATTGAATCAGGGGTGCTTGAGGACATTCTTGCCGTTTATCCAAAATTTGCAGCCCACACTGATTAGTCCTCAATTAGAATACGACTTCTTCTGTATATGAACCTCTGTCCTGCGTGGTAGTGAACAGTGATATGACCCACATGACTCTGACCTATATATACTGTTATTGAATATGCTCTATTCCTTTGTGTATGAACCTCTGTCCTGTGTGGTAGTGAACAGTGATATGACCCACATGACTCTGACCTATATATACTGTTAATGAATATGATCTATTCCTTTGTGTATGAACCTCTGTCCTGTGTGGCAGTGAGAAGTGTCAAGACCTGACTGACCTACTCAGAATAGGCAAACTGTACTCCAAGTTTTGTCTATAAATTTGTTAATAAAAAAAACACTCTCTCTCCCTGCCTCCCTCTTCCTTCTCCTCCCTCCTCTTTCGCTTCCCTCCTCTTTCTCCTCCCTCCCCTTCCTTCTCTCCCCTCCCCTTTCTTCTCCCTCCCACTCCCTGTCTGTTCTCACTTACTCGCCCCTCGTGTTTGTAAGTTTGTCTGTTTTGCGACTCGCTTACATTTTCTTTATCTTTAGTCTGTAAAATTTTACCATTGCCGCGTTCCCTGGGCTGCTCTCTCTCTCTCTCTCTCTCTCTCTCTCTCTCTCTCTCTCTTACTCACCCATTTTTTTCTTTTCACTCCTCTTCCTCCTCTTTCTCCACCCTTCCCCCTATTTTCCTCTTTCTTACTCTCCTCCTCCTACTCTTCCCTTCCTGTCTCACCCTTTCCCGCCCTCTCCCTCTCTATCCCAGCCCTCTCTCGTATTACCTCTCCCGAGTAGTTGAAGTTTATCCGTCTGTCTGTCTGTTTATCTACCCGTCTGTTTGACTGTTTGTCTCTTACTTGTCTATATAAATTTGTCTATCTGGCTGTCAATATGTCAATGTATCTATTTGTGCGTCTCCGTCGATCTATCTTACTGTGAGTTCATCTGTCTATTTATCTATCCGTCCGTCTGTCTGTCTGTCTGTATCACCGTCTTCGTCGTCTTTTCTCATGAGTTGGAAACCTGAAGCTGGAACCACTTCTCCCTTCAGGCTTCTTCTCCCCTCTTTCCTCCCCTCTCCTATTACCACCTCCAGGCCTCATCTCCCCTCTTTCCTCCCCTCTCCTATTACCACCTCCAGGCCTCATCTCCCAACTCTCCTCTCCTCTCCTCTTCTCCACTCCCCTCCACCCATCTCTTTTCCCCTCCTCCCCTACCACCTCTCTGTTTCCCCCTCTACACTCCTCTCCTCTCCTCTCCCACCTCTCCTACCTCCCCCTCCTCCCCTCTCTTCTCCCACCTCTCCTACCCTCCCTTCTCTTATTCTCCCAACACCTCTCCTCTCATCTTTCCTCCCTTCACTCCCCTCCTCTTTTTTTTATCCTCCCCTCCCCTGCTTTCTCCACCCCTCCACTCTTTTTCCTTCTCCTCTCTCCTCCCTCACCACACTCCTTTCCTGTGTAACTCACCTTCAAGTTTATTTGTCAACCTTGCCTTGACCTGCCCTCCCCCCCCTCTCTCTCTCTCTCTCTCTCTCTCTCTCCTTATCTTCTTTTTCTTCTTCCTTCTCCTCCTTCTCATCATCTTTCTTATATTCTTCTTCTTCTTCTTTTTTCTCCTCAACATTAACATCCTCTTTCTCTTCTTCGTCCCCCTCCTCCTTATCGTCATCCTCCTATCTCTTCTTCGTCCCCCTCCTCCTTATCGTTCTCCCCTTTCTTTTCTTCGTCCTCCTCCTCTTCTCAATCCACACTTCCTCCCTGAGTAACTCACCTTAAGGTTTATCTATCTATCTAACTTGCTGTGACCTGACTTCCTCTCCTCCTTCTCTTCTTACCTCCTCCCTCCTCTCTCCTCTTACCTCCCCCTCCTCTTACCTCCTCCCTCCTCTTACCTCCTCTCTCTCCTCTTACCTCCCCTCCCTCTTACCTCCTCCCTCCTCTCACCTCCTTCCTCCCCCTCCTCTCACTTCTCCTCTTCCTCGTTTCCTCCTAGACACTCCCTCCCTACGAGATAATGACGACTTAACCTCCACTTCCCTACTCTTCTCTCTCCTTCCTGCTGCTTTTCCTCCTACTCCTGCCCTCTCCCTCCTCCTCTCCCTCTCCTCGACACTCCCTCCCCAAGTAACAATGACTTAATCTACCCTTCTCTACTCTCTCTTTCCTCCTCCGTCTCCTCTCTCCCTCCTCTTCCATTGTCCCTTCCCAAGTAACAATTCCCTAACCTACCCTTCCCTCCTCTCTCCTTCCTCCTCTTCTCTCTCTCCTCTTCCACACTCACCCACATTCTTCTCTGTCTCTCAAAACCCATTTCATTTTCTCCCAGCCAGATCGCCGACGACTCCTACAGTGTGTCGCCCTCCGCCAGACAGTGCCAGACTGTGTCACTATTCACTCCTGCTGTTGCTCTCACTGTCATTACAATTGTCGCTGCAGCTTAAGGTATACTGTACGCTCTATCTATCTATCTATCTATCTATTGATCTATCTGCATGTTTGTCTAACTGTCTGTCGTCTATCTATATGTACTGATCTACCTGTCTATTTATCTAATCTACCTATCAGTCTAATTAGCTATCCACACGTGTGTGTGTGTGTGTGTGTGTGTGTGTATGTGTGTGTGTGTGTGTGATTAATGGGCAGTAATCGTGGTATTCTCGGAACGCTCCCAAGGGAGCGACAAGTTAGATAATTAAGACTTATTGAAGAGATGCATCACCCTGTACACACACCTCCCTGGTATTCGAAGAAGAAGAAGGAGGAGGGGAGGTGTTCCTTCACATATTTTCAGCTAGTGTTCATTATGAGCCAGGTAGCGTGACGGTCCACTCCTGTACTCCTGGAATCTACCGTCACTACTCGTTGCCCCTGTTACTAATCTACCTCAGCCAGCGATGATGTAGAGCCGTTTTTTAAAGCAGCGTCTCTTGTGGCCACACGCAAGGGGAGTTGCGGTGGGGGAGGTCGACTACTACTATTACTACTACTGCTACTATGACTACTACTATTACTACTACTGCTACTATGACTACTACTACCTTCACCATTATCCCCCTTCCCCCTATTTCCTTTACCCCTCCTTCCCCTTATACTCTTCCTCTCCATTTACTCCCTTTTCCCTTCCCTTCTCCCTATTTTCTTCCCCTCCCCTTACCCCTTCCCTTAACTCGCCAGGACCCAGATATCAGACAGCCGTGCAGGTGAACGTCCGAGCTAATCATCACGCGAAAACCGACCGCACCATTCCCTCGCAGCAACGACAGCGGTTATCAGGCGGTCGCACGGAGGAGGACGGAAGGAGGGAGCGAGAGACAGAGGGTGGGAGGGAGGGGGGAGGAAGGTGGGAGGGTGATTGGACGCTTAACCGCTAGTTGAAGGCCGTCGCCAGCTTATTGGGTAGCCGGGAGTAATTATCTTAAATCACGGCGGTAGTGGTGTGGACGCCAGCCCAGGCAAATGACTCCGTGTTTGAGAATATTGAGCAACAGTTTTACCCCACCACCACCACCACCACCACCACCATCACTACCACCATCACTACCACTACTACCACCACCACTCTTACCATTACTACTACCACCACCACCACCGCCACCACTACCACTACCACCACCACCACCACCACTCTTACCATTAGTACTACCACCACCACCGCTACTACAACCACTACCGCTACCACTATTACTACAGTACTACCACCACCACCACCATCATCATCGCTACTACCGCAACCACAATTACTACAACCACCACCACTACTACTACTATAACCATCGCTACCACAACTATTACAACTACTACTGCCACCACCACCACCACTACTACCACCACCACTACCACCATCACCACCACTACCATCACCACTACCGCCACGAGATGGAAGAGTAAATAGAATAGGAGGGAATTGGAGAGGGAAGAATAGGGAGAGGGAGAGAAGCGAAAAATACAAGAGAAAGGTGAGAGAAAAAGAGAAGGAAGAGGAGAAGGGAGAGAAGAAAAGAAGCGATAGATGGGGAAAGAAAGATAGAGAGAGAAAAAATGAATAGAGAGAGAGGTGAGACAGGGTGGAAGAAGGAAAAAGAGAGAGAGAGAGAGAGAGAGAGAGAGAGAGAGAGAGAGAGAGAGAGAGAGAGAGAGAGAGAGAGCCAACACCACCACGTTAAAGAGAAAGAGAAAAAGAACATTGGTAATTCTCGGCAACATTCCTCCACCTGACAAGATATCCCCGTTTCTTGCTCTCAGTTAAGTGATGTGTTTGGGAAAAAATACCTGATGTAAGTTTAAGCCCAAGAAAAAACTTAGCAAGATACAATAAAAAAAATGATAGAAAATGGAAGAAACGATATTGTATAAAGAAATAAGAAGAAGAACAAAAATGTGATCTAGTGACGGCAACATCCCTTCCCTGGTATGCAAATGAGCGTCGGTAATTCAAACTGGAACACTTCTGACTCGACCTTAATGGATCTGAACCTATTCAATTAGATGGTGGCGGCCCTCGAGCCTCGCTGGAGTGGTCCTCCAACTCTCTAGTGAAGCAGGAAGAGCCTCGCCACGCAACAGATAGATGGGAGAGTTGAAGGACGTCTTGGTGCTATAAAGACACCGTCATTACCAGCGATCAGTACTGTCTGGTGATGTTTCCACAAGGCAAGAGGTACTTACAGTACAAGTACACACAGTACTTGTTCATATTCTCAGTTTACACGCACAGTATACCATGTGAATCTTTAATCTCCACATACAATACACTCATAGTGCTTCACATTTGTTTGTTTTTTATCAAAATCTTAAGTGGGGCAAATTTATATTCCTCCCCTACAGGAATTGCCTAGCTTATACTACAGGTAGTCAAGGGGCGACTTAATTGAAGTTTATAAACAACTCAGAGGGCATTACTCAGTCGAGGGTTCATACCTGGAGCTGGGGGACGGCCCCACTAGCGGGTGGTCACAGCTTATGGTTGAAGAAGTCACAAGTTCGGAAAATTGTCAAGGCAAACTTTTTCTGAGTTTGTAAACTTTTTCTAAGTTTGTAAACTCTTGGCACACTCTGCCAGAGAGTGTGACAGCACCGAGAGTGAGCTCCTTCAAGACCAAACTTGACCAACACTGGCGCAGGTGCAGATACAATCTGGAGCCAGTTTTTGCCCAGTACTTGCCAATGACGACATGCAGCCTGTCTGGCATTGAGGATCTGTTTGGTGGGGTTCTTGGCCAGCCAGATATTTGCCTCAGCCCAGCTAGCCATTCACCTCAGCCAGCTAGCCATTCACCTTAGCCAGCCAACCGTTCACTTCAGCTAGTCAGCCGTAAACCTCAAGCCAGCCTCAGAGAGCCAAACAAACTAAAATAAATAACAAACCCTTCCCCGCATCCACACACCCTTCCTCCCAGCCACACACCCTTCCTCCCATCCACACACCCTTCCTCCCATCCACACACCCTTCCTCCCATCCACACACCCTTCCTCCCATCTACACACCCTAGAAAGAAAAATAAATTAATATTTGATGATTTTGATATTCTTCATGGAGGAAGTGTGTGTGGATGGGAGGTAGGGTGTGTGGATTGGAGGAGGGGGTGGGTGGGAGGAAGGGTGGGTGGATGGGAGGGAGAGTGTGTGGATGCGGGGAAGGGTTTGTTATTTATTTTAAACTGTTTGGCTCTCTACATCCCGATTATTTGGCCTCGCTCAGCAATCTCTGCCGAAGAATTTGCTCGTCCTGCAGGCATATCTGAAATGGCAGAGCAATATTATGTTGTGGTAACTGATGCAGGCTTTTATATACTAGAGTAAATTAATGGTATTAGTAACACCGAGGTTAAGTATTATTACTCTGACATAACGTTTTGGTAAATCTTTTAGGATCAACTGCCCAAGAAACCCTTCCTATTTCAGGTATTCATAGTGAACTGCAAGTGGGTCCTCCCCCCCCCCCCCACCCCCCAAACCACCACCACCATCCCTGCGACTGTTGAGTGAACATTCGCCGATAATCATCATCATCAAGATTCAGTTTAACCAGACCACTGACACCCATTTGAGTCTCTCCTAGGGCTGGCCAGAGGGATTAGTTAACATATATTTGTGTTTCTATAATTTAGTGTTATATTGTTTGGAGGAGATTACAGCATTTCTAAAAGGTCAAAACTGAACTCAGGGAAAATTTTGGGGTCTCGGCGGAAATATCTTACATTGTAGGGTTAGTGAAGCACATTGTTCGATACCGATTATAAATAGGGCATTCAATGAGAATATGTTGGACTGTTATTTGTGTTCGGCAGTTGGAGCATATAGGTGGGGCTCCATTAGGGGAAGACATGAGTTGGCCATGCGTCAATCGCGTATGCCCAATTCTTAGACGATTCAGAATAGTTTCGTGATGTTGAGAGGATTGTTTTGATGGTGACCAAGGATAAACTGATGATTTGATCATTTTAGCTTATGACTTGTTGGTTCATTTTCCCAGGACTTCTGCCAATCGTTAAATATTAATTGTTTATAGGTAGTTAGCCTCGCCGATAATCAAAATATATGGTTTTCCACTGCTTTACATATTTCTTTGACAATTTTCAGCTATGACATGTTCGTCCCAGATTACATATAACTGTAATAGGTTACATTACGTTAGGGTTCGTTATATAAAAACGTTTTTCTTCATGTTCATTGAGTCGGTCTGAATTCATTTCTGCTTAAGATACTACATTACCCAACCCAAACTCCCAGGTTGCAACTGGGGGTGTAACATAACCGAGTAAGGTAACGTGCGGCAAATATGACCACCAAACGCATAGCACATCAAACACCATAATTTTATGGTGAAGCTAACTAAGGAGCTCATATAACAACTGTCATATAATTATAATAGGGTGTCCCACTAATTACAGCAGATATTTGTAGAGGTGAAAGAATATGTGATTCTGAGTATAAAACTTCTATACATATATGGATTTTTCGGTTTACGTTTAGCCGTGAGGTGGATTTTACAAATTACGCAAGGCAACCATTACAAATGGCGGAGTCGAGGCGGGAGATACCGATAACGAAATATAGGAAACGGAGAAGAAGGTTTAGTAGTGAAAGAATGTGGGTTAAACGGAACAGACTTTTAGGAGGAGAGAAAGTGTGTGGCCTCCTGCCCACTGCATGGTATTGGGTGGTAGGTTGGGGCGACTGGGGCGATGGGAGGGAGGAAAGGATGTGGAGAAAAGAAGGCGAAAGGAAATGGAGGGCCCATCCCTATTTGGGTGGGGTGCACCTCATCTTTAATTTGTTTGGAGGGCCCAGTCATTATTTTTTCTGACTAGGGTTACGCTTTTTATTATAGATAGAGGGAAACGGATGGAGATAGAGACGTGGTGGCTATGATTTTAGGTTGGGGTAGGGGGGTGGTCATGGGTGTTGCTTGTCTTTTTTCCACATATCTTAATCCGGCTCAAGTTATGTGGGATTGACCTTTGTTGTAAAGGCTTTAACTCTAAATACAAGGGGGGGGGGGCATGTCGTCGGTTCTGTGATTGTTCATTACAGTAATCCAATTCGTCACCATGGGTAGAATAGGGGGAGGGGGGGTTGGGGAATGCAGGGGAAGGTAATGTGATGGGATGGATGGGAAGAGGTGGGGGAGGGAGGAGTGGAGTGGGGGGATGGTGGAGGGGGAGTGTGGGGAGAGAATAAGTAGTCGACTAGTGTTTAGGTGTGGTAACACACGATGCTCAAATTATGAGGTTTAATAGTTGGGTGGGGAGAGGCGGGGGGGGGGGGGGGAGGCTAGGCGCGGAGTTGGAACTCGTGAACGTATGAACTTGTTAAATGCAAGTTATGGAACATTACAGTATCTTCAAATGGGTTTTCACGCTATTAATAGGCTGCAATTGGTAAGAAAAATAAAATATAACATGGCAAAATTTTTGCCCTGCGTAATTTTTACAACCCACCTCAGGCCTAAAGTAAACCGAAAAATGCTTATGTGTATAGAAGATTTTCAACTCAATATCACATATTCTTTCACCTCTACAAATATCTGCTGTCACTCATGGGACACCCTGCAATAGTATAAGGACGACATGGGCTATGCTGACAAATTATGACTTACCTGTTGGTGACGACGATGGTAGGAATGAGACCTCGGCATGTTTCAGTGTTCGACATCACCTCCTTCCCCTGGTGAGGGTGGCGCCAACCCTGGTAACAACTTGTGTATTCTACGCGGAGAATTAATTACTGGTGTGCTCATCAGTCTCACCGTCGTAGCCATGAACGGCAGAGATATGGTCGTTGTAGTGCTTTTATTTACCAGTTACACATGTCTCACCATGCTTAATAATATTAACTATCTTCATGACATTCTTATTGTTATCAGTGATTGCAGAATTCACGATGTTATGCTCCACCTACACACAGCCTGTTACTAGACTAACCCCACCTCCCCCCCCCCCCCCCACAATAGTGGGCGACAGCTGTTGGCCGACCATAGCATTCCCCCCGGCTGTTTCGAAACTTCAGACTCAAGGCAATTCGAACCCTCACTGTGGCTGGGTAGTGGACACGACTTTGGTGCACGATAGTACATAATTATACAGGTAAGACGTCTTGGGGTTAATGACAACAAAACAGCGCCACCACGAGCGATCAGCAGCGTCTGGCGCTCTCTCTCTTTCCCTCACTATGATACATTGGGGTCTTATGGTATCTACGCCAGACGAACGTTCGCCAGCCTACTTCTTATAGTGGTGCCGTTTTTACTGTACAGGAATAAGTTCCTTGAAAATTGGCGCCTAAAACCGGATGCTTGGCACTTGACACCCGACTGACACCTGGCACTTGATACTGGACGCGGTGATTGACCTGGCACCTGGGGCTCTGGCTAACAAGTGATTGATATGATATAATTCTGACACTCTTCGTTTTGTGTGTGCTTCAGTATGTGTACATAACATAGATGATTAGAACACCCTGTTGAACACCGAGAGAGAGAGAGAGAGAGAGAGAGAGAGAGAGAGAGAGACGTCACAATTAACTCCTCCACGCCACTAAACACAACATCGTAAGAATAACACCAAAAGACTCAACTAAAATATTTCCGCCAGCCACACTTTACACGTTAACAAAAACACACACAGAAACAACAATTCCACAAATCAGATAAAAAAAAACTTGCTCAGTAAGCCCTTGTGTACTGCCGCCTCTTCCTCCAGTATAACACTCTGTCATCTTCTCATAGTTTACTAATTTTACGTTTGCATTTTAACGGAGCTGGAAGTCTTAAAAGAAACTGTCAGGGTATTTTTGTATGAAAGACCTCCTGGAAAAGTTTAGCGGGGAGGGAAGCTTCTTATAGCAGCATAAGTCCAGGAAGAAGATGGGGGGAAAATAATAATGATGGTGACTGCCTTATTTATTTTCTGAGGGTCGCTGAGGAGGGGAACGAAGGAGGGGAGGGAGGGATATTGCAGGAGGAAAAATTTAATTATTTTCCAAGTATAACTTAACCTAACCTAACCTAACATTAACCTATACTAACTTCACTTCACTTAACCTAACCTAACCAAATCAAACATTTCAGTCCACATAACGTGTCTTCTTCGTCTAGTGTTCCTACGACGAAAGGGTTTAACATCTGTTTGTATATCAACACTGTGTATGAACTGTACTCGTTAATACTGTACATGATGAACCAATGTGGATGTTTATGAGGATTCTTACTGATTAGTGTTTATTAATGACCCAGAAGAAACAGAGCTACAAGAGCGGGGGCCCAACAGTATCACATGAAAAATGAAGAGGCTGATTAAACATTGGCTCAAAGACAGACACCAAAGAGTGATCATAAACGGAGTACATTCAGGATGGAGACTCTCAGTGGAGTACCACAAGGAAATATCCTCGGACCCACCTTGTTCGTGCCCTACAAAAACGATATTGACGAAAATATATCGAGTCACATAACCAAAGTTTACGGAAGACACGAACATTTCATATTGTTACAGGACTGACCAATGGTTTTAATACAACACAATATAATACTTTAATTGGGCACAATGACCCAACACACAACTCTGTGAATAATGGTTTCCGGGCACCTGTTGTCATGGTCACATTGACGGCTGGTCTGTTTTAAACCTGTTGATTCTTATTATACTTCACACCCGCAAAACATGTGGACTCTGGTTAGTTATCCCTAGGAACAAACGCGTTTTACACCAAGGCTCCTTGTCCGTAAGTCCCGCCTTTTGTATTCAGTTGTCAATACTTATATTCCACTTACTACTGGCAAGCTCAATCTTGAATTAGTTTATGTAAAACAACTTAAGAAATTCGCCAGACCCGTGTCAAGTGAGGGTCATCCTTGAATGTGTAACAGTTGGTTTGTTTGTGATTTTTGTCTTTGCGTGAGTAGCCACCTCTGGCAACTCAAGGGTATAAAAACCCGTGTGAGAAGGGAGATCGGCCTCCCCGTGACGCTTCTACAAATTTGTATCAGGTATGTAAGCGTGTGTTCCCGGCCGATATAGCCATTCAGTTTGACTTAGTCAATTTTGTGAGTATGAGTGTTCATGTTGAAACAGTGTAATTGTCAGTTACTCAGTGTAAGAATTACTAGTAATGTAAATGTCGTCTGATGTTGCTAGACGAAAGATTGTTTGTGATTGAGTTATCATCATTCTTCCCCTTGACGCTTCTACAAATTTGTCTCAGGTCCAGTGTGTGGGTAATTTGAGCACCCTACCGGCTGCCCGGAGTCGGTGGATACCTAGTAGTTAGCTATATTGGACGATGTCGCCGCTTCGGCAGGATTAATCTGCTCCATGCATCGTGGGGGCTAGACCCCAGACTCTCACCACGTGTTCCACTGCCATCTATCATAACAGCGGTCGTCAGTTGTGAGACGCCAGTGTCCTACCCTGGGACACGCCGTACAGTTATATGGTCTAGAGTGCTTGTTGTATATGATTGGGGATAATTCTGGAATATAATTATCCCATGTTGGGTAGTGAACCCTTGTATAAATTGTTGGTATCAGTATTCACGTGTTATGGGTTGTGAGTGCATCCTTCATATGCACTACCAACAGTTATAGTGAAGTATAAGATGTAAGTTTGTCTTGTAACTGTGTGTAATGTTATGTAACACCAGTAAGGTTGTGAGAAGTATGAGTACAGTATTTAAGTGGGATTGCAGTTGAGTTAATCCAAGGTCTGAACCTTGGAGTTGTATGTTAATGACATCTTTTCCCCTACTTTGATTTCATATTAATAAACTATTTCTTAGAGTATATTAGGGATATTCATTTCATCCCAGTATCTACCTTTATTTTGTCCAAGTGACCTTGATACCAGAATTACAGTACCCATGTGCCTAGCCCTCGCCATGCTACCAAAAGAACTGAGGTTATGTAGTAACCACGAACTGAAATATTTAGAAAGAACAATTGAAGGAAATAAGACAGAGAGAAGTATGAGATAAGAATAAGGGCGGAAGAAAATTCCCGTCTTTAAGGGTGGCCTCGGTGGTTCAGCAGTAGTAGAGTCCTCCGCCCTTACACTGTGTGTAAGGAAAAAAGACCTGAGCGTCGTGATAGACCAATCACTGAAAGCAGCGCAGGAAGTGGTGGCAGCAGTAAAAAAAGACAACTAAACTCCAGGGATCATATACCACACCTTTAAATATAAGGCTAAAAAAATGCTTCAACTTGATTCCCTCATACGCCCTCACCTCCACTGCTGTTTACTAGCATGAAGACCACACTTTCAAAAAGGCATGATATCCCTATAAAAAAAAGAACACAAGGTGACTAGATTATTTATGAAATAAATCATCTTGACTCTCTAAGGCGGCTGAGAGCCTTGGAACTGACAACTCTTCAGACAGGACACGACAGGGGGACCCCATAGAGACATTGAAAATCTTAAAAGCGTTGTAAGACGTTAATCCAGATCACGTCTTCAAGATGTCAGCCGCTGCAAACACAAGAGGTCATAGTTCCAAACTCTCAAGTTGTTAAGCAGAGAGTGGGAGACCTGTGGAACCGTCTACGAGCCGACACCTTTGGCAGGTCTTCACGTTAACCTTGTACAAGACTGTCAAAGGGGGAATCCTACACCAACCAGTGGCTTCCTACCACTGCCATGGCCTTCACTGCTCTTCACCCCAACACCAAAAAATATACTCATTTTCACACAAACATTTACATAAAAGAAACCAAATCCGCTTTTTGTTGCCGTTGTTCCTCGACTAAAACATAATTAAATTGGCTCAACAACATCGGACTCAGCGCTCTGTTTTATACTTATTTTTCATATCGTGGATTTTGTTATATATTTTTTCACCTGTTCGTTTACCTGCACAAGAAGGGATGCACATGAGAGAGAGAGAGAGAGAGAGAGAGAGAGAGAGAGAGAGAGAGAGAGAGAGAGAGAGAGAGAGAGAGAGAGATACCTGGTACTGTAGGGGTTCGCTTAAGTTGAGGCTACACAACCTGTAAATGTACTCGTATGTATGTATGTATGTATGTATGTTTCTATATGTACGCATGTATGTGTATGTGTATGCATGTGTATGTGTGTGTGTGTGTGTGTGTGTGTGTGTGTATTACTGGGGCTGGCTTCACTAACAGTACATACCCTTTACTACACCTGCCCTGAACCTGGATATATTGCAACAGGTGTTAGTTAGACCGAGTGCACCTGTCTCTACCTCCACCACACCTGTTCTACTGTGGTATTACAGGTGTGTTACTCATGTGTTTGGTCAACGTCTTTTGTCACACCTGTGTTGTATCTGGTTGTTTGTCGAAGATTTTAATTTTATCTATCTATCTATCTATCTATCTATCTATCTGTCTATTTATGGATCTATTATTCCCTTTAACATTTGCTAAAATTTCTCTAAAGTTTCATCAAATTTCACTTGAGTTTCTCTGAATTTTTCTAAGGTTCATCCACATATTTTTTTTACTTTAGTTTTCACTCAGACCTTTTTATAAAATTCCCTAAATTTGTCTAATTTGTCCTTCATCTTTCCCTAAACTTCCCTAAACTTTATCTAGAATTCCTCCCAAAATTTCACGAAAATTCCTTAAAATCTCCCCAAACTTTCGCCATAAACTTACACTAGAACCCCCCCAAAAAAATTACCAGAATTTCCCATTGTTCTCCATACCGTAAGAAAAAAAATCTCTTCAAAACTTTCACAACACCAACCTAAAAATAAGACTGTAATCTGATCGCCAGCTCACCCTCGAGCCTCAAGTAGCACCCGATTCTAGGAACACTGTTAGAGAGACAAGAGAGTTTTGGGAAACGTTCAGTGACAGTTATATGGTAGAGCCACATCATCAAGTATATGAAGGTGGGGTGTGGATGGTGTGGAGGATTGTGTGGATGAGTATGGATAGTGTGGAGGAATGTGGATAGTGTTAACGGTATGGATGTAACAACTGTCCCACAACTATTCACCCAATTCGCCCACAGTCCCCCCAAAAAAAACGACAACTCTTCACAAACCCCGACGAGTATGTCAACAAACTCGGCCTCCCGTCAACACACCCAACACCCCACTGGTTTCTGGCAGGATACCGAGGCTCGAAAATACAGGTCACCAGAGTCCTACGGGCGGGGGGATCCTACGTGATGAGAATCTGGACCACTTTTAGCGTTCTTGGATTGATTACAATTCTGGACAGGCAGCAGAGGATGATGGAAATGTTGTTTGTGGTCCCCCAGGTAGAAAATGAACAGTCATACAGCGTTTACTCCAGGTTTTCCTTTTGACTTCGTGACTTCACTTGGCAATAAGGTGTAGTACATCCTATACAACGCGAGGAGGAAGAAGAGGATACTGAAACAAATACAACTTACCCCTCCCTCAAACATCACAACAACAACCACCATATCACCATAAACACCACAACAACCACCACATCACCATAAACACCACAACAACCACCACATCACCATAAACACCACAACAACCACACCAACAACAACCACACCAACAACAACCACACCACAACAACCATATAACAACCACATCCCTTCTTCTTCTTACAATCAATTAACAACTCAATCAACACCTCGTCAATTCTGGGTCAATTATATTTAAACCTATTAGTTTTATTCATTGGTTAATTAAGCCCAGCAGCCTCCTCCTCCTCCTCTGTCTGTGTGTCTGTCTTTCTGTTAATCTGTCTGTGTGTTTTTAGTCTGTTTGTGTCTGTCTTTGTTAGTCTGCTTGTGTCTGTCTGTTAGTCTGCTTGTGTCTGTCTTTCTGTCTGTTAGTCTGCTTGTGTCTGTCTTTGGTAGTCTGTTTGTGTCTGTCTTTGTTAGTCTGCTTGTGTCTGTCTTTCTGTCTGTTAGTCTGTTTGTGTGTTTGTCTTTCTATATCTGCTGGCTGACTCAGGGCTACTGGTTGCCTGAGGGTTGCTGGCTGGTCCTCAACACACAAATATAATGAGCAAGTGAAAGCCTTAGTTCAAGGTTTTATGGCATAATGTATTTCTATTGCTCAAATGACCCATGAAACACGAGGGGGGGGGGGGGGGCTTGAGAGAGGTAAGGGAGGTGGAAGAGGTAAGGGAGGTGGGAGAGGTAAGGGAGGTGGGAGAGGTAAGGGAGGTGGGAGAGGTAAGTGGAGATGGGAGAGGTAAGGGAGGTGGGAGAGATGAGGGAGGTGGGAGAGGTAAGTGGAGGTGGGAGAGGTAAGGGAGGTGGGAGAGGTAAGGGAGGTGGGAGAGGTAAGTGGAGATGGGAGAGGTAAGGGAGGTGGGAGAGATGAGGGAGGTGGGAGAGGTAAGTGGAGGTGGGAGAGGTAAGGGAGGTGGGAGAGGTAAGGGAGGTGGGAGAGGTAAGGGAGGTGGGAGAGGTAAGGGAGGTGGGAGAGGTAAGGGAGGTGGGAGAGGTAAGGGAGGTGGGAGAGGTAAGTGGAGATGGGAGAGGTAAGGGAGGTGGGAGAGATGAGGGAGGTGGGAGAGGTAAGTGGAGGTGGGAGAGGTAAGGGAGGTGGGAGAGGTAAGGGAGGTGGAAGAGGTAAGGGAGGTGGGAGAGGTAAGGGAGGTGGGAGAGGTAAGTGGAGATGGGAGAGGTAAGGGAGGTGGGAGAGGTGAGGGAGGTGGGAGAGGTGAGGGAGGTAGGAGAGGTAAGGGATGTGGGAGAGGTAAGGGAGGTGGGAGAGGTAAGGGAGGTGGGAGAGGTAAGGGAGGTGGGAGAGGTAAGGGAGGTGGGAGAGGTAAGGGAGGTGGGAGAGGTAAGGGAGGTGGGGGAGGTAAGGGAGGTGGGGGAGGTAAGGGAGGTGGGAGAGGTAAGGGAGGTGGGAGAGGTAAGGGAGGTGGAAAGGTAAGGGAGGTGGGAGAGGTAAGGGAGGTGGGAGAGGTAAGGGAGGTAGGAGAGGTAAGGGAGGTGGGAGAGGTAAGGGAGGTGGGAGAGGTAAGGGAGGTGGAAGAGGTAAGGGAGGTGGGAGAGGTAAGGGAGGTGGGAGAGGTAAGGGAGGTAGGAGAGGTAAGGGAGGTGGGAGAGGTAAGGGAGGGGGGAGAGGTAAGGGAGGTGGGAGAGGTAAGGGAGGTGGGAGAGGTAAGGGAAGTGGGAGAGGTAAGGGAGGTAGGAGAGGTAAGGGAGGTGGGAGAGGTAAGTGGAGGTGGGAGAGGTAAGGGAGGTGGGAGAGGTAAGGGAGGTGGGAGAGGTAAGGGAGGTGGGAGAGGTAAGGGAGGTGGGAGAGGTAAGGGAGGTGGGAGAGGTAAGGGAGGTGGAAGAGGTAAGGGAGGTGGGAGAGGTAAGGGAGGTGGGAGAGGTAAGGGAGGTGGGAGAGGTAAGGGAGGTGGGAGAGGTAAGGGAGGTGGGAGAGGTAAGGGAGGTGGGAGAGGTAAGGGAGGTAGGAGAGGTAAGGGAGGTGGGAGAGGTAAGGGAGGTGGGAGAGGTAAGGGAGGTGGGAGAGGTAAGGGAGGTGGGAGAGGTAAGGGAGGTGGGAGAGGTAAGGGAGGTAGGAGAGGTAAGGGAGGTGGGAGAGGTAAGGGAGGTGGGAGAGGTAAGGGAAGTGGGAGAGGTAAGGGAGGTAGGAGAGGTAAGGGAGGTGGGAGAGGTAAGTGGAGGTGGGAGAGGTAAGGGAGGTGGGATAGGTAAGGGAGGTGGGAGAGGTAAGGGAGGTGGGAGAGGTAAGGGAGGTGGGATAGGTAAGGGAGGTGGGAGAGGTAAGGGAGGTGGGAGAGGTAAGGGAGTTCCTGAGAAAATAAAACTCCGCCTGGTTACGTTAATTATCATACCGATATTAACTTACCCAGCAGTACCTCTTCATACTATGAGCATCACTCAGTTATTAAAATTACAGGTGGTCCAAAATGAAGCGCTGAAATTCGACACAGGTGAAAGATACCCCTTCACCAGAACCACAGCCGAGATACATAGAGACCTGAGAATAAAACCCATCAACCAGCAGCCGCACACCATGGCAAGCAGAATCTGGCAAAAGATAGAACGATCAGAGCAAGAACTCTTTCAAAGACTCCCACCAGACAACGACAGAAACCATACATGAATCCCCCAAAAGTTAATAATTCTCAAAATGTCCAATATCACCCCCGATCTATACGGCTAGGCAATAGACAACCTCCCCAGACCAGCATCCGCCAGTAGGGTCGGTGGAATATGAAATATGACCCTCATAACACCCATTTTTGGGACAGGGTAGGCTGTCTAGTGCTCGTACCGACGGACAATAACCCAGGACACAACCCTAACGCACTATTAGCTTAGCTAGCCCACAGCTAGGCGGTCAGCACCGCCTCCTCCTACTGCCTCCTAAATTTCTTTAATTTCCGACTATAACTTCCTTCCTCCACCTCTAATCTTCTTTCACCCTGTCTTTCTCTAACCCCCCCAAAAGGTCTCAGGTGGGTGAGGTTGGAGGGTGAGGGAGAAGGAGGATAGGTGAGTGGGGTTGAAGGGGTGAGGGAGTGGCAGGATGAGATGCAGAGATGAGGTGAGGGAGGGAGAGAACGTGAAGGCGGGAAAGGGAGTGAGAGAGGGGGAAGGAGGGTGAGAGAGGAGGAAGGTTAGGGAGTGGGAGTGTAAGGGAGGGTGTGTGTGTGTGTGTTGTGGGAGAAGGGAGGGAGGGAGGGAGTGAGGGAGTGAGAATTGAATTTTTCTACAGACAGCGGCTAGTTTGTTGTGCACTTCATACTTATCCTGTGAGCGGTAGAGCAAAAGTGATTACAGAACAGAGATCATAAAAGGTGTGTATAACAGACCTCAAAGGTCAAGATATTGTGTTATTGACTGTCAACAGAGTATTTCCTGTACATTTTTTGTTTAGTTCTGTAGACAGGGGTTAGCTTATGTTGGTGCAAAATGTTGATACAATCTTAATACTTCAGCTATCTTGCCCTCAGAGATGAAGTGCTGAGCACACAGTAAACTTGGACCTGTCCCTAAAAGGTTCTATTTTATCACAGTCTATGATGTAGTGTTCGAGTGTATGTGTTTGGCCACACACTTTACATTTTGTGCTGTTTACTTCTACATGAGGGACATGCTGCCAGAGCTACAGTACTTATATCCTCACCTTAGTTTAGCGGTTACATCATCTTGGGGTCTATTGATCTTGTTACTTGCTCCATATACATATCTTACTTGATACATCTCATCATGGTAGTCAATGGATTAACTAGGAAATGTTTACACTTGTCTGTCTCCTTCAAATTCATCAATAAGTTCTTTCTTAATTACAGATTTTAGGATTCTCTTTGACAAACCCAGATAGTATTCATCGGTATTTTTGTTAGACGAGAGTTTAGCTAAGGCATCAACTCTATTGTGTTCACTTTGGCCTATGTGAGAGGGGCCCACAGGCACGTGACAATCTGAATTAAGGGCGTTTCGAGCAAGTAGTGATGCGAAAGAGTCAGGGATAATGCGACTGTCTGTGTTGGTGACGTCTACCAGTCTGAGGGCTGTGACTATGACAAATAGTTCAGTTTGTAGAGTGGATGCCAGTTATTGATTCCAACATCCTTTCTCTAGTGTACTACCTTTAGGGAGAGTCACAATGGTAGCACTTCCAGCCCTCCCCCAGGCAGCGTGGAGAGAGTCATCAGTACAGATGGTCTGTGTGAGTTTAGTTTCAGTCTGTAGGTTATGTATGCCTTCAAGAACCCTCACTTTGGCGGTGTGTTGTGTATAAGGACTGTGTGTAATCAGCCGTTTGGGTGGGCATGAGGATGTTGCATGTCGAAGGTAACTGTGTGTCAGGGTGGCAGGAAGCACTGTTGCGTCTCAGCTTGGTCCAGTTGGCTTGTCCAAAATTCATATTATGTACAGCTGTAGTTTGGATCCTTTTAGATTCACCATTTCCATGGAACGGGCATTCTAACAGTCTGGTTCACTACATAAAAGCCTCAGCTATCATCAGGTTGATTTCACTTATTCCATCTTTAACACAAGATATTCCTAGTTCTTTCCCCATATAAAGTATTTTAGTTCTCCTGGGACAGTCTAATATAATTCTAGAGGGCTTTGTTTCGTAATTTCTCAAGCTTAACATTGTCTTTCCCCTCACGAAGAACCAAGACTGGTGCGTGGTATTCTCTCACAGATTTTATGCAGCCTAGGTACTGTACGCTTGAGCTTCATCTACCCTGAGTGTGATGGCTAGAAACACGTAGCGTCTCCACCAAGGATCCTGGCTGCTTCCCTCTATGAATCCACGTACTCCATTATGAAGCCTTTTATTTATTGTACCTGAGAATTGGCTCTCCTTTTTGTGTTGCTTGGAAACAAATACACTTTCATAGATAATACTGGTACCACGGAGAGAGAGAGAGAGAGAGAGAGAGAGAGAGAGAGAGAGAGAGAGAGAGAGAGAGAGAGAGAGAGAGAGAGAGAGAGAGAGAGAGAGAGAGAGAGAGAGAGAGAGAGAGGTGAAGAAGGGCTGGTGAGGATATGTATGAAGTGAGGGAGGGAGGGTGAAGGGAGGAGAGTCCGCCAGAGTATGCATGTGTGTGATTAGGAAGGGAGAGGGAGGGGGTGAGGGAGGGGGTGAGGGAGGGAGAGGGGGGTGAGTGAAAGGGTGATGGAAAAAAAATGAGAATGGTAGAGGAAGGATCAAAGGGGGAGAGAGAGAGGGGGGAGGGGGAGAATGAGGGAACACTGTGTAGTGAATAAGGAGTTAGGGAGAGACAGTGAGAGAAGGGAGGGAGAAATTCAGGGAGTAATTTAGAGTTAAAAAGTATATCAACTCGTCCTCTCTCTATCCCTCCCTAACCCATGTTACTCCCCCCCTCCTTCCCTCGCTTCCTCCTCCCTTTCCACCAAGCTATCCATCATCCTACTCCCTAACTCACCCTATCCTCCCTCACACTCTTTACTCCCTAATTCACCTTATCCTCCCACACCCACCCTACTCCCTAATTAACCCTATCCTCCCTCACACTCCCTAACTCACCCTATCCTCCCACACCCTCCCTACTCCCTAACTCACCCTATCCTCCCTCACTCTTCCTACTCCCTAACCGACCATATCCTTCCTTGTCCTCCCTTCTCTCCCCCTTCCATATCTGCAGCCGTCTCTTCTCCCTCTTGTTCCATCGTCTCCTCCTATCCACTATTATTACCCCGTCCCCAGCCTCGTCGTCGTCCCCGTCTCAGCCTCGTCTACGTCCTAGCCTCGTCCCCGTCCCCCACAAGGTGTCAACAGGTGGGGACGTCATACCTATCCCCAGCTGGACGGGAAGGTAATGCAATAGTCCTGTAAAATGATGCAAATTAGTTTAGTCCCCCCCCCTCCCCCCCTCCTGGTCTGCCACCGACAGCTTCTCAGGGTGTGGGGCTTCTCAGGGGGGACTTCTTAGGGGTTGAGTTCTTGGGGTGATTTATCATGGAGTGAGTTTCTTAGGATGACTTCTACAGGGGTGGGGACTTCTCAGGGGTGAGGACTTCTCAGGGGCGGTACATTTATTTAAGGGCAAGGTAACTTCTCAGAGGAAATTTATAGGAGGACATTATTCAGGGGGAATTTTCAGGGGGATTTTCGTGGGGAAAATCTCCGACGTGCACCCTTCCCTCGCCCTCCGTAACCGACAAAGATTTTATTATCACAGCTTCCACAAATATTGATTTTCTTATACACTCTTTTGTCCCATTTTCTTTCATTCTTTTTAAAATTCTCTTTTATTCTGTTCTTTTATTTGAATATCGGTTCTTCCCCTCCCTACCTTAGTCTCCCCCTCTCTTCTCTCTTCTTCATTGTTCACATCTCTCACTCTTTCTGTCTCATTCCACTTTCTGTATATAATCAAAGTCATATTCCAACCTGTTCTGGTAGAATGCATATTGGCTAGGTACCTACGAGAGATAACGAGTGTTCATTGGCCGAGCGTACTTGACGTCATTTCCTGTATCATTCGGTAGAGTCAATTGTAAACCTTTATTGGTCGAATGTTAGTGACGTCACCATGGCTTAATTTTCTGTAGCAATAGGTTCGAATATTTATTACCCATATAATATACGTGACGTCACTATTATTGAGCGCCTATTGGTTAAATATTCATGAAATCGTTTACTTAACCAGAAGCCACGATCGCGTAAATCACATTTGTAAAGTTCTTCCGCCATAAATAGAGACCAGAGAAAATGTTTTCCGCCCTATCGACATACTCGTCACTCGCTCACCACAACAAAAGAAGACAATGTGAGTCAAACTCTCTGAAAGTTGGTGTAAACTGACATACGATTCACAAAGGTTCGCACGGAGGGTATTTCTATTACCTGAGGACCTAAGTATAATGTCTCCTTACTAGTGATAATTGAGACACATTAAAGCAGAATCGTAATGTAATCTAAGTATTTTATTAAGACCATCTTTTAAGCCAATCAGTTAATAAAGTCTTACATCAGTTAGGAGGGATATTTTATCGTACGAACTTTGTTGAATTAGGATCCAAGAGTTACTGATTGTATTGACAACTTCGTCCCATTTGAGGTGTGTGTGTGTCAGTAGCAGCCACTCCCATTACTCCCTACAACCACCACTCCTCCCCACCACACCATCCCTTACCACCCCTCCCCACTCCCATCCCCCTACCACCATCACTTCACCTCACCATCACCCCTCACCACCACCACCACCACCAGCACCGGAGACTCACTGGATTATTTTAATTGGGCAGCCAAGTGATGCTGAATATCGTCTCCATGATCCTGTTCTCCCCCCCCCCCCCTCACCACACACAGTCTGCGTAAACAACTTTTAATCATCTATAAACCACATGAGTAACAGTGCAGTTTCTCTCTCTCTCTCTCTCTCTCCCCTAAAAATATATTCAATGACTCTCGCCATTTAAATTCTCGTATAATAACAAACAGTATAATCGAGTATATAAGTCACCTTCACACCTGTCTCCCTCTATAATCATCCATCAACTATAATTGACCGAGTTCTTCCAACCTGACATTTCATCAATCTACATCACAAGGTCTCTACCACTAATTACAGTCTTGGTATTTTCCCATCAAACTTTAAGAGGAAATTTGATAAAAATCAGCTTCGTTAAGACCCCTTCAGGCGATGTGGATTATCCTGTGTTTTACATTGGCTTGGAATGAGAATATCCTGACGAGATGAGTTACTTAGGACGAGACAAGAAAAAATGAAGAAGACAATTACGATCAAATATCACAATGTAAATATATATTTTTTCCCCACATTATTATTAACTATAGAGGTTAATAAATGCAAATAATGATTGGAATTACGACATGAAGATTAGGCACTCCAACTTATTTGGGTTGGTCAGGTTAGGTTAGGTTAGGTTAGGTTAGGTTAGTTTAGGTTAGGTTAGATTAGGTTAGGTTAGGTTAGGCTAGGTTAGGTTGTTCAATTATCAGATGATATAAACGGGGGTGCCTAATGTTAACGTGATGTGGTTATAGTACAGGCATGTGGAGGATGACGTTAACCTTTGTGTTACGTTATTATGAATAGAAATAATAAACTTGGTGATTATTCCGTAATTAGTATCGGGGTATGTATAGCTCTGTCTGTCTCTCTGTCTGTCTATCTGTCTGTCTGTCTCAATCTTTCTCATTCAAACGCTCTCTATCTGTCTGTGTCTGTTTCTCTCTCACACACACACACACACACGAGCTTCACAGTATACATTATCATATATTAATTATAAAGCGGTATTCTACCTTACACCCTTGTGCTTCCGGGGGACGATATGGTGTGGTTTCCATTTTTCAAGGTTTCCATGGCTGTAGGTTTCCATTTTACAGGTACATTGGTTTCCAGGTTTCTAAGGCTTCCATGATCTCAATCTTTTAGGTTTCTATTTTTCAGGATTTTCAGGTTTCTGGGCTTATCAGTCAGCGTGTGTGAAGGTTTCCATGTTCTCAGTTATGTAGGTTTCCAGGTTTCTAAGTATCGCCAAAATAACAATACCCCCCCCCCCTGTAATCTTTGAAGTCGTGACACGGTTTTGTCTAGGTAATTGGTCATTAATGAGGGTAAGTGACTTAGTGGCGGAGTGTAAACAGTGGGGATGGGGAAGGGTGAGGGGGGGAAGTGGAGTGGGAAGAGGGAGAGGTGGAAGGGGAAGAAGGAGGAGTGAAAGGGGAGGGGGATGGGGGAAAGAAGAAGGGTGAAGGAGGCTAAGGAGGTGGGAGGGGTGAAGGGGGAAAGGAGGAAAGCGGGAAGAGAGAAGGGGAAAGGGAAAGTAGGATAGGGGTAATAGAAGAGGAGAAGTAGGAGAAGGAAATGAGAGAAAAGAAAGGAAGAAGGCGGCACAGGTGAACCCAGAGGACACAGGTAATTAAAATGCAAATTTGAAAGATTGCAAAATTACTGCCAACTATTAAAAAAAGTTAAGATTTCACCAGAGTTGTGTGGAGAGAGAGAGAGAGAGAGAGAGAGAGAGAGAGAGAGAGAGAGAGAGAGAGAGAGAGAGAGATTTTCACTTTCTCACACGAGACAACTTCAAGACCAGTGTGGTGTGGTTCAACCTCACCAGATTTTCTTCCGCGCAAACAGAAGAAAAACCCACAGATCTGAAGAAAATGACTTAGGTGAGAAGTAATAACCCTTATATTTCAAGAAAAAATCCTCAGGTGTTAAGTAAAAACCTCCATACTTGCAAAAAAAATTATCGTCTTGAAACATGGAGCCAAGAAAGTAGAAGTCCTGAAGAATATTTATTTCCCAACTCCTGTAGGTTAATTAGTGAGCGTTACCTGTGCTAAAACTCTCCCGGGGCGTCCTAGGAGTTTGTGGAGGAGGGAGGGAGGGGGAGGGGGAGAGGAAGAGGTGGAGGGGGAGAGGAAGAGGTGGAGGGGGAGATAGAGGAGGTGGAAAAGAAAAAGACAGAAGAAGGGGAGGGGGAGGAGGAGGAAGTGGGAGAGGAGGAGGTGGCGGAGGAAGAAGATGGAAGAAAGGGAAGAGGAGGGGGAATGGAAAGAGGAGATGATAAAGAAGGAGGTGGACGAGAAGAAGGCACAAGAAGACGACAGCAGAGGAGGAGGATGAGGGGTGATGTGGAAGAGATCGTTAAACAGCTTAAAAGTTCTTAATTTTTTTTTCTTTTTGAACTTATAAACCGTAACTATTATTATTATCTAGATCTTAAGCTTGTAACAGGAAACCATTAACTTAAAATTTGAATTTGAATTAAAACTTTGAGAAGGAGGATTTATAAGTTTGACTAAATTATAAAATATTGGAAAAAAACAATCTTACTTTGAAATTAAACTTGTCATGTTTATGGGCTACACCCTTTCAATACAGACTTCAAAATATTTTAAATCTAAGAATTGGAAGCATTTGGCATATTTATAATTACAATTTCATCTTGCATCAAAGACAAAATTTCCATAGTCAAGAAAAACCACAATGAAATCTATTTAACCCTTTGAGGAAGACGGTTTAAACTATCGTAAGGCATGGTTCTCAAAGGGGTAAGGCATGGTTCTCAAAGGGGTAAGGCATGGTTCTCAAAGGGGTAAGGAATGGTTCTCAAAGGGTAAGCCATGGTTCTCAAAGGGGTAAGGCATGGTTCTCAAAGGGGTAAGGCATGGTTCTCAAAGGGGTAAGGAATGGTTCTCAAAGGGGTAAGGCATGGTTCTCAAAGGGGTAAGGCATGGTTCTCAAAGGGGTAAGGCATGGTTCTCAAAGGGGTAAGGCATGGTTCTCAAAGGGGTAAGGCATGGTTCTCAAGGAGTTAATATACTTTACTCAAACGAGTTAGTTTTTGGGTGAAGATCTTCAACAGCAATTAATTGCATAAACTTTGTTGAAAAATATCTCTGAAGATGTTTGCACCTAAGCTTGTGGCGTCTGTGGGCAGTGAGAGAGAGAGAGAGAGAGAGAGAGAGAGAGAGAGAGAGAGAGAGAGAGAGAGAGAGAGAGAGAGAGAGCTCAGGAAGCAGAGATCAACACACTGGCAGACACTATCTGATACTTGACGGTTGTTGACTGACAGTGATGCCACTTGTCTGACACTAAGAAGACATTCACGTAACTCACCTTCCACATAACTTGATATAATACAGAGGAATATTAACACGGCTCACAGTCAGTATCGTAGAGGGTCATTTGGTGAATGGTTACAGTGAATGTCATTAGGGTACGTTAGGGTAGACATTCAACATAGGCCAGAAATATTATGGGACCAGAAATTTTACAGGGCCTGAAATATTACCCGGTAGTTAATCTTAAGGACAAGTAAGCGGAACAGGATAGGGGGGGGGGGGAGCTAATCATCAGGTGATCCTAGACTACATTAGGTCGATAAGATCTTGTGGGCAGGCAGGGTGTTGTGGTCTGCTTCGTCAGGATAAGAAGCCCTATCTCTCTCAACCTGACGAGGGCGAGACGTTGATGGCCCTCACGGTAATATATGGTCTCATTTTTCCTTGTCATAATCTTGCTGGAGGGGGCTAGAAGGTACTGAGGGAGGAGGGGGGGGGAGGTGTGTATGGGAAGTTGGAGAAGGATAAAGGAAGGGAGGAAAAGAGAGAGAGAGAGAGAGAGAGAGAGAGAGAGAGAGAGAGAGAGAGAGAGAGAGAGAGAGAGAGAGAGAGAGAGAGAGAGAGAGAGAGAGACAGACACACTTTTCAAACTATTTAAAATGTAGAACCTAAAACTTAGAAATAATCATTTTCAACAGGATTTTAAAACTGGAAATAAGAAAAGAAGAAAAAATGTGAATGAGAAGTGGAATTAGTTTTGGAATTAAGATAAAAACTTGAAATAAGAAGCAAAAATTTAAATGCAAATCAGAGTTGAAAATAGGCACAAGAACTGAATAAAATAGGAAAAAAAAACATTGTCTAAAGGATTAATTGGTATTGAAATGATAACAGGATGTGGGCTGCAGATTAGAACTCACAACAAGAATGGAAATGGACTGGAATGGGAATCACAGAAATGGGAATTACTGGAATGGGAATCACAACTCACGCTATCCACTTGTGGTTTGACATGGCTAAGTCATCACAAACCAACCTCTAATTCAATGTCCATTCAATCTCCTATATCAAATTCAAATGATCCCGGACGGCGAGGCTGAGGAGAGACAGTGTGTAGTGAACTGTGGTGAGTGGTGGTGAACGGTGGTGAGTGGAGGTGAACGGTGGTGAGTGGTGGTGAGTGGTGGTGAACGGTAGTGAGTGGTGGTGAGCGGTGGTGAGTGGTGGTGAACGGTGGTGAGTGGTGGTGAGCGGTGGTGAACGGTGGCGAGTGGTGGAGAGCGATGGTGAGTGGTGATGAACGATGGTGAGTATTCCGGGGGAAAGTAGGTTCGTATTTCTCATCCTAGGAATGCAGCAGAGTATTCCAAAAGCAAATTCGGATATCTAAAGGGATGTTGTGACACTCACACACACTGCTACTACTATCCTGTCACTCGGAATCGAGCATGACGCTCATCCAGCTATGATTCACTAATATGAGTTATTAAGTTTGTCACCTAGGTTGGTGAGTTTTGAGGTGATTAAAGAGGCCGATACAGGACCCGCAGGGTCGTCCACATTCGTTGCACATATGGAGGGCTGCATCTATTGCGGGAGGGGCGATGGCAGCGTCTTTCCAGAGTTGGCGCTTGTCTGCCTCGGTTTGCGAACTCGAAAGTATTGACACCTTCTCGTGTGGTGCTCCTCCAAGCGTTATGATGTGGAGTAATCGACTCCCAGGTGAGGGGGTCGATTTGGCACTTTTTCAAGTTTGTCTTAAGACTATCCTTATACCTTTTCAATTGCCCGCCGGCGTTACGTTTACTATTCGTTAGGTGACTGTAAAGTAGCTGCTTTGGCAGTCTACTGTCGTCCATACGGGTAACATGGTTAGTCCAGCATAGTTGTTCATGGATAATGGTAGCCTCGATGCTCCTACAGTTGGTGTCACACACACACACCAGATTTATGAAAATTAACGAGTGAATTTTGTGCATAATCATAATTAAGTAACGCACCGTATTTAAAAAAAAAAAAACATTAATTAATTCGGGTCAAGATAATGCCAACACACACGATACATTTTATAATTTAATCCATTCAAATTCCAGTAAACTTTAATACAATTTACACAGTACTTCCCAACGCAAAAATAGATTAGCACCATAATAAAAAAATCACTAGGAAACAATTTATATGTAAGAGTTAGTTAAAAATATTTACAGGTAATTTTTCATATACAAATTAGGTGTGAGAAATGTGCCGCCACGTTCTGCTTGTGACGTAATAATGTGATTAAGCTTAGATCTACCTGTGCTGGGAGTTATGGGGCCGTGCGTGTGTGTGCGCGTAGAGTAGCGAAGTGTTTTACCACCAAGTGCCTCGTTTTCACTAAGCCACCCTCTAACAATGATTTTTTCGATGATTTATTAATATTATTTATCTGAGGTGAATTCCTATTCTCTCTCTCTCTCTCTCTCTCTCTCGCCTGCCTGTCTCCCTCTGTCTTTGTATCTCCTGTCTCCCCCTGCCTCTCCCCGTCTCCCCCCGTCTCCCTTCGTCTCCCCCCGTCTCTCTTCGTCTCTCCTCGTCTTCCCCACGTCCTTCCTCGTCTCCCCCCGTCTCCCCTCGTCTCCCCCTGTCTCTCCCTGTCTCTCCTTGTCTCACCTTATATCTCTTGTCTCTCCCTTATCTCGCTCTATCTCTCTACGCCACTGCATCTCACATTAAACAGGACCAGTATAAATTCAGCTGTTTGTCATGGTTGTGGAAGACCTTAGAAGTGGGTGGCGGCGGTTGGCAGGTGGCGGCGGGTGTCAGGAGGCGGCGGGTGGCAGGAGGTGGCGGCGGGTAGCAGGTGGTGACGGGTGGCAGGAGGAGGCTGCGGATGGCTGGAGACGGTGGGTGGCAGGAGGCGGCGGGTGGCAGGAGACGGCGGGTGGCAGGAGGAGGCGGTGGATGGTAGGAGACGACGGGTGGCAGGAGGCTGCGGATGGCTGGAGACGGTGGGTGGCAGGAGACGGCGGGTGGCAGGAGACGGCGGGTGGCAGGAGACGGCGGTGGATGGCAGGCGGCGGCGGGTGGCAGGCGGCGGCGGGTGGCAGGAGGCGGCGGGTGGCAGGAGGCGGCGGGAGGCAGGAGGCGGCGGGTGGCAGGAGGAGGCGGTGGATGGCAGGAGACGGCGGGTGGCAGGCGGCGGCGGGTAGCAGGAGGCGGCGGGTGGCAGGAGACGGCGGGTGGCAGGAGACGGCGGGTGGCAGGAGGTGGTAAGAGACGGTGGGTGGCAAGAAGCGACGGGTGGCAGGAGGTGGCGGGTGGCAAGGAGAGGCGGGTGGCAGGAGGTGGCGGGTGGCAGGAGGCGGCGGGTAAGAGGAGACTGTGGGTGGCAGGAGGTGGCGGGTAACAACAGACGGCGAGTAACAGGAGATGGCGGGTGGCAGGAGGCGGCGGGTGGCAGGAGGCGGCGGGTGGCAGTAGGCGGCAGCTTTAATCGTCTAGGATGCAGAGTTGATGTTCCTTATTGATCACGTGGCCGCCCAGAATATGGCTGCCACCCACCCCACCCCACCGACAGACCAACCGACCTGTCCTGACCCGACAGACCGACTGACCGACCGACCGACCTGACCGACAGACAGACCCAGTCCGACTAACCGATGTCTACTTCCCGACCTAATTCACCCAGGTCGACCTGACCAACTGATGTCTACAATCTGACCATTGAACCGATCCAACCGGACTTAGTTCTACGATCGACCAATCCTATTCGTCCTAAACCTCTCCAACCCAACCCAACCCAACCCAACCCAACTCAACCCAACCCAACCCAACTCAATGTAACCTTTCCAACTGAGCCTAACCAAACCTAACTTAACCTCTCCAACCTGATCCGATTAAGCTCGACCTTGTACAAAGCCGACAAGAGGTAGGTAGGTGGGTAGGGAGGTAGTAGGGAAGGAGGTAGGGAAGTAGGTAGGTGGGTAGGGAGGTAAGGGAGGTAGAAATGGAGGGAGGGAGGGAGGGAGGTATATGGGAGGGAGGGAGTAAGGGAGGTATAAGGGAGGGGAGGGAAGTAGGTAAGTAGGTGAGGAGGGAGGTAGACAGGGAGGGAGGTAGGTAAGGATGTAGGTAGGTGGGGAGAGAGGTAAGGAAGGGAGGTAGATCCGTACTCAGCCGGGCGTGACCCTGGGCTTGTGTGCGTCAGAGAGAGAGACTCCTGTCATTTCACAGTCGACGGAGATCAAGACTTGGCCGGATTCGAGTCATATTCTTGATCTGTTGCTTCTAGAATGTCTGACAAACTCCTGTTGATTTTAAGACAAATGGCAGATGATAATTTGTTATTTTAGACAAGTGGCGGGTAATCTTTTTTTTTTTAGGACTGATTTACTCTCCTCGTTTTTAGACAAATGGTTATATTCTCAGTTATTTCTAGAGTCTACTGCTCTTGTTTCATAGACAAAGGATAAATTCTCTTGAGGTTTTAGACGTATAACAGCTCCTGTAATAGATTCTCGGCTGATTGTACACAGAGGAGGGGCAGTAGACGGATAACACCCTGACAATGACAACATCACCCTGACAATGACAACATCACCCTGACAATGACATCACCCTGACAATGACATCACCCTGACAATGACATCACCCCAGAAATGAAAGACAAGGGATGAATGATAAACACAGAAAGAAACAGATAATTATTGACATATAGAGAGAGATAGAGAAAGAGATGGAAAAAGAAAGAGAAAAGAGAGAAAAAAGGAAAAAAGGAGAGAGAGAGAGAGAGAGAGAGAGAGAGAGAGAGAGAGAGAGAGAGAGAGAGAGAGAGCATCAAAACACTCAGAATTATACTGACTCTACCTTAACTATAGACACATTCATTTAACATTACTTACGAGAGACAAAACATACCTGAGAAACTGAACTTAAGTAGACACGTTCACTTAACACAAGATAAAGGAGTTAAAACTACACGGAGACTTAACCCTGAAACTATCAAGAACCACGACTGTTGTTCTTGTTAAAAGCTGTCAAGAACCACGACTGTTGTTCTTGTTAAAAGCTGTCAAGAACCACGACTGTTGTTCTTATCTCAGTTTTTCTTCAAATTCCGTTCTTTCTAAATTTTCCTGGTCGAGACAAGCACGTGACTCCCTCTTCTGTTTTCCTTACATTTTTAAGAACCATTTGTAGAGATGTCCAAGTATCGGAGCTCTCTCTCTCTCTCTCTCTCTCTCTCCATCTATCACTTTATCTGTCTAACTCTGGTTATTCATTTATCTTATAGTCTGTCTCTTATGTGTATCCACCTTATCTCTCATCTCGTCCCTCTGTCTAGCCACACACACATGTAATTTTATCTGTCACTAAACTTATGTCTCTGTCTCTCCGTGTCTTCGTCATTAAGTGAGGGATATTTTATGGATGATTTAGATAGAAAAATTATAATACTGAACGGTTGAGTGCCTGAATCGACGATATCTCTCCATAGATAAATACTTTCTTACCTCATGGAGACAAAGAGTGGACAATGAAAACATTTATTGTTAGCTTTTCACAATTTTGTCCTTGAAAACTCTTCCACGGTCGGGAGATGTGAGTTCCGACGCCATGATGGTTAGATGGTAGATTAGGGTGTCGATATTTTTTGTACATTATTGAAGATTTGGATATAGACCAGCAGTTGCCAGGAGTAACTGGTGGAATCTTCGTGAAGGTACTGGAATATTTTCTTAAGATTCTACCATAACCTACTCAGCCTACCCTACTTAACCTACCAAGCCCAACCCAACCTTCCTAACCCAGTCCAACCTCAATTCTACCTATCTAACTTACCTAACCCAAGTTATCTAACCCAACTGTATTCAGAGATAGTGAAGAAAACAAATTAAGCGAGATAGTAGTGACTAGTAACGATGTTAGTAAGCAAATAGACAAACTAAAGCCTAATAAGTCACCAGGTCCCGATGAGATATTTGCCAGAGTATTAAAGGAATGTAAGGAAGAGCTTAGTATGCCCTTAGCAAAGTTGTTTAACATGTCCTTAAAAACAGGTGTAGTACCAGAATCCTGGAGGATAGCGAATGTAATACCGATTTTCAAGAAGGGGGATAGATCACTATCCTCTAACTACCGCCCAATCAGTCTAACATCAATAGTAGGCAAATTACTGGAAGCAATCATTTCAAACTCTATTCGAAATCACCTGGAGAAGCACCGATTGATCAATGATTCCCAGCATGGCTTCACAAGCGGACGTTCTTGCCTAACTAATCTATTAACATTCTTTTCATCAGTTTTCGAATCGGTGGACGAGGGGCGCAATTATGATGTGGTATATCTCGACTTTAGTAAAGCCTTCGACAGAGTCCCCCACGAAAGACTAATTAGAAAGGTAGAAGCTCATGGCATCAAAGGTGACATCCTTAAATGGATTAGGGCGTGGTTACAGGACAGGAAACAGCGAGTGAGCATTAACGGCACTAAGTCCCATTGGAGCAACGTCACAAGTGGAGTTCCCCAAGGCTCAGTACTTGGACCATTATTGTTTATTATATACATAAACGACATAGATATCAGCATAGACAGCAACATAAGTAAATTTGCTGATGACACTAAAATAGGACGTGTTATCAAATTTGACGAGGACTCGGCAAAACTACAGGAAGATCTAAACAAATTTTTCGAATGGTCTGAAAAATGGCAGATGAAATTCAACGTCGACAAATGTAAAGTACTCAGTATAGGAGATATAAACAGGGAAACCAGATACCAGATGAACAACGATGCCATAGAGAAATCCGACTGCGAGAGAGATTTAGGAGTAATGATAAGTAGGAACCTTAAGCCAAGTAAACAATGTGTTTTTGCTCGCAACAAGGCTAATAAAGTACTTGGGTTCATACAAAGGAGTGTTAGTTACAAGACTAGCGAGGTCATCCTAAAACTGTATCTTGCTCTTGTGAGACCACAACCTGGATTACGCAGTTCAGTTCTGGTCACCGTATTACAGAATGGATATAGAATCCTTGGAAAGAATTCAGAGGAGAATTACAAGACTAATCCCGGGCATTAGGAACCTTGAGTATAGAGACAGGTTAAAGCATCTTAATTTGCACTCCCTTGAGAGACGTAGTGCGAGGGGCGACCTGATAGAGGTGTATAAGTGGAAGGCAGGGCTAAACAAAGAGGACATTACAAAGGTACTCAAACTATCCAACCAGGAGCGAACTCGTAACAATGGTTTTAAATTAGACAAATTTAGATTTAGGCGTGAAATAGGTAAACACTGGTTTGGAAACAGAGTAGTGGATGAATGGAACAAGTTACCAAATATCATCATTAACTCGAATACGCTGAATTGCTTCAAACATAGGTTGGATGCTCATATGAGCAATAGGGGTTGGGTGTAAACGGGACTGCCCAGTATGGGCCAATAGGCCCGCTGCAGTTTCCTCCATTCTTATGTTCTGATGTTCTTATGACACTGGGAGGGGGGATAGGGGGAAGGTAAGTAAGCTGGGAGGAGAGTGAGGTCAAGACTGGGTAAGGTATGACATATGGTAGCAAAATGGTTATTAATTATCTCAGCTGCCTCCTCACTAGGTAAATGTGAGATGATAGGAAGTGTTGGATACTGACGGTTGAGACCACAGAGATGTTTTACCTTAGAGAACCACTGACCCATGCCGACCTCCTTGAGGCCGTGCACTTTCCTGGGATAATAAGTCTTCTTGGCAGACTTGATTTCCCTGATGACCTGGTTACGTAGACTTCTGTACAGGCGGTTGTTGGTGTAGTACGCCTTGTTGTGCTGCTCATTAAGTCTTTTTATGCGGGGCGTAATCCACGGGACATCATCGGGGTGGATCCTCAGTGTTTTGGCTGGAAAGAAGTGGTAGTAGGTTTTGGTGTGTGTGTGTGTGTGTGTGTGTGTGATTCGTGTCGTTTATATTACACTTATATATGGAAAAACAGTAAATAGGATAAGTAAATTAAGTAATATTTTATCAAAATTTTATTTCATACGTGAACGTGTCTACAAATGTTAGTTTGCTTCAAATCAGTGGCTGTTGACCCACTCTTGGTAGCGCTGGGCTCCGGGCAGGTCGTCACCCAGGTAATGTTCGGTACACCGGTACAGACGATTGACCTTGGCCACGTCAATAACACTGAGGTTAGTCCTCTGACCCATGAGTGAGGAGGAGGGCTCCCCAGGCCTGGCTTCTATGGTTTTGGAGTGATGGTCTTTACGTGACCCTCGAGGACCATAGTGCATAATGGAGCCGATGTCGTAAGGCAGCCCCAGTGTCTCGTTATATTGCACATGATAGTCGATAACATTAGTGCCTTCCCTCATGTTTTCGTACCGCACCACGATGTGTTCATCACGGTCCATACGTTGATGCTCGTGGAAGAAGCCTAGCACGTGCATCAACTCGTGCGTCACGTGCGCCGGCTTTTCGGCGCATCCTGGCACACGTAGGTTGACCTTGGACACGTACCCAGGCTTGTTGTGGTACCCGTGGAAGGCGTTATATACGTTTGCAACCTGCATCTTCACGTGATTCTGGTTACGTTTATTTACTGGCACGAACCTGACACACGTACTCTCGTGCAACATGCGTATACCCTGAAGAATACCCTTTTTGGCAGCCGTGTTGAAGGAGGAACTTATAACGAGAGGTATGTTAGTCGTTGGCCACGGCTTCATTGACCTATAAGCAACGTTTGCTGTAGGTGGCTGCTGGCGCCCGTAGGAAAACCCTGCACAAGTAAACAGGATAGTAAAGGTGAACAACTTAGGAACAAACATCATGTAATAAATGGTGGAGTGAGTGATAAACAGTTGGCCGTGTGTTGTTGAGTTATTACGCTGCTTAGTAATGTAGTAAGAGGTATTTTGTCTGGTAAAATAGTGACGTAGTGTAGTGAAATGTGGTGTACTGTTATAGTGAACATGATGTGTACTGTTATAGTGAACATGTGATGTAGTGAACATGTGTACTGTTATAGTGAACATGTGATGTAGTGAACATGATGTGTACTGTTATAGTGAACATGTGATGTAGTGAACATGATGTGTACTGTTATAGTGAACATATGATGTAGTGAACATGATGTGTACTGTTATAGTGAACATATGATGTAGTGAACATGATGTGTACTGTTATAGTGAACATGTGATGTAGTGAACATGATGTGTACTGTTATAGTGAACATGTGATGTAGTGAACATGATGTGTACTGTTATAGTGAACATGTGATGTAGTGAACATGATGTGTACTGTTATAGTGAACATATGATGTAGTGAACATGATGTGTACTGTTATAGTGAACATGTGATGTAGTGAACATGATGTGTACTGTTATAGTGAACATGTGATGTAGTGAACATGATGTGTACTGTTATAGTGAACATGTGATGTAGTGAACATGATGTGTACTGTTATAGTGAACATATGATGTAGTGAACATGATGTGTACTGTTATAGTGAACATGTGATGTAGTGAACATGATGTGTACTGTTATAGTGAACATGTGATGTAGTGAACATGATGTGTACTGTTATAGTGAACATGTGATGTAGTGAACATGATGTGTACTGTTATAGTGAACATGTGGTGTACTGTTATAGTGAACATGTGGTGTAGTGAACATGATGTGTACTGTTATAGTGAACATGTGATGTAGTGAACATGATGTGTACTGTTATAGTGAACATGTGATGTACTGTTGTAGTGAACATGTAGTGTACTGTTATAGTGAACATGTGATGTAGTGAACATGATGTGTACTGTTATAGTGAACATGTGATGTACTCTTGTAGTAAACATGATGTGTACTGTTATAGTGAACATGTGATGTACTGTTATAGTGAACATGTGGTGTAGTGAACATGATGTGTACTGTTATAACATGTGATGTACTGTTGTAGTGAACATGTGGTGTACTGTTATAGTGAACATGTGGTGTACTGCTTTAGTGAACATGTGGTGTAGTGAACATGATGTGTACTGTTATAGGGAAAATGTGGTGTAGTGAACATGATGTGTACTGTTATAGTGAACATGTGATGTACTGTTATAGTGAACATGTGGTGTACTGCATAGTGAACATGTGGTGTAGTGAACATGATGTGTACTGTTAAAGTGAACATGTGGCGTAGTGAACATGATGTGTACTGTTATAGGGAAAATGTGGTGTAGTGAACATGATGTGTACTGTTATAGTGAACATATGATATACTGTTATAGTGAACATGTGGTGTACTACTATAGTGAACATGTGGTGTAGTGAACATGACTAAGGAGTGTTAGTTACAAGACTAGCGAGGTCATCCTAAAACTGTATCTTGCTCTTGTGAGACCACACCTGGATTACGCAGTTCAGTTCTGGTCACCGTATTACAGAATGGATATAGAATCCTTGGAAAGAATTCAGAGGAGAATGACAAGACTAATCCCGGGCATTAGGAACCTTGAGTATAGAGACAGGTTAAAGCATCTTAATTTGCATTCCCTTGAGAGACGTAGAGCGAGGGGCGACCTGATAGAGGTGTATAAGTGGAAGGCAGGGCTAAACAAAGGGGACATTACAAAGGTACTCAAACTATCCAACCAGGAGCGAACTCGTAACAATGGTTTTAAATTAGACAAATTTAGATTTAGGCGTGAAATAGGTAAACACTGGTTTGGAAACAGAGTAGTGGATGAATGGAACAAGTTACCAAATATCATCATTAACTCGAATACGCTGAATTGCTTCAAACATAGGTTGGATGCTCATATGAGCAATAGGGGTTGGGTGTAAACGGGACTGCCCAGTATGGGCCAATAGGCCCGCTGCAGTTTCCTCCATTCTTATGTTCTTATGTTCTTAACCTAAGAAACTTAACCTATCTAAAGAAACCTAACATAACGGTAACATATTGTTGCCAAACATAACGTAATTTAAGTTGCCTGACAGTAAGTTACCTGCCCTAGCGTGAGGTAAGTGAACTACCTAACATAATCTAAAGTAATTTATTATAATCCTTAAGAAAAATACTATATGATAAGAACCAATGAACCTCTCCGGAAGTAAACAAATGAGTTAGAACGGAAATAATTGTAAACATACGACTTTTTTTCTATGAGATAAGAAAGCATTTATCAACTCAGGTGAAAAGTTAACGTCTTCAAGTTGCTGGTTCAGGCACACAACCGTCGCCAAGTATTAGAATTATTAAAGGAAATTGTTGCTTAAGGTAGACGTAATTTATTCCTTGTAGTAGTTTATATTTTTATTTGGTGGATAAGAGTGAGGGCAGGAGGGCCAGGGGAGACACTGGGGTGGTTTTCATATAATTAAGGATAAGGAAATAATATAAGAGATGTAAATCTGTAAAAGTGAAGGTGGGGAGGGAGGGGGGGGGGGAAGCAGACCCCAGGATGTCGTATAATTAGCGATAACAAGATGATGGTAGATAAACTGTGAGGGATGAACGAGATTAACAGTTAAGGTCCCCGGAGAGATGCAACACCTGGCAGGTTTGGTAAACACAGCCCAATAACGTTAAGTGTTTGTTCGCCTATCTGCTTGTCTGAATACCTCTTGTCCGAAGCACAATATGACGATGTCTTTCTGTCTGTTGGTCAATAATTGTCATAATACTTCACAACCAGATAAGATATTAATGAAACTTTAGTGTTTCTGTTACCGGATATAATAGTTTGAGGTCATCTGTGCAAGATATTTGTACAGTCACCCAAAAAAGTCCTGTCGTGAACCATGAACCCCGAGATTCAGACTCTTGAACCCGAAGCATTTATAGACAGAATAATGTATCAGTGTCTACATTATTCTGTCCATAAATGCTTCGGATTCAAGAGTCTGAATCTCGGGGTTCATGGTTCGCGACAGCACTTTTTTGGGTGACTGTACATCTGATGTGTCCCCTGTAATAACGTACAGTCCCGGATTCTTCCACGTTGAACACCCAGCCAGACGACCAGAGAGGTAGCATCAGCTGACGATCTGGTAACAGTGTTTGTGTGCGGGGATGGGAGGGAGAGGGAAGGGGGATGGGGAATGACGGGGAGTACTTGAGTTCCGTGTTGCATAATATAATCATATTTATTTTGCACACAAAGGAGTGATGGAAGTGGAAGAGATGATTATGGTATAGGAATACATATCTACCGTAGCATTACGTTGTTTGATTTATTGTGGTGTAATTGGTTATCTGTAATCTAAGGCTCCAAAACCAGAGAAACACACTAACCTTTACCTCCCCGCACTTCTGCTGCCCTTCCTCGGGTAAGGACAGTATGGGAAAACAGGTGCCAGTTAATAATTGATGTCGACCAATTTCTTAGCTATAATTATTTTCTAAATCCGGCATATGACTTTAAGCTGATACACATTTTTAGGTGCACATTATAATTCATGAAAATATTAATAGCGTATAATGAAACCATATGCCGTCGTAAGTCACGTTTCGACCTATATAGCCTAACACCGGGTAAACCAAAATGACCTCTTTACAATTATCGTTTTTATATGGTGATTCTAGTGGTATGGTGCTACGAATGATACTGAGAAGTAGTTGCCAATGATGTGATGTATAGAAAGAAGGTGGGCGGATGGGATACTTAAGTGAAGAATTTACGTCAGTGAAAACAAGCCTTTTCCAGAAGTCCAGTGCCTAATGCCGACAAACCAAGACAAGTCTGCTGGCACGGTGTTCCCCTGTCGATGATTTTTGATGCCCAAGTCCAACCTCATATCGTCACTTATTGGGTCAGCTTTTGTGAAAACAAAAATCTAGCCACCTCTCATGAGCTTCGCTTTCACTAGGTCGTCTCTCATACTTCAGTGAAAAAATATAATATGATTTTGTAGACTTTATTTTCTCATTAATAATAAGTGACTTTTATTTTCCGTTATGATTAAAATCACTAATGGTTTCATTTCACGTAATAATACAACTTTTTATACTTTTTTATTGCAATATTCCTATCCTCTGAAACAGTTTATTATAAGAATGGGTATTATAACTAAATATCTGGTCAACATCAACCATTGACTGGCACCTGTTCTCCCATGCTATTTTTACTAAGAATTGGTGCGGGAAGGTTAAGATCGCGTTAAGCCAGTCTTCCCGACGAGATAGGAATGATGTAGGAGTGAGGGAAGGACTTGGTGTGCTCTGTACAGGGACCATGCCCAGGGATTGGGGGAGAGGGAGAGAGAGAGAGAGAGAGGGGATGAAGAAAGCAATTGACAAAATGAAGAATAGAAAGAGTGCTGGAAGTTCTGAATAGTTGCAGAAATGCAGACAGCATCAGACGTAGGCATGTCAATAGTGACCGAATTGACTAATGCAATCATGATGGAATGTACTGTTACAGACGAGTGGTGGAGGAGTGTGGCCGTGAATACTTAAAATGGTAAAGGTGATGCACTTGAGCGAGGGAACTACAGGGACCCGAAACTATTAGATAGGGTTTTGAAAGTTGCAGAGTGATCGAAAAATTGATACGGGAGAGAATGGACATGAGCGATATGCAGTTTAGGTTCATGCCAGGTAGGGGAACTACAGAGGCAATATTTATGGTCAGCAAGTCACAAGAGAAATATCTTGGGAAGGAAAGTCGTATTTGTAGACTTTGAGAAGGCATGTGACACAGTACCATGTAAAGTAGAGTGGGCAACGAGAAAGCGAGAAGTCAAGGAACGTCTTATTAGGGGTTATGGCATTATAAGAAGTCTAAAAATAGAGCAAATGGCGAGGAAAGTGAAATTTTTTTGGTAAAATTAGAGTCCATCAAGGGCCTGTCTTGAGCCCCCTTCTGTTTATCATGGTACTGGAGGCAATACCACGGCGCTGTTGTATGCTGATGACTTGTGTTGATAGCTAATATTATTGAAAAGGCAGTTGGAGAAATTTAAGAAATGGAACAATGGTCGAGTCAAATGGCCTGAGAGTGAATCTAACTAAACAAAAATGATTTGTGACATGAATGAGGGCCAATGGTAAAAAGTGGATACAGGCCATGTGCTGTCTTGAAGAAAGATGTTGGCGGCAGTAACTCTAACGTGCAGTGAGTGTGGAAGGTGGGTGCAGTGGAGTGGATGGTAGACTGCCGAATGGTGCTGACTTTTAAGAATCATGTATGTTTAGGTAGCTTTAGCAAGGGTGAAAAAACTCAAAATTGGGACTGTATCCCTGGACCGTCAGTGAGTTCTGCTACCTGGGTGACCTGAGCAATGTTGGAGGGTGTGCTTAAACTTGCTCAGTTGCAAGAGTCGTAAATGGTTGGAGGAAGTTTAGAGAGTAGCTGCCTTTATTGACGACAAGAGGACCTTCTTTCCGTGTGAAATCAAATATGTTTGCTACTGGAGTGAGAAGTGTGATGTTATAAGGCAGTGAAACATGGGAAGTTAAGAGCAGTTGAAGAGGATAACATATGAAGGCTTGAGCGAGATGAAATTAAAACAGATGAGGTGGATGTGCAATATCACACTGAAAGACAGGAAACCCTGTTCAGAGCAAGGAAGGCGGCTGGGTAATGAGAGTATTGGTGAAGTTCTGCATAACGATAGGAGATAGTTTGGTGATGTGGAGACCAACTGGGTTAAGAGATGCACGTATATGTGGTGGAGGGGGGTAGTCACCATGCAGTATAGAGAGTTAGTTGCCGTTGGGTAACTTCAGCTAACCCAAGCAATCATGGAAAGTGGCCGTAAGACGTGGATGATGATGATGATGAAGTGAGGGAAGGACTCGCGTGTTGTGTAGCAGAGAGGGAAGGACTCGTGTTATGTAGGAGAGAGGGGATGACTCGTGTAGGAGAGAGGGAAGGATTCATGTAGGAGAGAGGGAAGGATTCATGTAGGAGAGGGAGAAGGACTCATGTAGGAGAGAGGGAAGGACTCGTGTAGGGGAGAGGGAAGGACTCGTGTAGGGGAGAGGGAAGGACTCGTGTAGGAGAGAGGGAAGGACTCGTGTAGGGGAGAGGGAAGGATTCGTGTAGGAGAGAGGGAAGGATTCGTGTAGGAGAGGGGGAAGGACTCGTGTAGGGTAGAGGGAAGGACTCGTGTAGGATAGAGGGAAGGACTTGTGTAGGGGAGAGGGAAGGACTCGTGTAGGGGAGAGGTAAGGACTCCTGTAGGAGAGAGGGAAGGATTCGTGTAGGAGAGGGGGAAGGACTCGTGTGGGGTAGAGGGAAGGACTCGTGTAGGGGAGAGGGAAGGACTCGTGTAGGGGAGAGGTAAGGACTCCTGTAGGAGAGAGGGAAGGATTCGTGTAGGAGAGGGGGAAGGACTCGTGTAGGAGAGGGGGAAGGACTCGTGTAGGGGAGAGGGAAGGACTCGTGTAGGGGAGAGGGAAGGATTCGTGTAGGAGAGAGGGAAGGATTCGTGTAGGAGAGGGGGAAGGACTCGTGTAGGAGAGAGGGAAGGACTCGTGTAGGGGAGAGGGAAGGACTCGTGTAGGGGAGAGGGAAGGACTCGTGTAGAGGAGAGGGAAGGACTCGTGTAGGAGAGAGGGAAGGACTTGTGTTGTGTAGCAGAGAGCGAAGGACTCGTGTAGCAGAGAGGGAAGGACTCGTGTAGGAGAGAGGGAAGGACTTGTGTTGTGTAGCAGAGAGGGAAGAACTTTAACCTTTATTTTTAACACTTTTCGGCCCAATTTATTTTAAAATATCATTACCATAGTGAATTTAAGTGTTTTCCTTACCCATTGACCTGCCATCTTATGAAAAATTCCGACCGTCAACTCGTCCATTATGGATGGTGCTATTAAACAGCTAATTATATTGCTAGTAGAATGACACTAGTACGTGCTAGTGTGGTGTATGGCACCGTGGAGGGTATTCGTAGCTTGCAAAGAAGAAATCGCCACAAATAAAAGTTTAACGTATAATAATAAATCATCCGACGCGTGACACAGCTGGACACAAAGGTTCAGTATTTACCTGAAGCAACAGTTGATGTGGCAACACCTACCACGTCTTCACCTGCCAGCTCTAACCAGAAGAATGCGTTCTGGAAAATTCCATAACAGATAACGGGCATACAGGCGAGATGAGGAGAACGGACAGGGCATACAGGCGACGTGAGCACATAACAGCTGACGGGGCATACAGGTGAGCACACGACACCTTACGGGGCATATACAGGTGAGGTGAGCACGCGATAACTGACGGGGCGTACAAACTTTCTACGTGAATGGCGACACTTACATCATGTCCTCCTCCTCCTCCCTTGAGTGGAGTGCCCGGGAGGTGTTTGACTGGTCAAAGCTCGGTCTGAGCTGAACCAAGACCGTAAAATGAGCCAAGGTGGTGAAGTTAGGTTAGGAGATTCCAATACAGAATAGCGATTATGTCAGTTTCCCGATTAACAACAGTAAAACACCTGATTCGCAGACTATACAACTAGCACGACGAGAACAAGAAAATTTCACTTTGAACTTAGAGAAAACTGAAAGCAAGCCATGGCCTCTGTGCCTTCAGCATGTTGACAAAACTATTAAATTTAACAGAAGTAAAGCAGTAATTAATACTTTTCAATCAGTACTCAATGGTTCGTTCCCGCAAATTCAATAAGTTATGTGATTATTTCACTCAAAGCCGCGGAGGTCACGGTCCCATTTCAAAATATATTCAAACTTTAATCGTTCTCCCAACCAATTTATAGTAGAAGTCATTAAATATCCCATCGTAAACCATGTGAGAAGTGTGACAAGTTTACTTTTTTTTTTACGGGGATGAGCCCACCCGGGCCTGGGGGGCGAAAATGTAATAATAATAATAAAAATATTAATAATACTAATACTGATAATAATAATAATAATAATAATAATTCGTAGTACTGTAAATAAAATGTATAATGAAAAAAATATAATAACAATAATAATAATAATAATAATAATAATAATAATAATAATAAAACGATCAAAAGTGAGAAACAATGTACTGTATGTATGTTGTGTTGTCAAAGTAAGAGAAACAATTGAGACCCTGCAATTGTGAGTAAATGAGGCAGAAAGACAGATCGGCAACCTGGGACTTAGTCACAATTTTCGTGATGCCATATGGCAGCAGGGTCTACCATTAGACAACACATTATGCTTCCAATATCTTCCCAGGCGGTCGTACCTCCCTGTTTGGTAGCTGCCTACTACCTAGTTACAACTGATAAGTAGACTACAAGGATTTTATTGCAAGTCAATTTAGAAATTCATCTTAACACCAACTCTGTCCTTGATACCGTAATAAACTTTTGCCTAAGTCTGTGATAACATAACAACGAGGTAAACTAACGTAAACTAAGTACACCTGTAATATCTACGAATACTTCTACTGTACACTAATGAGTTTTGAGCGGAATTTCACCTGTCAGGAAGTACCCAAGAGCAACATCAGTCGTCAGCCAATAGCATCACCTACCGTCATCCAGCAGTACCTAGTAACATCAGCAGCCGTCGGCCAGCAGTACCCAGTAGCGTCAGCAGCCGTTACCTAACAGTACCCAGTAGCGTCAGCAACCGTAGGCCAGCAGTAGTCACCGGCAGCAATAATAGAGACTGTGGCGGGCTGGCGTGTCAACTGATCACCTCCATCATCACCTGTCACAAGTTCACTGTGAGGCTCGAGACGAGTGAATGAGGCTTCGTCTCCTCCATACTGAACCATCAACCATCAGAATCTCGGTGTACTAACCAAGATATAAACTGTTACTGACACCAACGAGAAAATAAACTAAAGTAATAATAATTAACTACTAAACTTTATAAAGATTAATTTCTTACTAGTTCATTTGAGATCTGTTCACGGTTCGAGGCCTGATACAAGGGTTTCGTTCACGATGCGTTTCAAATCACTGGTGCTCTGTCAAAGACTATATATGAAAGACGGCAAAGCTACCTTCAATGGAAACATGGATAAAATAAATCTTGATAAAATCACACAGGGAAAGACAAACAATGGAGCACCTTAGCTTTCGTCTTTATTCAAGACATCTTCAGAGGCAACTGAATTACAAAGACTGAGAGAGAGCTTATGTACACAGGGTGACCTTACAAAACATGACGTTAGGTCAAAAAACATGACATCGACTAATGCACACACCAACCACACAGCTGTGTGTTCTTCATTGTTCATTTGAAGTTTTCAACACAGAAAAGTTGTTGGAAAAGAAAATATAGATATGTTTAATGTATTTATGTCTTCATTGTAATACAGTACATTAAAATACAGAGCAAATGTTATCTATTACCTTATGGCCACTACAATTTTGCTTTTACACACACACACACACACACACACACACAAAGAAATATACATGCACATAAATATAATATAATTTTATGATATGCAATAAAAAAAAATGTAATACACAAATGCATGAAAAGGAAATCTTAATGACATTCACCAAACTGCACCAAACTGCACCTGCCATGATTTCATGCACATAAACATGGTAGAACATGCACTCACATAATTATATAACATAAAGTGAACATAAAATGCTGTAATATGAAGCAAAATTATATATAAAATGCACATCCAGCAACATACGTTAAACGTGTGGATAAAGCATCCACTCACACACCTGACATCATGAAATTCCATAGAAAACATAGACATTACTACTGTGAGGCCTAGATGCAATCTTTCTTCTATTCCATTCTACTAAATTAGATACTATAGACATTGTACATATCATCTCACATCTGAAATACATGTTTGGTTTTCAGGGTGAAGAAATTAATGTACAATACATTGCAGTTGTACACGCCTTCAAGGTTCTGATCTGGGCAAGCATAATTACAAAGCCCAGATCTGGGTTGTCCTTTGGTGAAAAATGGTAACTACATATTCGGAATCTTCTGTTTAATTGTTCACAGGTCTTCCTTTGGAGATGTAGAACCTTTAATGGAACTCCTATAATACTTAGCCATTTGAGGCATCTGAAAAACACATTAAACAAGAATACAGTTCTGATTACTTGCTAGTATTAGTTGCATATAGTGCAGTTAACATTGATATAGGTGACTATGTAAATTTATTTTTACAAATCTTACTCTTCATTTTTTATCCTCATATATATATGTCTCTAACTTGATACTTTATGTAAAACTGTATTATAGTATGGATGGAACACATACCTTTCCTTATCCTTGGGGAAAACGTGAAAAACAAGCCTAGGATGAATTTCCTTTCGTCTTTTGCAAAGGGCACACGGGTGAGATCTTTCACTTATTGTTACGTTCGTTTTGAATTTGAATTTCGCCGTAAGATGGTGTAAACAAACCATAGTATTTGTTCACAGAGCAGACGACGCACAGTGCTCATCGCCTGCCATCTATTGAGCCGACCCACCAGTTTTAAGAGCCAATGATCACAGTGATTCGTTTAGTTTTCCCGTCTTTCGTATATAGTCTTTGGTGCTTTGGACTATCAATTGGTTGTTGTGTTTTTACTTGTTATTTAATTGATAATAAACAAAAATATAAATAAAATACTACACACACACACACACACACACACACTATCATTATCAATCATAATTTGTTATTAGTATTATCATTATCATTAAGCGTCGTACAGATAAAGGGTTGCGAGTTGAAGGGATACATCTCGGCTCACCTTCTCTAATAGGAAATAGATAGGAAGATAAATATATAATAGGTAGGTAGATAGGTAGATGGGTGGGTAGGTGGGTGGGTAGGTAGGTGGGTGGGTGGGTAGGTAGGTAGAGCTCAACATAGACGCCCACAACCTAACAAAAGCCATTATATATATACTGTTCCGTGAAGTCACACCAGCTTATGATGTAAGAGGAGTGTTGTCGAGGTAATAAAAGTTTACAGACAAATTTCGAATGAGAGTATTGTTACGTTTACCTACTGCCCTGTGATCCTGAGGCGATAGTAACAACAGTGAACGATCTCTTTATCACCATGTGTGTGTGTGTGTGTGTGTGTGGTTATCTAACAGTAGTTCTCCCTCACATGTACACACAAAACACTACATAACAGCGGACAACAGCAACAGGTTTCATCATTAACTCTTTTGGCAGGTAAATCATATTGTAGATTTTCGGAGTAAAAACATTTATGTCTACTAAAGAATTCACTTTGACAGCCAGTGGTGAGGGTAGGTGGTGTGGGGGAGGTGGATGGAGGTGTGGGGGTGGTGGATGGAGGTATGGGGGTGGTGGATGGAGGTGTGGGGGAGGTGGATGGAGGTGTGGGGGTGGTGGATGGAGGTGTGGGGGTGGTGGATGGAGGTGTGGGGGTGGTGGATGGAGGTGTGGGGGAGGTGGATGGAGGTGTGGGGGAGGTGGATGGAGGTGTGGGGGAGGTGGATGGAGGTGTGGGGGAGGTGGATGGAGGTGTGGGGGTGGTGGATGGAGGTGTGGGGGTGGTGGATGGAGGTGTGGGGGTGGTGGATGGAGGTGTGTGGGTGGTGGATGGAGGTGTGGGGGTGGTGGATGGAGGTGTGGGAGTATTGGAAGGTGTGGGAGTAATGGAAGGTGTGGGAGTAATGGAAGGAGTGGGAGTAATGGAAGGTGTGGGGGTAATGGAAGGTGTGGGAGTAATGGAAGGAATGGGAGTAATGGAAGGTGTGGGAGTAATGGAAGGAGTGGGAGTAATGGAAGGTGTGGGGGTAATGGAAGGTGTGGGAGTAATGGAAGGTGTGGGGATAATGGAAGGTGTGGGGGTAATGGAAGGAGTGGGAGTAATGTAAGGAGTGGGAGTAATGGAAGGAGTGGGGGGGTAATGGAAGGAGTGGGGGTAATGGAAGGAGTGGGGGTAATGGAAGGTGTGGGAGTAATGGAAGGAGTGGGAGTATTGGAAGGAGTGGGAGTATTGGAAGGAGTGGGAGAGGTGGGGGGAAGGTTGGAGGAGAATGAATGAGTGGAAGGGGAGTTGAGAGTAAGGAGGACTGAGGGTTGGTGAGGGAGGGGAGGTGAGGGACCAGGTGTGGGCTTCTCCCCCTCACACACCTGAGTGCATGAGGTGGATTAATTAACTGAGGCAGGTGTCGGTGAAGTAATCCCTTGATATACATATTTAATCTATCTTATCTCTCATAAATCTTTACCTAACTTAATACTATACAAATCACACTTAATCCAACCAAATTTCACCTAACTGAAAATTAACCTAACCTAACCAATCTCATCTAGTGTAACCTGACCTAACCTAACCTCATCTAACCTAAGGTAAGGTAACGTAACGTAACCTAATCCAGCTTCACCCAAGACTAAAGTAACCTAAATTAGACAGAATATTTATTATGTTTGGTATAAGTTTAGTGTCTGACTCTCATTCCTGATCTAACTGGTGGAATTAATATGGGCGTGATGGAGCTTTTTTTTCGGCTGAGGGGAGGTAGAGTGGGAAAGGGGGTGGAAGAGGGAAGGGGGTAAGGGGAGAGGGGGGGAATTTCGGCACAACATATCAAGGAAGAAATTCTCGGTCACTCTTGTTGATTCTAAAATTGTGTATCGAGACGGAGAAGGACTGGTGACTGCTCTTCGGTCTGTTTATTTACCCAACTCTCTCCTGCAACAGTTCGTAGCCAAGGACAAATTTTCTGGGACAGTTTATTGAAATGTTTTGGCAGTGTCACCAGTTAATACTAAGATACTGGATCACATGAAGATTAGCCTCCTCCCTCAGCTTATTTCACCTGATGATTAAACACCCAAATACTACCTGGGGAGGGGTTAGGTTAGGTTTAGTTAATTTATATGTTAGGGTAAGTCAGGTTTGGTTAGGTTAGGTTAACATAAGGGTAGTTTTTTCTTAAGGTGAAATAAACTAAGGTGTGTAATCTTCAGGTGATAAAAAAATCGACGTCTTAGATACAGAACACCTGAGATCCTAACAACCGCCTCAGCTCTCCTCACTGACACTCCCAGAGGCCGGCCGTCATCCCCAGGTGGTCCGTCTAATGGGGTGCCGCTACACAGGCCGGTCGGGTGGTCGGTGAAGCACGAAACTGATACACTGGGTAAAAGGGACTCTGGCAGGGTACGAATCAACAGGGTGATCTTCCTACCTCTTCCGCCTGCTGCCTCCCTGCTGACTGGAGGGCTGGGTGGGTCTGGTGAGGGCTGGATGCGTCTGGTGAGGGCCTGGTGAAGACTGGGTGGGTCTGGTGGGGGCTGGATGGGTCTGGTGAAGACTGGGTGGGTCTGGTGGGGGCTGGATGGGTCTGGTGAGGGTTGAGTGAGCTTGATGCCGGCTGGTGGCTCTCTGCTGATTGAAAGGTTGAAAGGGTCTATGGAGGGCTGGGCTATACCCTCTCCCCACCCCCTACGTCAGCCCCAGCACAGGAGACGACCATCGTACACATAGTTAGAGGTAGTTTAGCCTCCTAAATGCCGTGAATTACCACTAAGTTGGGTATCTTATTCCATATTACATAAAACAAAGTCAGTTAGATTCGTTCAGCCAATAACAGAGACAGGAATGTAATTTTGTATTTAAGGTATGAGAAAGTGTGAAAAGTTATGAAAGGTTTTGATACAAGTGTTGTGATGGAAAATGGTAAATAAATCAAGTGTACAAGATTTTAATAAGGCTTGACGCCGTTTCTCTCTCTCTCTCTCTCTCTCTCTCTCTCTCTCTCACTTTCTCAACACCCCTCCCCCCTCTCTCTCTCTCTCTCTCCCTCTAAGCTGCTCACACTCACTAATGTATTAATCAGATCCCAACTTTCTAAAGCATTAACAACATTACTTAATGAAGGCTTCACTGCTCCATCCCTCCCCTCCCCCCTTCTGTCTCTCTGTTGTTGCCTGTCTGTCTGTCATTTTCTCTTGTCGTCTGTCTAGCTCTTTCTTTTTTACTCTACTCTCTCTGTCTCTGTCTCTCTCTTAGTCTCTTTCCCGTTATCTCTCTAACATTATTCCTACTTCACACACACACACGCACACACACACACACACACACACACACACACACGCACACGCTCTTACTTTAAGCTAGTATAACTTTGCCCGTTTTTCTCTGTTTAAACGCAGCTGAGCCCAATTTTTACGACTTAGCAAAAGGGGAGAGGAAAACACATTAGAGAGAGAGAGAGAGAGAGAGAGAGAGGGGGGGGGGGGTCTGAAACTTGATAATGACTGAACTTCACAAGCGGCTGAAACGGGGGAGGATTGTCAACCAGGCGTGCCCCCTCCCTCTCCTCCCTCCCTCTCGGGCCTAAGACGTGCTCAAACACTCACCTTATGTCGAGGGGGTCACCGACTTACTGGTGGTAGTGGTGGTGGTAGTAGTGGTAGTGGTGGTGGTAGTGGTACGTAGTAGTCGTGATGGTGGTGGTAGTAGTGGTGGTGGTCGACTCATTGGAACCCAGCTAGTCAACTTTTTGCAACATAGCTAATCAACTCTTTGCAACATAGCTAGTCAATTCTTTGCAACACAGCTAGTCAATTCTTTGCAACATAGCTAGTCAATTATTTGCAACATAGCTAATCAACTCTTTGCAACATAGCTCGTCAACTCTTTGCAAAATACTCGTAGCTAGTCAACCCTTTGCAGCATAGCTCGTCAACTCTTTGCAGCATAACTAGTTAACTCTTTACAATGCAGCTAGTCAACTCTTTGCAACACAGCTAGTCAATTCTTTGCAATATAGCTAGTCAATTATTTGCAACATAGCTAGTCAACTCTTTGCAACATAGCTAGTCAACTTATTGCAACACAACCACTCGACTCATTGCAACACAGCTAGTCAACTCCTTACAAGGCAGGTGGTGGATCTCGCGATTCTGGCCAGGTCTTAACGAGCCCCTGCCTGCCTTGTGAGCTGCATAAAGTCAACACAACTGCATCAGTGTGTTCAAGACCTGCTAGTTTTTGCCACTCACTCTGGTCTTATCTTCTTTTCTCTTGACGAAGGGAGAGAGAGAGAGAGAGAGAGAGAGAGAGAGAGAGAGAGAGAGAGAGAGAGAGAGAGAGAGAGAAAAAATCCTGAAGACAAAGTAATAAAACAATTAAAAACATAAAGAAAGACTCGACAAGAAAAAGCTTAAATAAAATAAGCTGAAAAAAACAGAACAGAGAAAAAAGAAAATATCATACAGAGAGAAGCAGAAAAAGGTGAGATACAGAGATAACAAAACGCACCAAGTACGAAGAAGAAGAAGAAGAAGAAAAAGGTTGATGATCTCGTACTTACAAAGAGAATGGAGAGCAAGAAAAGTTGGTATAATTACTACTACTACTATTTTTTTAACAGATAAATTTTTCTTATTTTTCAGTGGATGAATGGAACAAGTTACCAAATATCATCATTAACTCGAATACGCTGAATTGCTTCAAACATAGGTTGGATGCTCATATGAGCAATAGGGGTTGGGTGTAAACGGGACTGCCCAGTATGGGCCAATAGGCCCGCTGCAGTTTCCTCCATTCTTATATTCTTATGTTCTTATTATTGTTGTTTTTGTTTGGATTATTATCTTTACTGTTTCATTTTTTTATTTGTACTTCTTTTAGTCTTATTGGTTTTTTCATTTCCAACGTCTTTCTTTTCATTATCATCATCATTAAACTTTAGCCTCTCCTCACCTCGTCTTAACACATAACTTATAATTAACACCTTTTATTGTTTCTGTGTCTAAGTAAAAGTCGTATCAATAAAACTGAATTATTATATATCCCATCTTAGACTTATTTACAACGTAACCTTTGACCTTAAATTCATAGCAACTTTGAAGGTCAACATATCACCTGAAGGTAATTCGCCCCGTTCTTGAGTTACAGGTGTGTTGAGGAGATACACACCTGGATAGTTAATTACAGGTATAGACAGATATCACTGGTCGATCTACTTACCTGAGTCCGTCAATGATGAGTGACAGGAGACAGGTAACAGGTGACAGGTGACAGGTGACAGGAGACAGGTGACAATTTCGTTTATGACACATTCAGATTTTTCCACACTGGGATCCTCTGGTCAGTTGGAGTTGATAAATACAACTGTTCATTAAAATCACCTTCTAATCTGATTGTATTTTCATTCTATGGTGGACTAATTCAGGGAGGTCCAGTACACACGAAGGTAATGTGGTCTATACCAGTGAACACATGCGGAACGTCTCACACCACGGCCAAGTTGAGGTGTATGCACGTCTCTCTGTGGTGTGTCTGTGTGTGAGGGATAAAACACCATGAGGATGGACATATAGTACAGCTAACACTCACTGCCTTATATCACTTTACTAAATTACTCTTTTCTCCTCAAACTACCAATTGGGTACGTGAACCATCCCCACCATCTTAATTCATTCATAGAGTAACAGGGATGTCATTTAGTGTTGTAATATTGAGAAAAGTTGACCAAATATTAATACCAGAATGAAGAATAAAAGTGGATTCTTTCTTTATTTATTTTTTTCATTCTTCTTCAACTTTCACTTATGTTATTCTTTCACCTCCCTTATCCCAAAACTACCAAAACCGTAAATGAAAGTCTAGTGATTTTTTTAGGTTATTTCAATTTCAAGTTTAATTATAAAAAAAAAATCAGAAGTTCTCTTTTACGTATCTTCTAGACACATTTTACGGTCATAGTTCTTTTTTAAATAACTCTTAAACTCACCACATTGCTATAAAGAGTTTAAATAAAACGCCAGGAGTTCACTTTCAATAGCTCCTAGACTAACCATAGCATCATAGTGTTAAAGAAAAGTTCATAAGTTCTTTTTTTAATATAACTCATAAAATCACATCCTCAGTATTGGGTTAAATAAAACATCAGGAATTTCTTTTTAAAAATGTCTTCTTGAACGACCGGGCGATGTACAGTCCATATCACATGACTTGTCCAGACCACACACAGGAGTCTTTCAAAGCATACATTCTGTTTACATGACTCGACACGTAAGCTACTGACTGACTGACTGACAACATCACAAGCTGAGGGCATGTTCGGAGACGGAAGGTAATGGAATGGTAAGCAAACGGGGGAAAAATTACCAAGACAAACCTCAAGAGTCAATTTGGTTAAGGACTGAAAAGGGTTAAGTGATTCCCCTATGTTTATTGATTCGTGTTTTTTTGGTAACAAGATTTACAAATAGTTATTGAAAAAAAAAAGATTCCAAAGGGGTTGATCAATTAAGTGAATATAAAGGGTTTTTACAAGAGCTTGATTGATTCATTGGATAAAAGTACTCACAGGAACTGACCGAGTCTCTGGTAACATGACTCACAGGGATTCATTATTCACCTCTATTTCATATTAAAGAAAAAAAAAAAGATTCACAAAGTAAGATTGACTCGCGATTGAGAAAAAAGATTCACAAGGATTCGTTAAGTACTTCTCCATCTTCTCTCGCCCTCGAATAAAAACTAGATCTGACACGGTTGATTGTTTCTCTGCTCCATGTGAGTGTAAAGGAATATTTCCTGTCACTTTTACCTCCATTATAAATCTGTTCTCTAATCTTTTTAATATACACAAACTTCAGCTCATGGCCTAACAAGTAAGACGTTGGAGGTTTATCGCGAAGCTGCCACACACGGACACCTCATCTTTTACTGTAAGAGCGGGAGGGGGAGGGGGAGGTTGTTCTGGTAACGTTGACAGTCCATGTGTGACACTTCCCAACTTCCGCTCCAGTTGTCTTTACATAAATGGTATTGATCTAAGTAACTGTTGTGTTGGAAGTACAGAACCTGTGATAAAGGAAATAAGAGAGACAGAAAGAGAGAAAGGAAAAAACAAAGAAAGATATGCAGTTTGACACACTTATGACACTGGCAAATAATGGTAGCAACATCTGACTGACTTATCGATAAAATAATTATAATCTACTTGTCTAAAATGGTCTAGATATCTGACGTCATAACATCGCTTACGGTCTCTCAGAATATTAATTAAAAAAAATGGTCTCAGGGTAGATCTATCGTTATATAAAACATTTAATGTACACTCAGACATTCACACATGCGGAGAAAATACAAAGTGGTTGACCCCTGGTTTTAACCCCCTCGCGTCTAACACCCGTCACGGAGCCTCACTCTCTTATATCCTGCTTCCGTAGTGGCGTTGAGGCCGTCCTCCCCGGACCTCCCCCTTACTTGTTGCAGAACGGGGAACAGACGGCCTTCTGATACCATCACATAGAAGCTGACAGTAGCCGTCTCCGTCATGGGTGTCGGGATAATAGTTGTATTAGGTACGAAGAGCCTAATAGTAGCTACCTTCACCAGGGCTAAAGTTTCTCTGGGTTGAGGTGTATAATAACTATAGGTAAATATTGACATTCTTTTTTTTCCTCACACTGGTCAACTATAGGAACTAAGTCCTGCTACACTCTACTAGTGAAGGTAACTAGTACCACTCTCCTACCCGCCCAGGACTCTATTCACAGCGTATATACCATCAAAGGGTAAGATAAGTTCAGGAAATCCCTACATGGCATCTTTGTGCGTTAAGATAAAAATCGCGAACCTGATTGGCTGCCGGTCTGTTTACATTGACGTCAATCCTTTGTGCGACTGAGAAAGAATTCCAAAACGATGTAAACAAGTCGTATCTTTAAACTAATGTTTTTTAACACTATTTAGACAAAACAGACGAGATGTCAACAATTTCACTTTTAAATTTTAGTTAATACAACAAAATATTGATAAATCTAAATAAAATACAACTACACTAAAATAAACTTTCACGTTGACATGACGTCATCAGCTACGCCAATAATATAAGGGTTTGTGAAGCGCTACACACGCACACATATGATATATATATATATATATATATATATATATATATATATATATATATATATATATATATATATATATATACACTAAAAGTAAAACAAAGATTACAGATCATGTCAAAAGAAACATTACCTTCAGGAGCCATAGGCCTGCAGCCAACGTTATCGCTAAAAATATTAGAGCAGTTCGCGTGGTGAGGCATGAAAGAGCGGAATGCTCTATATCAGGTGACGCCTCTATTGTCCCTCAAATTATTGAAGAGCTCCAGGTACAGGTCCTACAGGTGGTGGAGGATTCTATAGACAAATCCTGCAGCTACCTAGTGCTCTCAGAGATCCTCCGCGTATTGAGGATCTCTCACAACTCCTATAAGCTTTTAAGAGGTCCTAACAGTTCTTCCACCAGATCCTTTGAAAATCCTTCTCGGGGGCCCCTAAGGGTGTTTCAGGGACAAAGGGGCCCCGTATTAATTGGTAGAACCACATACTTGAGTCTCACATCCGGTGTTACCAGACTTTCCACACCAACTGCTCTAAGTCGACTAACATGTATCTTAGGAGGGGGAGGGACACCATATTACTTACTGGGTACAAAATTCCTGTAACGCCAACTCTTATATATATATATATATATATATATATATATATATATATATATATATATATATATATATATATATATATATATATATATATATATATGAGAGCCATACCTGCTTAGTTTCAGTCGGTGGAGAGGATGTTTACAAACCCGTATAAACAAAGCGACACTACAAGCAGTTTGTCGAGGTACTGTGAGTGAACACCGAAGGTATTTTGTTAGAAAACGCCCACGTTTATTATAGGTATTCTATTGTTAGAAAACACCTACAGTTAGTTAGGTATTTTGTTTGTTAGTTTGAAACATCTCACACTTACTGTGATGTGGGTCATCGGCGAAGTATGGTAATAATCATTGTTTGTATTCTGAAAAGATCGTACGATAATCGTCTCCCCATATCTATACTGCTTGACTTTGACTACCACAAATATAGGCTGGAGATTAAAATGACGTCGAAGGAGCTCCGAAATTCTACCATAACTACCTGTAATTAGGGGAGGTTGCCATTAGCTTACGAGCCTTTCAGAATGCGGTGTCGGGGTCTTAGTGGTTAACTTGTTTGTTTGATTCTCGAGGTTCATTAAGTAGGATCTGAACTTAACACACCTATGAGGATTTTTTTCTTAATTAATATCATAATAGGATTCAGATCTTCTTTAAAGCATGGCAATTGAATCAGGTCCTAATTTATGACGTAATAATAGGATTCACTTGAAAATTCGATCCAATAACTTTCTATAACAAGTTGTAGTCGTTATATATGGGTAATGAACCCAAGTACTTAAAAGGTTTCAATCTTGTTATGCTAAAATGCTTCAGATTCTTATTATATGATTAAAACGACTCAAATCATATTCAAGGGTTCAAACTCTTATTTATTCTTTATTAAAATGATTCACTTCACATCAATAGGTTTTAGTTTTTATTCATAGCGTATTAATATATTCAAGGGTTATGAGAATGACTTAAGGGATTTCAATTCTTATTTACATCCGAATAAAAAGGTTCCAGGAATATTCAGTCTCATAAAAGGTTTCAATCCTAACTTTTACACGATGAAAAAGTTCCAATAATATCAAGTCTTCTAAAAGGTTCCAAAAATATTTAGAAGTCATTAAAGGTTCTGAATCTTAATTAGATGAAGTGTAAAGGTTCTAGAAATACTTAAGAATCTCTTAAAAGGTTCCAGGAATACCTCAAAGGCTCTAAGAAGGTTCCAGTCCTGATGAATAGATCCTACGAATATTCAAATCCTCTTAAAAAAGATTCCGATTCTGATTTATACCCTAACATAAACGTTCCAGGAATACTGATAACCTCTGCTTCTTGATCAGATTATGTTAGTGGGCATGGCGAGGAGGGTGGGAAAGGAAGGGGGGAAGGAAGGAAGGGAGGAAGGAAGAAGGAAAGGAGGGAAGGAAGGGAGGGAAGGGAATACATCACAACAACTCAGAAACTAAGCAGGGACGACCAACCAACAAGCTGTCCAAAAAATCTTTTCACAATTACTGGAAGAATTCGGTATCGATGACGGCGCTTGTATTGAAAAAGGCGGATGATGGTTGATGCTTTGAGAGTTATTCTTACCTCGTATAAAAAAAAACTAAAGTAGAATAAAGTCGAAATGTGGTTTAAGAAGTTTTGTTTTTAAGTTTTAAACCTACACAGGAATAAGTAATATATTTGTAAAATTTTAAACCCTATAGAAAAAAATAATTCAATATTTTTTTTTAATACTGTACAGAAGAAAATATTTTTATCCCATACCAAAAAATAAAGGAAAAAAAAAAACACGAATTAAGATTTTTTGAGAACATTTTATAAAATATTGAAAAATAAAATAAAATGAAATATATTTTGGTTTAATTTTTTTTCTCAGAAAGTTCTAAAGTTTCGCATAAAAAAATAAAAGCATAAAACAAGTAATTTTGTGTTGAATTTTAAAATCCCATTAAAAAATAAAACAAAAGGTAAATCTAGATATTATTAACGTTTATATTAAAAAAAATCCATATACAAATAAACAATAAAAATTAAGTAAAAAGATTATCTAAATTTTTTTTTTTTTTTTTACCTGAATAAAACACAAAATGGAAGCCAGGAAACAATAGTTATTTCTAGAAAGTTTTTATTTAGTGTATGTAAATAAACACCAAGATGCTTAAGAATAAAGTTAATGGAGTTTATAAATCGTCGGGAGAAAATATGTGTAAATTAGTGTAAATCGGTAAGCAATCGTATGTAAAAGAACGATTGGATAACTAAATATGACCCATCAACTTGTGAATGTTCTTTTTGCAAATATGTAAATTGTAAATGAGAGGTGGTAGAGCATTTGTATATAGTGCAAAAAAGTCTGTAAATTGTAAATGAAGGTGGTAGAGCATTTGTATAGTGCATAAAAGTTTGTAAATTGTAAATGAAGGTGGTAGAGCATTCGTAACTAATGTATACAAGTTTGTAAATTGTAAATGATAGGTCATAGAGTATTCGTGTTTCGTGTAAGTGTCTGTAAATTGTAAATGACGACTTTTTGAACGTTTCGATGTAATGTGAAAATGCGTCAGCTCTCGTCTTTCCGTGTAAATTCTCGTACTTAAATAACACGGAAGAGAGTGCCAACAATTAGAAATCCGGCACTATTACTTAGGTTCCTGTGAAATCTGATATAACACTACTGAAATCTGGCACTATCACTCTCTAAGATCTAGGTTCCTGTGAAATCTGACTTGACATTACTGAAATCTGGCATTATCACTCTCTAAGATCTAGGTTCCTGTGAAATCTGACCTGGCACTACTGAAATCTGGCACTATCACTCTCTAAGATCTAGGTTCCTGTGAAGTGAAATCTAACCTGGCATTACTGAAATCTGGCACTATCACTCTCTAAAATCTAGGTTCCTGTGAAATCTGACCTGGCACTACCACTCTCTAAGATCTAGGTTCCTGTGAAATCTGACCTGACATTACTGAAATCTGACACTATCACTCTCTAAGATCTAGGTTCCTGTGAAATCTGACCTGACATTACTGAAATCTGACACTATCACTCTCTAAGATCTAGGTTCCTGTGAAATCTGACCTGACATTACTGAAATCTGACACTATCACTCTCTAAGATCAAGGTTCCTGTGAAATCTGACCTGGCACTACTGAAACTATAAGGCTTGGCACTACTGATGTGGTGACTCTGACAATAATGCCAACTATCCGCTGGTACATCAACTGTATCTCTCATGGACGTGTCAGATAGTGTTGGTTCTGACTCACTCAACCACATACGTTTCCACTAACGAGTCAGGAGAGAATTTCTTATTTCTGACAACCTCCGAATGACTGACTGAGAAGTAACATTTTTTTTTCTAGCTATTTTTCAAGACAAAGTTATATGATTGAATTTAGTATACAGCACCACACGGTTTGTATGTATGTATATATGTATGTATAGTTTCGATGCACATTATCAGGGTCTTTATACATGTGTCTATGTGTACTCATAAACAAATAGAAGTTAGTGTGTTGCAAAGAGACTAAATAAAAAGCAGAAATAAAAATCAATAAAAAAAATAACAGGAAATATCCTCAATAATAATAATAATAATAATAATAATAATAATAATAATAATAATACAATAAACGATATCTAACATTAACACTCAAAGTAATATATTTAATCTACCCGAAATATCGTCTCCCTTACGTTGATAAAAGAGAATTATATACATCTTTGTCTTCACTCAAACAAATAAACAAACAAACTTAAGTACGGAATGTTTTGAACGAGTAAAAAAAAAAACGGTATAAATCGATTTGATAAAAGTATATAAAATAATAATTTACACGTATTAACCTTCTTGATGTTTATTGATTGTAGTATGATAAACAAAACCAGTTTCGTTCTTATTTACGGATTGTATAAACGAAAAACTTAAGCAATTATACAATACGGATTGTACTCGTAAAATAACCAGCTCAATCAGTTTATTAAAGACTGCTTGTATTAACGTACAGTAAAACTCAGTTGAATATGCACGGATTGTAATGACGAAAAGACTAGCAGTTTTATTATTTACGGATTAGAAAACGAAAAACTCGAGCATTTCATAATTATGGCTTGTATAAACGAAAACAAATTCTGGTATTGTTGAAATCTTCGGCATTACAAGCCACCCGTATTGAGAGATTTAATACTGAATTTCTGTTTTGTTATATAAATTATTGGAAGATTCAATATACGACTTATATAATATATAAAAGTGAAGTGTTGCCATCAGAGGCGTTTATATAAAAATATATACGGCAAAGATATACACGCTTAATAGTTAATAGGTGTTTGGTGGTCCAGCTGCTTAAGGTCTCTCTCTATATCTCTCGTCTGTCTCTCTTAAACTTCTCTCTATTGCGTCTCTCCTTGTCTCTTCTTAATTCTCTCTCTATCGCGTCTAATTATTCCATTTATCTATGATGTATCATTATTTTAGTATATCTTTTATTTCTGTCATGTCTCGTGTCGGGCTTTGTCAAATAACACACTATCTCTTTTCTCTAAACCATTTAGAGGTCATAACCGAGAGACCTTATTCCTACCTAAACTGGATTCACTTCAATGGTAATTTTACGACCTATTGCCAATATCTAATTTGCTTATGAGCCAATAATCCTTACGATCTTCCCTTAATAAATACTGAACGCCAAACATTGAAGTAAAAAAAAAAAGTGAAAATAGGATAAATAGGAAGGAAAAACAGTATTAAATAGGGTCTAAATGGGAAAATACATGCAGAACCCGATAGCCAAACTGTTGTCTCCCTGACCAGGCAACGAAGGGAGTCTCAAACTGATCATGAAACCCCAACAGTGGTCCCTCTGTTATGAACATACTAAACCATCCAGTACTGTTTGTGGCTACGATCTAAAATACTCTTGTGTCGTAATCTAACAGCACCACACAAGTTTATAATACTGATCTATGTAGAGAAAATAACATTAAAATTAGACTTGACTGGAGGGCCAACGCTCACCAAGAGGGTGACTCCGGGAGGAACTTGTTCGTCTAACTACCGTATTCTCTCACCATTTTCCCGCTCAACGGTTAATTTACGTTAATGTGTTTAAGTACACTGGAGAATAATCATACAAAATAAAGTTACTGGGTACTAAAGATTTAAACGAAGCACTGGAACTACATAATTACCCCACCTGTGAATGACAAGACACCCGCTAACGAGCATGAATGAATGATATACACAGTGTTTACAAAGTCTCTTGATGGTGGTGATTACAGTACCTGGAGGAGGAGACACCTGAACCACGTCAGCTGTAACTCAAGCACACAGGTGAATGTACAAATAACGCATCTTGAACGGCCTTGATATTTGCTTTAAAACTTCTACTGTAAGTCCACGACCGACACAATGATGGAGAACACACACACACACACACACACACACACACAGTAGGAGTCTCTCAAGGGACTGTAATTAACACCATTAAGGAATTTTGTGAACACTATCTATTAATTAGCAATAGGAAAACTCAGATGTGACGTCAGGTGATTCGAGCAATGAATCGTTCGTTTAAACCTTGCCTTAACAAGGAGATATATAAAAATTGACATATTTATTTATATGTATGTATATGTCTATGTATAACCTAGGCAAGACGGTCAGTGTTAAGCAAAGACAAAACAATTCCACGAACAATACCGCCAAGCAAGTTATTTTTCAGGTGATAGCCAACCTAACCTTACCTAACCAACATTATCCCAAAAATCCTAGAATAAGGAAGATTAGGTTAGGCTGGGTTGAGTTAGGATAGTATGGTTAGGTTGGGTTGGAATAGGTTAGGTTAGGTTTGGTGAGGCTAGAGGGTTGGGTTACGTGCTTAAAAACGAAAAACAAAAGATTTAGCGGTGGTGTTCGTGGTACTCCTCTAACACTGACCGCCTGGCGTAACTTAAGGCGTCGCCAGGATGATAGTGTAGCCTACATCTACCGACGGGGCGAGCCACACCGAACACACACGACCACCACACATCGTCAGGTTAATAATAAACCTCGTAGCGAAAAATGTGAATATGTGGCGGGAGAAAAAGACTTGGTCAGATACATGTTTACTTTCTTTAAGTCTGTTATCGCTGATGTTTAGGGGATGGTAACCTGACATAAACATTACCGGGTACTGTATTAAGAAAAACATCTGTTACAACACATCTCATCGGCCGACCATCACACCGGGAGTAATGAAAACATTGTAAATGTAAAATGTTATCTTGATTTACAATGCAGATTTGTCGATACAGAGAACGTAGGCATTTACGGCTGCCAAGAAAATAAATAACATACAGTTATTATATGAAAGAAATATATGAAAAAACTGGATCAAATATGGGGCCAAGGATCATCTATGAACCGATATATATATATATATATATATATATATATATATATATATATATATATATATATATATATACATTTTTGATAGTTAATGGCATGTAAATATAGTGATAACCAACAACTACTGCACTATGTGGGACTTCCGGTGTTAAGGATGAGATACGCGGAGGTCCGCGCGCGGTCAATGGTTCAGGTAAACATTAGCCTAACCCTAATATTAACTCCATCAATTTAAATAACATCTCGAGAAATAAACACAAATATGTTTAATATAAATTCAAATAGTGTAAACATGGCGACTACTTATGTTTGTTTACCTCTAGCGATGACGTCACGGAGTAAACACCTGAGCCTGGTTTGCGGCTCCTGGCAGTAAGTGACATATTTTCGTCGCTCTCTAGAACAACAAAGATTACACGCGATACATATATTACACCGAGGGGGCGGAGGAGGGGGAGGGGAGGGGATTTAAATGCTTTAAGTTAAACTGGTTTAGATCCTCCTGTATGCGTTGTACTGGGTCCACCTGCCTGTGGGTTTGCCTTACTGAGGTATTTTTTGCTACAGTGTTATGATTGAGGAAGATCTCTGGGTCTTACCTCCCGGCGTCACCCAAGGTGACCCGAGGAGCCCCTGTTGTTGTTTTGGGCGTCTCTAAAGCGCACATGTTGTCCTATGGTCTATATTCGTGAGTTGATTTATATTGTCAAAGTATTTTGTGGCTTTTTAAACTAATAATTCACATATGCGCTTAGCGTTATCAAAGTGATTAATATATATATATATATATATATATATATATATATATATATATATATATATATATATATATATATATATATATATATATATATATATATTAGCAACAATAGCTTCTTAAATGGAGAAATACCTGTAAATACTTGAGTACAAACAGTACTCCCTGGTCCCCATCCCCATCACACAAGATGGCTGAGTACTAACAGCTGTCCATGTCCCCCAGTATACTCAAGGCCCTCAGGCCACCGTACACTGTACTCCAGCAATATACAGTACTCCGGTGATCCTACATCATATCAGACACACATTCACAATCTTCTAACATCGCACTAATTCTTCGTCTCTCACAAAAAGAGGAAAATCTTTAAACAATTGTAATTGTCATAATGGATAATTCTCCTCTGTGTGAGACTGAGGTGGTGACCCTACCACCTCTACCTCCCCAACTTGAAACGTACGCGCGCCTGCCTAACTTGGCATATATAAGTATTATAAAGAACCTGTATATAACAATAATTAATAAAAAGTGTCTTCAAAAACTTACTCTTAGGCTACGCCGTCCCTTCTACTCACCACAACAAAAATAGAGTTCAGATTCTTTCGTCCTAAAATGTCAACAAAGACATTTTGATTACTCCTGTATCGCGGACATGATTGAGCTTGTTAATTGGAGCTCACATAGCGCTATGCCACGTGGCTTACAAGATCCAAAATCCCCCACAAAATGCACACTGTGACGTCCAACTTCTTAGTGACAATCGACGGGGACTAACAACCAATCGGAGGTTTGTGGTGATGCGTCTTGAAACAAACTGACTTGATTGTAAAATACAGATCACAGCATCAGGTCTGGTGCATGTACAAGTATATATATATACTGTATATATCACTCATTGTTAAGGTATGTTATTATGTACTTTATAATATGTTCATTATACTCGCACGCCTGTTATATTACATCTGCGTTCATGACTCAGTAAACACACAACACTACCCGAGAGAGAGGTATGTCAGGGTGGAGTCAGGCCGCTGAGCGTCTGGCAAGTGTATCAACTCAGCCTCTGAATCACCCTAGCTTATCTACCGCTCTCTCGCTCACACCTAACTAAGGTAAATACTAACTCATGTACTGCATGTTTACTTACAAAGCCACACGCTAAATAACACTCATAATCACTCGAAGTCTACATTGAAAACTGATAACCCATGTGAGATAAGTATTGTTAACACATTTCAGATCACAGGGTGTACAATTGTCACTTGCAAACACGACTGAGTTCTCTTCTTCTTCCAGGCGGTGTCTTCCTTGATTCCTCTGGCATTTAGTCACCAGGTGATCATAGAGGAAAAGAAATCATCCTAGACGTAGACTATTAAGCCGAAACATTGTGGGAAGGTTGTATGGCTGGCTGGCCAGTGTTGGAGTATGGTGGTGGTGGTGGTGGATGGTTAGTGACAGCGAGGCAAGGAGGCGATCCATGGATATCTTCTTTCTGACAAAAATATGTTTAATGTTGAGTCAATGTGCCGTTCTTGTATTACGTGAAATCTTATTGATATGTGTAAGAACGTGTATCAATCTGTTTGGTTTTGAAGGTTTAAGGGAGTTACTGTAACCCCGGACCTCAGAAGACTGACCATGTAAACAAGACCTAGGCGTCTCAAGCTTGGTCCCTCCCTGGTCGTCCTCGTGTTCACACACTGCATTATCTTTTTTCTTTTTTAATACATTTAGAAACAGGTTGAACAGATATAAATGTGATCCCTTTGTGTATGTCGTAAGAAACCTTATATATATATAAATGTGATTCATAGGTTATAATCCTATATTAAGCGGTATATGATTTATGTGATGCGTCATCTATAAATAATATTTTTCGCAAAGATATTCCACAAGTATCCAGCCTCATATAAAGAATCGGAGGGTGATCAGCTTGTTTTTTTCTACCTCCTGTTGTGAAAACGTGTCTACTTCCCATAAAGGTAGACACAGTGAGTTATAAAGCGTCTTAGAGTAAGATATGTTATGAGGCGTTGAGTCGTGTATGTACGAGTAATGGGTGAAGTGAATGAGGCTCGGGAGGGGTTGAGATCTAGGAGCAATGAAGGTAATGTTGGTGAGGTTGTGGGGAGGTTCAGATGCTGGCCAGCCAGTGTAGGTGGAGGAGGAAGAGCAGCTGGTATGTGGCTCGTGCTAGGCGGCGAGTAAGACGTCCTCAGCTGTAGTAGCCACGCTGCACCCCCTGCTTGCGCCGGCTGTGCCACTTGCAGGTCAGGATTCTCACGTAGGTCCTCCTGAAGGCGGCGTTGCAAAGGGCATAGCACATTGGGTTGATAGTCGAATTGATGTAGCACAAATAATATGAGAAATCCCAGAGTTGTCGAGGGATACAATCGTCAGGGTTGCAGGCCAACACTGTCTTGAGTAGAACCAACACGTTGTACGGCGTCCAGGTCACGATGAACGTCAGCAGGATGGCTGACAGGGTCTTGGCTGCCTTACGATCTTGCTTCTTCTCTTGGCTCTTTTTCTTCTTCTTTTTCTTACCAGGCACTGCTGTCCCGGAGTTAGTGCCTGCGCCGGCGACGCCTCCGCCAGAGTTGCCGCTCCCAGTACCCGAGTTTTTGGCCAGTTGTTTTGGAATGATTTTCGCATTGAGAGGAATCTTGATGTCTGGAGCGTGAGATGTTCTACGGTTGGGGGTGGGGGAGGTGCCCTCGGGTCCTCCGGGGTGGAGGGAACACTCCACCCTGGTCGACTGTCCACTTGGATCTGAGCAAACAGAATCTCCTCGTCGGGCTAGTGGGGATGTCCCCCTATCGAACCTCAGCCTGTGACCTGCGTTGGCCCCACTTCCGTCTTGACCTTCCTCCTCGATCATCAGGATCGAGGGAGGGTTGAGGGGCCCATCTTGTGATGGGTCGTGGGGCAAGCGAATCAAAATGGTGTATACCGAGTCTGAGGAGTGGGAGCGAGCCTGTAGCCTACCACCCACCATCTGGTTACGACCTGCCGCTCCCACACCTAAGGTGCTCTCCGCCCGTGGGAGGGTGGCCGAGGTGCCGTGGTGATGGTGGTGGTGGTGGTGGTCGGGCCGCTCGGCTCTCTCCACCAGAGGAATCATGGAGTTCTGGTGGTACCTGGTGGGGGTGACTGTCAGGGGCTCGCGGATGTAGTTGAGGGAGGTGCACCGCGAAACTGACGAAGGCAACGTCGTCTCCACTGAACCCGGGGTGTTGTAGCCCGGCGTGTGGTAGCCCGGAGTGTGGTAGCCCGGGGTATTGTAGCCCGAGCGATGCCCCCCAGCTTGGCTACCTGCCTCTTCCCGGTCCACCGTACGCTTGATGCATGACGCCAGTCCCCGGCAGCAGCCGCCACTACCGGTGCGTCCCTGGGGGAGACACAGGTAATGAGGCACAGGTGTGTGTCCTGACCAGACCTCTACAGTACTGAACATATACTGTACAGTGATATAATAAACCCCTAAAGCACCTCTCCCTCACTCACTCCCTCCTGACCAGACCTCTACAGTACTGAACATATACTGTACAGTGATATAATAAACCCCTAAAGTACCTCTCCCTCACTCACTCCCTCCTGACCAGACCTCTACAGTACTGAACATATACTGTACAGTGATATAATAAACCCCTAAAGTACCTCTCCCTCACTCACTCCCTCCTGACCAGACCTCTACAGTACTGAACATATACTGTACAGTGATATAATAAACCCCTAAAGTACCTCTCCCTCACTCACTCCCTCCTGACCAGACCTCTACAGTACTGAACATATACTGTACAGTGATATAATAAACCCCTAAAGTACCTCTCCCTCACTCACTCCCTCCTGACCAGACCTCTACAGTACTGAACATATACTGTACAGTGATATAATAAACCCCTAAAGTACCTCTCCCTCACTCACTCCCTCCTGACCAGACCTCTACAGTACTGAACATATACTGTACAGTGATATAATAAACCCCTAAAGTACCTCTCCCTCACTCACTCCCTGACACAAGCCAACACAAATGCTTACAGCTAACAACAAAATATTACTAAAATGAATTAATTAATTACCAAAAACTATCAATATTCGAGGACAGGAAATATATTCCTGTAATAAACTAAATTAATAATGTAGTTAAACTAACAACTACAGAATTTTCATAAAAACAAATACCTGTAACACAAACAGTAAATACAATACAATCAACAATAAAACTTTGGATAGACAATTTACCTGAACAGTAATTAAAACAAACTTATATAATAACTAACAAAAGCTTCTCCCGAAATATTATAAAACAACAAAACATAATAAAAATAGAAATAATAAACCATACCAATAAAAAAAAAATAATAGATAAAAGAAATAAATAATAAACTCGACAAATAACATATAATAAAAACCAGACAATACGAATAATTGATAAAACAACTAATAAGAAAAAGTCCCAAATACTTTTAATTAACAGAAGAAACAACAACTTTGGGTATGTAAATTTCATTCCCCCAAAAAGTTTAAATGACTGGAGTGAAAAAAAAAATTACACACCCAACTGAAACACTCCCGATAAATACTAGTCATATACTCTTATATTTTGGGGAGAAAAAGACGAGCGTAATAATGAATTTCACCAGATAAGACACTCCAAGCTATTAATTCGAGCTCAGGGCAGGGAGAGAGCTGAGAGGTGTGTAATGTGGAGTTCTCAGGGCAAGGGGAGAGAGCTGAGAGGTGCGTAATGTGGAGTTCTCGGGGCAGGAGGAGAGCTGAGAGGTGCGTAATGTGGAGTTCTCAGGGCAAGGGGAGAGAGCTGAGAGGTGTGTTATGTGGAGTTCTCGGGGCAGGAGGAGAGCTGAGAGGTGCGTAATGTGGAGTTCTCAGGGCAGGGGGAGAGCTGGATTTCCTTATGATCTGAGGAAAGACTGTCCTCATTCAGCATCCTCACCTGACCACCCACACCTGACCACCTACACCTGACCACCCACACCTGACCACCTACACCTGACCACCCACACCCATATCTGACTACCCACCTGACCACCCACACCTGATCACCCACACCTGATCACCCACACCTGATCACCCACACCTGAACACCCACAGTTGACCACTTACACCTGACAATCCACACTTGACAATCCACACTTGACCACCTACATCTGACCACGCACACCTAACAATCCACACCTGACCACCCACAATTGACCACCCACACCTGACCATCCACACCTGACCACCCACACTTGACCACCTACATCTGACCACCCACAACTGATCACCCACACCTGACCACCCACCTGATCACCCACACTTGACCACCCACACCTGATCACCCACACCTGACCACCCACACCTGATCACCCACACCTGACCACCCACACTTGACCACTCACACTTGATCCACCCACACCTGATCACCCACACCTGACCACCCACCCGTGACCACCCACACCTCACCCCTCCAACCCACAACTCACCCCCACCCCACACCTCACCACCCACACCTCACCCCCCACCCCACACCTGACCACCCACACCTGACCACCTACACCTGACCACCCACACCTCACCCCCCAACCTCACACCTGACCCCCACCCGTGACCACCCACACCTCACCCCTCCACCCCACACCTGACCACTCACACCTCACCCCCCACCCCATACCTGACCACCCACAGTTGACCACCCACACCTGTCCACCCACACCTCACCCCCCACCCCACACCTAACCACCCACACCTCACGCCCCCCACCCCACACTTGACCCCCCACCCGTGACCACCCACACCTGACCACCCACACCTCACCCCCCACCGCACACCTGACCACCCACACCTCACCCCCACCCGTGACCACCCACACCTCACCCCCACTCCACATCTGACCACCCACACCTCACCCCCCACCCTACACCTGACCACCCACAACTCACCCCCTCACCCCACACCTGACCACCCACACCTCACCCCCCACCCCACACCTGACCACCGACACCTCACCCCCCCCATCCCACACCTGACCACCCACACCTCACCCCCACCCCACACCTGACCCCCCACCCGTGACCACCCACACCTCACCCCCCACCCCACACCTGACCCCCCACCCGTGACCACCCACACCTCACCCCCACCCCACACCTGACCACCCACACCTCACCCCTCCACCCCACACCTGACCACCCACACCTCACCCTCCCACCCCACACCTCTCCCCCCCACCCGTGACCACCCACACCTCACCCCCACCCCACACCTGACCACCCACACCTCACCCCCCACCCCATACCTGACCACCCACACCTCACCCCCCACCCTACACCTGACCACCCACACCTCACCCCCCCCACCCCACACCTGACCACCCACACCTCACCCCCCCACCCCACACCTGACCACCCACCCCACACCTGACCCCCCACACCTGACCCCCCCCACCCCACACCTGACCACCCACACCTCACCCCCCCACCCCACACCTGACCACCCACCCCACACCTCACCACCCACACCTCACCCCTCCACGCCACACCTGACCCCCCCACCCGTGACCACCCACACCTCACCCCCACCCCACACCTGACCACCCACACCTCACCCCCCCACCTGACCACCTACCTGTGAAGCATATTTAGTGTTCTCGATGACCATGGCGGTGGGGACGTACGTGGTCTCGATCTCGTCCATCGCCGTCGAGGATTCTGACCGCTGACGCCTCCAGTCCTCCGGCTCCACTACCTCCTCCGCCTCGCTGAAGGGAGTGAGGAGGGGAAAAGGGGGAAAGGGGAGGGAAACAGTCCCCTTAGATTAGTACCTTTTGTCTGGGATTTTCTTAAGTGAGGGGGGGGGTGAGGGGGGTGGAGGGGGGAAGGTGGATAATAGATGGGGAGAGAGGAGGAGGAGGTTTAGGAGGAGAGAGAAGGAGGAAAAGGAAGAGGAGGAGGAGTAGGAAGAGGCAGAGGTAGAGGAAGTCAAAGGATCTCACTTATCAAAGGATGCAAATGAGGAATATAATTTGTTTTGTGGTGCAGTTTATATTGTAATAGATATATATAATTGTATATAGTATATTATGGAGTTATTATTATCAATTTGGGGGGGGGCGATAATGAAGTGGGGGGGGGTGTTTACATTATATTATTCATATATCTGTTTCATTATCATTCATTATCGTCGTTTGTTATTCCTGGCGGTGTAAGACTCTACACAAGCCGTTGAGGGTGGGGGAGGTTAGGACTTTATTTCTGATAGTTTAGTTTACAATATATAACTAAATATGATTCATTACATAACGTGGAGTGTTATTACGAGGTGTTACATAATTTTTAATAACTAAATAGTATGTAACATAATCATAAAGGAGAGATGGTTTGGGCGTTATAGCAGTTTATACAGACTGACTGAATTATTTGATCGACTACAGATATTTCATTCCAAAAAAAGGATTTATTTTTTGTTTTTTTTTGTTTTTTGTACTTTTATTATGTGTCAAGACAACTATTATTGGGGGATGGGTTAGGTGAGGGAGGGAGGTGAGGAGTGATTGAGGGAGGGGATAGTGGGGGAGGGGAGTGGAGTGGGGAGTGTTTTAGTTTATATGGGAATCAGATTTTAGTATTTATTTATTTTTTTTTGCATGGGGAGAGGAGAGAGGGGAGGGGAGTTATTACATACTAGAAATAATTTAGATAATCATTCTTGTAAATCTCACTCTTCAAGTCTTCATTTACAAACTGACATACTTTAAGTAATTTTATTTTACAGAAGGAAAGTAAATTTTTGTTCTTTTTTTTTTTTTTTACTCTCATTTGATTTGTAATTAAGAGAATTTACACCACAGTATTCTTAAGGTCAATAAATAATTCACACGCTCCTTCGTGAATAAGAAACTTAAAAAAATATATTAATGAAACTAGACCATGGAGCCTTTTTATGTCATCATCATCATCATCATTGTTTATAATCATCATCATCATCATTCATGTAATTATATATCAAAAAATTGTCTTCTTCATTTCATTAAATATACCACAAACTCAAGTTGGTGAAGGGAGAGGGGAAGGGACTCAAGAACATGACCTTAACTTAAAACTCATTCTGTAATCTCATATAAGAGGAGGGAAAGGGTTGAACTTATTTATAACTAATATCAGGTCACTACAGTATGCGTGTTTAATTAGTTTTCTTTTTTTTAAATTAACATAAGTAATAATAAGGAAATTTCCACTACGTCACTACTAAGAGGCAGAGAGTGAAGTGTGTGCTTGATGCAGGACTGACTCAGATACAGTTTCCTTCAGTTACCATAAATTGTGGGGGCTTCAATAGGTGGTGCTGTGGGAAATATGTGGGGGTCTTTTATTAGTTTACACCAGTGAGAAATCTTTACAGGCAGTGAAATCTTTGTTGGTTGGTGAAATATTTTTGTTGATGGCAGTGAAACTTTTGATAAAGACATTGAAAATCTTTCTGTAGACTGTGAAATATTTGTTGAAAGTAACGAAATCTTTGTTGACGATTGAATTGTTTTGACAAAGCATGTACAGTACATCTCATCTCTTAAAAAAAATGACTCTAAACTACTTTTTTTTGGACAATAAGGACGTCAGCACATTAATGATGCATAATATTACTGTATTGTGTATTTTGATGATAACAGATTGGTGTCTTCACTGATGAAAGCTCAAACTGGCGCTAATAACCGAGCCTCTTGTCTGTCGAGATATGTAAACACTGCCTCATGTCGTGTCACTAACATACACGGATTATATAACTCATTAACTGAACTGACGAAAGAACATAGAATGACAAAGGTCTCTACTGCCATGTTTTATCTCGACGTAAATTTATGGAAAGTGAAGGAAGCTGTACCTTGCAGCATGAGTGATTGCAGCATATTACAGCATGAGCAATAACAGAAACAAGAGCAGTAGTAATAGTAGAAGTACAGTAGTAGTAGTAGTAGTAGTAGTATAAAAATGCTCAGTAGAAATAATAGCAGAAGTAGTATTAATAGTAAGTAATTAGTTAGTTAGTTAAAAGCAGCAAAAAACTAAGAACTAAGCAGTTTGGATGCAGCATTAACATTAAGCTTACTACTTTGCAGCTCACCATAGCGTGAGAGTGAGGTAACCACACTTCCTTACCTCACCACCACAACACTACACTACCGTTCCGGGGGTCGTAGAGGTATAACATCTGAAAATCTGTTCCATGTCGGGTGGAAGATCTGATCCCAGGTCCAGACTGTCCCTTCCTCGATCCCAGGCAGTATAAGGTATCAGATCCTAATCCACAAGTGCATCCACGAACGGTAATAAAACTAGTGTTTATGTCAGTGCTCCGTGAGGGGAGGTTGGGGTTGGTTCAGTGTTTTCGTTTTCTGTAAGTCTGTCTTGGATCTGCCACTTCGTTTTTTGTTGGTCTGTTTTTTGATCTACGATATCGTTTTCTTTGTGGGTTTGTCTTTTTTTCTTTTTTTTTTTTTAGAGGTTCTTTTGTCTAATTTCTTCTATTTATGTCACATGGCCGTCTCCCGAATTTTTAATGTCGATTTTTTTTTAGTTTGTCCCGTCTGTTTAAGTGTAATGATGGCAGTGTGTGTGTGTGTGTGTGTGTGTTCGTGGACGTACAGAGGGTGTGTGGGAGGGTGACCTACCTGGTGACGGTGGCTGGGCTGTACAGTACTAACTCTCTCGTGGTAGGGATCACACGGTCATCTACGTCCTACATGCATCATATTCTACCCACGTCATCTACCCGTCTACTCCTGTCTCTATCTCCATCTGCGTCCAGGGTGCTATAGGAGGAGACATATCTCCGCCATACAAAACCATAGCAATATTCTCCTCTTTCCTAGACTATCTTTCCACTATACTACTGGACGTGACGTATTCCTAGATCACTCATCCGTCTCTCTCTACGCCGTGAACTGTCTAAGCTGACTGTCTGTGTTTGTGGTGTTACCTGCGGGAGATCCCCGTGTCTGTGAAGCTGGTTGGGTCTGGGAGGATGGGTAGACCAGGTCTGCAAATACATGGAGAGAGAGAGAGCGGTGGAGGACAGTGTTGCTGCCGTACATAAAGGCTGCCTCATGTCGTACACTGACCGTGCTGCCAGACGTGTGAGGGCTCTCCCCTCCATCCCCACTCTTTCAGTGAAAATTAGCCTCGAGTGACCCCCTATTTTCAGAAGAGGAGAGATTGACCTTGAACGTAAGATTCCCCCAAAAATTTTGAGAGAGAGAAAAATTGTTTTGCGAATTCCGAGTCACTGACTAAACCACTGCACTGAGAGATCTTTGCAGAATATATCCCCCCCACCCCCGGCCTCGCTAACGCAGCTTGTGACAAAATAGGCATTCATAACTCTTATTAATTTTGTTTGATGTTCAATTATTTGTTTCATCAGTTCAGGTACATAAGTTTTATCTTCACTATAAAAATTGCTATAAGATTCAAGGCCTTTTTTTAAGGGGGGGGGGGGTGATGTCACGCTTTTAAAACATGTGAATTGATCAAGTTAAATTTAGTCAAACTTTGTATACTGTGGCGAATTATGTCTGTGAAATAGGTGTAGATTTTCAATGCTCCAACGGCTACACTAACTTAACCACACCCTCAACACTATATCCAGAACACTACACCCACAATACTAAACTCCCTAACACAACACAACACACCTACACCATACACTCAACACAATACCCAGGGCACTACACCCACAACACCAAACTCCCTAACACAACACCCGCAACACATCACACCTACACCACATCCTCAACACTACACCCTTATACCACTATACCATTACATCATCAACACTACACATCCATAGCTACATCCCTAAAACTAAACCCAGAACACCTAAAACACACTCTCCTCGACACTATACCTACACCACAACATCCAAATCAGTACACTCACAACACTACAACTTCAACACTCACAACACTACAACCTCAACACTCACAACACTACAACCTCAACACTCACAACACCTACAAAAATATACTTATACACCCGCAACACCTACAAAAGTACACCTATAGAACTGCAACACTACACTAAGAAAAAAGAAACAAACAAACTACACCCATGTGGTTACACTCTTCAAGCTGTACTCATATCGCCCAGCTCACTTACACAGTACACCCACAAAACATCCTAGCTTCATCATCTACAACTACAACACTACACCACAACTCCCTCATCTACACCCACAACACTACACCCACAACACTACACCCACAACACATCCTAGCTTCATCTACACCTACAACACTACACCACAACTCCCTCATCTACACCTACAACACTACACCACAACTCCCTCATCTACACCCACAACACTACACCACAACTCCCTCATCTACACCCACAACACTACACCACAACTCCCTCATCTACACCCACAACACTACCCCACAACAACTCCCTCATCTACACCCACAACACTACACCACAACTCCCTCATCTACACCCACAACACTACCCCACAACAACTCCCTCATCTACACCCACAACACTACCCCACAACAACTCCCTCATCTACACCCACAACACTACACCACAACTCCCTCATCTACACCCACAACACTACACCCTCCATTTACTGGTAGACCACACTGATGAATTCAACTCTTGTAGGGTTTTTTCTTACACTGTTTAAAGTTCTCATTGCCATTCCTACACTGTATAAAGTCTGAAAGCCACAAACACTGTGAGCGAAATATTCAGGAATTTTTTTTTATTCCGTATTTAGCGACGTAAATACTCAAATAAATGTTTATATTGTGTATGAATTTAGTCTTATAGTTTGATGTAGAATTTTGTGAGCGTTTTTCTGTGGAATATTGTGTTGAAAGGTAAAATATTAACAAGGTTTGGTATACTATTTTCGAGCGTCAGTCCGGATAATCGATTAGTGACTAGAAAATATGTTGATGGGAAGTACAATAATTTAGTGTTTATCATGGATCAGTTTACATTCACGTGGAAGAAATTTTAAACCGAATAAAGCCAGGAATAAAGCGACAACAAGCTCTCTCCAAGGAGCAACACGACAATGCATTAAGCTCTTCATCTTTTATTTATTTATTTTTTTTAGCAAGAATCTTACAAGCATTTCAAAAAGCTCTTCTTAAGTGATCAGAGGAAGCTAAGGGAAGGTACGTCTAGCAGCAGGGGAGTACAGCATGGCGGTGAGATGGTGCAGTCAACATCCAGTCGTCCAATCAGTACTAGACTGGTCAAGAACGACAGGCTCATGCTAGAGTGGTCAGTGTCCCAGGCAACAGTCTGTGCTAAACTAGCCGAGAACAACAGCTCAAGTTGGAGCATCAGTGTCCAGGCACCAGTCAGCACCAGACTGGCCAGGAACGACAGGCTCAGTTAAGTACAGTCAGCGTCCAAGAACCAGTCAGTCCTAGACTGGTTAAGAACGACAGGCTGCTGTTGGTGCAGTCAGCGTCCAGTTGTCCAGGCACCAGTCATTATTCGACTGGTGGGAACGATAGGCCCACTATTAACTGTGGTCGCTTCAGTTCAGCTCAGTTATCCCAGGTAGTTTGCTAGTGAGGGAAGTTGAGCCGGACTGAAGCAACTCATCACATCAGCAACCCAAACACAACTTTATCCGCCAAAATTATATAACAAACTGTGCGGCAGTTAGAACAGTAGCAAGGTTATGAAACTGTCATCCGTATTCTGGAAAATTATGATATTAACTACTTCATTAATTACGAAGTATTGATAAACTGTCAAAGATACTTACAAATATTACAGAAAGTTGGGCCAAACGCTGCTTAATATTAAAGAAAGCGGGAAAATTCTTGTGAATGTGAGACGAAATAGAGCAAAATCTTATGATCTTTAGAAAATGAACTCAAAATATTGTGGCCATTTAACAAAAATTGACAGGTTTTGAGAATCACATTTCATCCTGTGTTAGATAAAATGATTCCACAATCTTGAGACCATTGGAGGAACCAGGTCAGACATTCTGCGACTCTAAGTGAAAATGGATCGAAAATTTTGTTGATTTAGAGAAAACGAATCATCTTGGAGGGTAAACTTCTTGCTGGGCTGCCGTCTGGCTGACTGCCTGACAACATACATGGCCGACCTTGGACTGCTATATAGAGTTGTGCTCTCATATTTATGTACAAATAATCTACTGTACACAGCAGTGAAGAGGAAGCTGTTTCTAAAAAGCCAAGAAACGACTCTTTCTTTGCACTCAGGTTGTGATGGTCAGTCGGGTTAAATACATCAGTAATATCAAAGAGTTTTCCTGCCATGAAGTGAATGAGATGCCAACCTGACGACAGAGAAAGCGCGCGTTTTCAAGCATTCTTAAAAATATCTTTATTTCTAAATTTATGTATCTTAGTTATCTAAATACATATTGCAATAAGTTACAGCCTATATTTACTTAATATGCATATAAGAATTAATTGCTATACTAAGCATTAAGACATAGAGAAGAGAGACAAAAAAGTCAAGTCCACAAGAACCATTCAAGAAAGGACACGAGGTACCAACACAGAGGAACGTAGAGGACTTTATACAAAGTTTTCATGATCGAGGCGCCTGGCAGTGTCTGGGCAGGCCACCTACACTGGGTTATGTCGGTTCGTGTGCATGGCATGGCCACCACCACCTGCTATTGTGGGGGGCGGCCAGGACAGGGGTAGGGGTTGGGTATTTTAAGGACTTTATTCTTTGTTTTAAATGTTTTTAATTCATTTTTTGTATTATTATTGTTTCTTTCTATTGTAACTGATGGTGTAAGACTTATTTTCATGTGTTTTCATGGTTTTTAATATTGCAATGATAATTTTTCTAAGTCAAATGTAATAGATATTTTTAAAATGGTGTGATATTTTTGTTTTATATTTCTCATGACACAATTAACCTGCTTTACACACCTCACAAAAAAGACTATCGGATATTGAAAGCTGCAGGTCACAGGAAAAAAAATTGATACAGGGATAAACAACAAAGCTTTGTAAGTAACAAAATTTTGGCTGTGGTAAAAAGAATTCGTTTTATTCACAACACATACTTGGTGTTTAATTCCATCCATCCGGGTTTATCAATACTGCGGGGGAAAACTGTTCTTATTTTCTTCCACTATTTTTTATTTTCGTTTTCAAGCAGAACCATAAATCCCCAGAAAAAAGTAATTAACACCTGTATTGTGTGAGCTGATAGAGGTATTTTATAGTGAACACCTGACCGAGTATTCACAATGGTTCCTACGATGAATATTTCTCGCATGTGAGGACAGGAGAATACACATAACAGGTAGACTAAAGATAAAACCCTAAAACAAATATCCAAAATTAAACCCAGCCTCTACCTTATTTTTTTGCAAATTCGTTCACTTAGCAGCTGTTAAGAGACGAAATTAAGGCAGCGAATCTTGTGAGTTACATTTCTTACTGAACTGTTACTAAGTGAACGTATCTAGTTAAGGTAAACTCTTGATGTAACGTATATATTTTGGTTTATCTTCACTTTTGAGAATAATTCATCTGAAGAACCTTTGTGAAATCGACGCCTGAGAAGAGATCTGTTAGGCAGTAACCTGGATGATAGCGGGCATGAGTGTTTGTTTGTCGTGTTACGTATGTGTTATAATTTCACTTTACTCGTGGTGGTATTGCTGTTTATCTGGTGGTAGTACAGAGAAGAGCCCCAACCTGCACACACACACACACACACACACACACACACACAAACACACAGTTTTCACGGTATATTTCCTGGTGTGTTCATTCTAGTAGTAAAATATTAACCTGGTGTAAGAAAGACGAAAATCCGAGAGTGAATCAAGAAAAAGTGAAGGTTTAAATCAACATGAAAACACTCCTTGGTCTGTGTACGTTCAGGTTCGGAGTCTCGGGCTGTTGTATCTGACGGCACATGAGAACGTAACATAACCTCCGAACCTGACCAAAATATAACACCAGGATCGATGGGATAAGTTAGGTTAGGTTGGTTCGTGTCGTATGCTGCCAGAAATTATAGAGTCCCTTACTCTCCTGTCTGGTGTGACCACTAGCCGCGTGTGGACAATTTAAGGATGTTTTTGAAAAGTTTACACCACTCGTTTATCTCCTTCCTCCTACACCAGCATCTCGCTCTTTGTATTAAAACGAGCACAACAGGAAATATCCCGTCAGAGAATCTTAATAACGCAACGCTGCTTCTCTACACCTTTACCACATATATAGATACATGTGTGTGTGTGTGTGTGTGTGTGTGTGTGTGTGCCCAAGAACTTGTAAACCATAAAAATCATGCCGTGGCCGACCGGTCAGGGAGCTGCTCTCGGATTTCCTGGTAGAAAGGATGAACCTCAGGCCTGGCGGTGCCTCTGGGGAGGAGGGTCACCGCACGTGGCTCACTCCATCTAAATGTGAATGAAAAGTGAATCGTCTGGGGAAATGAACTGCAGAACTCGTGACACAGTTGGCCTGTACCTTGAGACGAGATACACAAACTCTCAAGGTGTATAAAATAACTGGTCTACAGATGGTCGCTGAATAGCTAAGAAACAAAGATTAATGTTGACTTAGTGCCTCGGTGCCCTACAGTGACGTCCCAAGAGCCTTCACGGCGTGTGGACTGATCTACAGTGATCTGCTCATGAACCAAGGACAAAAGTTAATTATACAATGAATTATACTGAAATATCTATATTATAAAATTTGTCCAGGAATAATGCAAGCTGCCTCACACTACGGCTACGTTTGATGTACGTCATGGCCACCGCGTCATTAGAAACAATTATATTCACTATAAATGCCCAAAGTTACAAAAACTAAAACTCAAATTACACAAACTGAAAATTAGACTGAATTATATATATATATATATATATATATATATATATATATAAATATATATATATATATATATATATATATATATATATATATATATATATATATATATATATATATATATATATATAATATATATATACAGTATATATATATATATAAATATATATATATATATATATATATATATATATATATATATATTTTTTTTTTTTTTTATTATTACTGTAACACCTGGGAGTTCATCTTCTGAGGCGCCCACACAATGGCCTAACTATCCCTGACACGATCAATTACGGCAGTTAGTAACATCTACTGTGTATAACAGATCACATGTTTATCTATTCTAAGCCTTCCCTGTGTTCTGGGATACTTGAATACACTCCTAGTCATAATGATGAGCCCGCCTCCGAGTTAAGATGGTCCCCTGTTGTCATCATATAGAGACAATAGGTATTCACTAGCTGCACGATGGCGCCAAATTGATTGAATCACGAGCCAGAGAGAAATGAGTCGAGTCACAACCAATACGGGGAACCAGAGCGAAACACTCAGTTGTCACTCTCAAGCCACAGGTTTGTTTTGACCAAGCGTCGTCTCTCGCTGGTTAGGGTTTACTAATCAGGCGCCGACATTCCAACCAGTGGATGCCTTTTATCTACTTATAGTACAACAAGGGTCCAGGTAACTAACTGCTCCGGCACTCAAGACTTCCTCATTCAACAAACTTTCCCGTTACATATTTTCTTCAAAGTTTCTCTCCCACATTTTCCCCCAAAAGCTGAGGTCATAATTCTGCCTGGATTTCATTTACTTTACGGCAGACTTTGGAAAATTTCACCTGATTTCTTTGCATAATTAGTTCGGCACCATTACTATGCATGCAAGACTTTTTTCCCCAAATTTCATCTCTTACATATATTCATTTTTGCACCATCCATTAGAGAAAACGAATTTGCATCATAACTAACATGGGAGACTTAGATCAAAATATGATTTACGAGGGATGACCCAAGACACTTTTATCATAATTGAAAAAAACTTTAACATATCACAGTTCTGAGTTTTATTTAACCTGGATACTGTGAAGAATGTTTGTTTGTTTGTTGTTACACATTTACTTAATAAAGCTGAAAGTTAATCATACACCTGTCGTACTGTACCTACAACATCTAAAGCAAACGTCCACACATGACACATATACCTGTAGATATATATATATCCCTGTGTGTGTGTGTGTGTGTGTGTGTGTGTGTGTGTGTGTGTGTGTGTGTGTTCAAAGGGCTAATCCATCTATCATCGTCTTCAAGGAGTTAAGCCATCGTATTCAATGAGTTAAGCCACCGTCTTCAAAGGGTCACACCGTCTTCAAAGGGTTAAACCATCTTCAAAGGGTTAAACCATCGTCATCAAAGGGTTAAACCATCACCGTCAAAGGGCTAAACCAACATTTCCCATGGGTTAAGCTGGTTTACTTGGCTGTCAGCAGAAGTCCTGACGGTCTTGACACAGCTGCACTGATGCGTGTCGTCAGCCAATTATCAGGGAGATTATGGCACCGTCTGACGAGGTGGCATTGTGTGTGTGTGTGTGTGTGTGTGTGTGTGTGTGTGTGTGTGTGTGTGTGTGTCTTTGCGTGCGCCATTAAAATAAACCTCCCCTTTGACGTGTGCTTAATTAAACTCACCGTTCCATTACATAACCCGTATGGAACTATGGCCTCTTGTGGCGTCAAGACACCAACTTTGAGGAGTAACTTAATGTGGCAATGTGTGTTCCTCCCTGGCTGTGTGCGCCATCATCGACCCTTAATTACAATCAGGGTTACTTCCGGTCCTTCTACGTCACCTCCCCTCCACCCTGGGCTAAACTTCGGGGATTTCCCTTTGCCAGGTGTTGAGACCTAGGATGGTGTTGACAGTGTGGTTTTATATGTGTGTGTGTGTGTGTGTGTGTGTGTGTGTGTGTGTGTGTGTGTGTGTGTGTGTGTGTGTGTGTGTGTGTGTGTGTGTGTGTGTGTGTTCTTATATTTTGTTTTATGTTTATATGCAGAAGTAGTGTGACTCTTTTGTACACACTTTAGTGTTTTTAGTGTTAATCATCCCTCGAAAAACACACTTTTATGTAATGACTCCCCTAAATAACACACTTTAATGTTCCTTCTCCACCAAGAACACATTTTACCGTCACTTACTCCCTCACAACACACACTTTTATGTCACTTATCAATCAATAACTCCACTTCAACGTTACTTATCTCACAATAACACACTTTATCCCTACATAAACACTTTACAGAAATATTTTACCTCTACCAACACTTTATATACTTAACAGGTACTTTAATCAAACCCTCCCCCCAAGAACGCACTTTAGTGCACTCTATCACCCTAGAAAGAAATATAATTAACTTTATTTACGTTTAAAAGTTTCTGTAATTTCAGAAACATAAATAATTACTTAAATAATCTTACTTATATTTTGGATGAGAAAGAAATATTATGATTTTGATAATGTTTCCTTTCATTCGGCTTGAGATTATTAATGCGTTTTATTTGTTAAATTTTTGTTAACTCATGCAAATAAATTTACCATGCACGTTATTTTAGTTGATGTTAGTTAATATTAGAGAGAGGGAGTGTACAGCAGCATAACATGTATTGTCATCACTGGTACAGCACGTGTGACCTAATACTAGCATGTCTTGTGGTCATAGGCAAGAGTAACGTCACAGTCAGTTGATGTTCTTTGTTTACAAACAGAGAACACGTGGCTTTGTTTGTAAACAATAACATATGAGGTGGTTGTCACGCTGACTAGTGAGTTCTATTTTTGTGTGTGGACGCTCAGCTGCACACTGCTCAGCGTTTAATTAGATGTCATGCTTTTTTTTTACGGTGTTGAGTGTCTCGGTGTGTCGGCGAGAACCAGGTGGGGTTATGTTAACATGTTGTTTAAGAAGGTAAACCACAACACAATCTCCGCTCACTGGCAGGTGAAGTCTCGTTTTTCATCCACTACTGACACGACCACCAAGCGACACCAATAGAAGACGACACTTTTCAGCTGTCTACGGACTGCAGACACGGTCACCACAGCGAGCACGACAGCGGCGACAAGCGCCCTAAAGTGGAGCCCGACATGCACAACGACAGGTATACGACGGCATTTTTTAGTGTCTACGGACTGCGCACACGGCAACCATAGCGAGCACACGACAGGCGGCGACAAGGGCCCAGTGGAGCCCAACATGCACAACCCCTCAGTACTGGGTCTTCACACACACCAACACGTTCTGAGAGACGACAAAGTTTACAGGTACGCTGGTGTTGTCGCTGCTACCAGGTACACTAAGAGTCGAGTATTGGTTTTTACAAGAACGACGTCGCGTGGTGGGCGACTGGAGTTAAAACCACAACGGAGACATGACGTGGGACGAAACCAGAAGAGGAAGTTGACGACGACGAGGTAGACGAGGAAGAGAAGGAGGACAGGACGAGGAGGGTCGACGAGGAAGGGGGCTAATAGCACGACGATTAATATTGAGGTGCGGGGTGAGGCACTTACGTGAGGTATAGGGTGGAGTGTACCAGAGCCAAACAAGGTTGTCGTGCGCATAACTTTTCTTTCCTGCAACGACAAAGCAGACGACATTTTTTTCCCACTTCATCATCATCATCATCATCGGTCTGCCAACATTATCATCGGGTTTGCCTCCAATTCTGAAACAGTACTCAAGGGTTTTTTGATTTCTTTCATTGGATGACGATATAAAGATCACTGGTATTCCTTCACTGCAGCTCGTGTTTTGTTGTTGTTTTCGACTTCCGGTCACCAAGAGGAGAGGTGAGGATAATGTGATCGACCTGTGTGTGTGTGTGTGTGTGTGTCCGTTACTAAAAGCGGAAACTAAAAAAAAAAGTAAAGAACACGAGATGTTACAGTACAGTGTCCGAGGAATCATAGAACCCGTACATTTGGCGGCGCTCTTGGTAAGTGTGTACATTATATACTATAAAAATATATATGACTTGGAGGGGCGAGTATTGGCAATGTACCGGCGCTCTTATTACCTTGTGGCGGTGTGAGGGCCGTGAGTAAAGAGGTGAGGTGATGACCCGTGAGTCAGGTGAGTCTACGGTTGAATGATAAGAGTAGCTAACGAAAGAAAATGGAATGTGTATTTAATGGGAGAAAAATGTAATGTGGGTTGTTAAGGTAAATTGGTATTGGATGCTTTTGGTTTGGTTATAAAACAATACTTATCATTATATAGGCCAATGTATCACACCTGTAATTATATCATTACAACACACACACACACACACACGCACACACGCACGCACGCACACACACACACACACACACACACACACACACACGCACACACACACACACACACACACACACGCGCGCGCACACACACACACACACACCTCAAGGAAATACTTTATAACTACACTATACACTGGACCACTGCAAATGACTCGCTATCGTTTCTTCTTGAATTTCTCTTAATTAAGGCGGAGGTGGTTGCCGGTGTGCCAAGGCTCCCTAACAGCTGACAGCCACCTGACAGCCATCTGACAGTCAGCTGGTCTGCCTGTACCAGCTCCGCCGCCAACACAGAGTGCAGTTGTAATCGGGTGTATTGAAAAGGTGTGTTTCAATCAGCAGTCAGGTTAATTAACAGGTGTTGAGTTTCTCTCTCTTTCATTCTGTTTGTTTGTCTGTTTGTCGTTGTTTGTCTGTCTGTTTGTCAGTCTGTTTCAGTCTGTGTCTCTCTCTATCAGTTTGTCAGTCTGTCTGTTTGTCTTATCTCTGTCCGCCTTTCTTGTATGTTTGTTTCTCTCTTGTTAGCTCTATCTCTTTTTTCTCCTGTCTGTCTCATTCGCGCTCTCTCTTATTCAGTCTCCTTGTCTGCACATCTATTTCTCTATTTTCCATTTATTTATTTTTTTTTACATCTATGTTTTTCTCTTTCTCTCGTTTACAACCTGTCAACACACACACACCACACCACCCGATGTCCCCATCACCACGTGAGGTCCCTCATATCAACACCCGAGGACGAGTTACTACACCACGTGAACACCACACCACCTGATGTCTCCATGACCAGCCCAGGCCCGGGCCATCAAATGTAAACTATAATAATTTGTATGTTCAATCATTGTTCCTTCTTCTTTCAGCAATGAAAGCTTTTGTTAAACGACCCACCCACCCCATGTCTTTGTATGTAATAAGTCATTTTTGTCCAATGTATATTTTCAGCTTTCGGGCTGCAGAACTTTTTCAATAAACCGTTAATTATTATTATTAATACTATTATTACACACACACACACACACACACACACACACACACACACATAAGGACTCACACTTTTATACAGAGAGAGAGAGAGAGAGAGAGAGAGAGAGAGAGAGAGAGAGAGAGAGAGAGAGAGAGAGGTGGTCGCGTCACCTTGCAGGTTAACAAAGCCTAATGCTGTCGAGAATGCAAACATGGACAGGGTGGATACTGTCATTGTGTACAGGTAACATTATTCCCGCACACAGTATTATAGTCGACGTATTTGTCAATTGCAGTTTACAGTGTTTACACTTGCAGTCGAGACTGCTGATACTTTCAGGCAGCTAGAGTTGATGCTTCCAGGCAGCTACAGTTGATGCTTCCAGGCACCTACAGTTGATGCTTCCAGGCAGCTAGAGTTGATGCTTCCAGGCAGCTACAGTTGATGCTTCCAGGCAGTTACAGTTGATGCTTCCAGGCAGCTACAGTTGATGCTTCCAGGCAGCTACAGTTGATGCTTCCAGGCAGCTACAGTTGATGCTTCCAGGCAGCTACAGTTGATGCTTCCAGGCAGCTACAGTTGATGCTTCCAGGCAGCTACAGTTGATGCTTCCAGGCAGCTACAGTTGATGCTTCCAGGCAGCTACAGTTGATGCTTCCAGGCAGCTACAGTTGATGCTTCCAGGCAGCTACAGTTGATGCTTCCAGGCAGCTACAGTTGATGCTTCCAGGCAGCTACAGTTGATGCTTCCAGGCAGCTACAGTTGATGCTTCCAGGTAGTTACAGTTGATGCTTCCAGGCAGCTACAGTTGATGCTTCCAGGCAGCTACAGTTGATGCTTCCAGGCAGCTACAGTTGATGCTTCCAGGCAGTTACAGTTGATGCTTCCAGGCAGTTACAGTTGATGCTTCCAGGCAGCTACAGTTGATGCTTCCAGGCAGCTACAGTTGATGCTTCCAGGCAGCTACATTTGATGCTTCCAGGCAGCTACAGTTGATGCTTCCAGGCAGCTACAGTTGATGCTTCCAGACCGCGATAATTAATGCTTCCAGATCGCGATAAATGATGCTAGCAGACTACGATAATGGATGCTTCCAGACCGCGATAATTGATACTTCCAAACAGCGATAATTGATGCTTCCATACCCCGATAATTGATGTTTCCAAACCGCGATAATTGATGCTTCCAGATCCCAATAATTGATGCTTCCAGACCGCGATAATTGATGCTTCCAGACCGCGATAATTGATGCTTCCAGATCGCGATAATTGATGTTTCCAGACCGTGATAATTGATGCCTTCAGGCAGCTACAGTTGCTGCTTCCAGACCGTAATAATTATGTTTCCAGACCGAGATAATTGATGCATCCAGACCGCGATAATTGATGCTTCCAGAGCGCGATAATTGATGCTTCCAGGCAGCTACATTTGTTGCTTCCATACCGCGATAATTGATGCTTCCAGGCAGCGACCGTTGATGCTTCCAGGCAGCAACCGTTGGTGCTTCCAGGCAGCGACCGTTGATGCTTCCAGGCAGCAACCGCTGGTGTTTCCAGGCAGCAACCGTTGATGCTTCCAGGCATTACCAGTTGATGCTTCCAGGCAGTTACCGTTGATGCTTCCAGGTAACGATAGTTAAAGCTTCCAGGCAGCAACGGTTGGTGCTTCCAGGCAGCGACCGTTGATGCTTCCAGGCAGCAACCGGTGGTGCTTCCAGGCAGCGACCGTTGATGCCTCCAGGCAGCAACCGTTGGTGCTTCCAGGCAGCAACCGTTGGTGCTTCCAGGCAGCGACCGTTGATGCTTCCAGGCATTACCAGTTGATGCTTCCAGGCAGTTACCGTTGATGCTTCCAGGTAACGATAGTTAAAGCTTCCAGGCATCAACCGTTGATGTTTCCAGGCAGCGACCATTAATGGTTCCAAGCAATGATAGTTAATGCTTCCAGGCAGCGACCGTTGATGCTTCCAGGCAGCGACCGTTGATGCTTCCAGGCAGCGACCATTGATGCTTCCAGGCAGCTACCATTGATGCTTTAAGGCAGCGACAGTCGATATTTCCAGTCAGACGACGGCCCATGCTTTCCAGTCGACACACTTTATACTCCAAAGTCGTCATCGATGTATCCGGCACTCGACAAGGGTGACGCCTGTCGAGGACACAGCGGCATGTCTCCAGGTGACAGCAATACGAGTCTTTACACTAGTATAACTCGCGCTAGTAGACTGTATATTTATTACATGAAGATTAGGCACCCCAGCTTATCTCATCTGATGATAAAGCACCCTAACGCTGCCTAGAAGTTAGTTTATGTTAGGTTAGTTTATGTTAGGCTAGTTTATGTTAGGTTAGGTTTGGTTAGGTTAACGTTTAGGTGTTAAATCATTGGGTGAAATACGCTGGGATGTCTAATCTTCAGGTGCTGTAAACATATTCACTGTGAACTAAGTATAGGTCAGAGTTCTATATTTACCTGTAAACAATGATCTACGGTGATAAGCCCCAGGAAAATTGTATCAGTTCCTCCACTAAATTTTTTAATTTGTCAATTTGGAGAATTTTAAATCTGTATGAAAATTGTGAGAAAATATTGGCGTCAGAAACAAGCAAAGAATTTTATTACTCCGCATGGTATGACGTAAGACCATGAGAGCGAGAGAGCGTAATTAATACGTCCAGTTCTATAAATTCAGTCTGGCGGAGTGAGTGAGAGGCGGTCAGTCAGCTGATGAGGTCGACAACTGGAAAAGGTAAACAAACCACACCCGGGGGGGGGGGGGGGGGCTTCAGGGTTCAGTCACAGGTCAAGACTAATCAGGTCCACAAGCCACTACCAAGATTTAGGACATCTGGAGGACGTTCTTTGTCTCCTGGATGTATTTCTGCCACATGAAAAAAATTCCACAGTGTTGAAATAATGTACCAGGGTAAAACAAGACAATGACCGTAAAGCCACCGAGATGAAGGACCTTCTGAGGATGTTTGTCAGATAAGCTTAAGCCACGCGAGAAGTTCCTTCAGGACCCGAGCAACTTGTCTCTTTCACGGCCCAAGGATGTCAGGTCATCAAGCCATCTAGATGAAAAGGACATCCTGTCGACTGCCCTGGTCTCCTGGATATCCTTCTTAACACAGAGTAAAAGTTCTACAAAGGGTGAAGGAATTTACTTTTCTTTTTGGTACACGCTGCCAGGGTCACGCTGCCAGGGTCACTCAGCCACTGAGATCCAGCAGGAAGTCTGGGGAACTGTGCCACATGAAAAGATCCTATGGGATTCGAGGGACTTGCCTTCCTTCCAACTTAAGACTGTCAGGGTCAGCAAGCCACCGAGATTCAGGATACCTGGAGGATTTTCGTGGTCTGGACACACTCAGGCGAAGGACTCTTAAACGTCACCAGCAACTTATCTTTCCAAAGAGCTTAAGACTGCCAGGTTCAACAAGCCAACGGTATCAGGGATTTTTTGGGGATTGTTGTGGTATCCTTGAGACATATCCACACACAGGAACGAGCCTTACAGGATTAGATCAACTTGTCTTCCTCACAGCTTAAAACTGTCAGGTCAACAAGCTATCGGGGTGGAGCAGGACATCTGAGGGGGACTTATGTAGTGTGAGGGATATTTTCCTCCACACAGGGGAAAATCCTTCAAGATCTTGAGCCTTGACGACGTCATATATTTCAGGGGCGGAGGAAGTCTATTTCATCCAGCGGGAGACACAGGATTTGTGCCTCACTCATGACCCTTACCTTGTGTCTCATAACTCTGTGAACTTGTGACTCATAACTCTGTGACCTTGTGACTCATGAACCAGTAAACTTGTGACTCATGACCCCGTAAACCCTCCATAAGACCTGTGTGTGTTAGATCGGTTAAAAATTATAATATCGATGGAAGACATCAACTCAAGTCGATACACTCGATCACTTCCTGGAACAATGAAGGGAACGTGACCCGAGGAAATGAGTCTCTATAATATGATTCGATTATCATCGAAGCATAACACGGCATTAACATCCCTTCCACTGACTGACAATATCAAAACAAAAAAGTTAAGTAGTATATAAATAAATATATTCTTCTTGGATCATCTGAAGATTAATCATCCTTCCTCCTCCTTCAGCTTGTTTCACCTGATAATTGAATACCGTAACGCTACCTGGTGAGTGAGGTTAGGTTAGGTTAGGTTAGGATAAATTAGCCCTGTGGTGATTAATCATACGGCAAATTAAACTGGGTATTCTAAATTTCAGGTGATACTTCATCATAATTACGCGAGAGGAGAGTGAATAACAGCATTTGAAGACAACAAGAGTCTACAGTATACATAAGTCTCCCTTCACGCCAAAACGAGTCTTACCTGGAGGAGACTTGGACGCATAAATATAAAAAATAAAAAATACAAACCCAACAACCAGATGTCTTCCTTTCAAGCCCAGAATAACTCTCCATAAAGATCGCTTCTCAATATGATAAGCCGAAAAGTGCAACAGTTGCAGACCATTGCAAGATAAGTATTGATTTCATTTTAACATAGAGTGACGGAGAGTGGAGTTGACGTCTTGCGAAATGGGAGGAGGGGAGAGGAGGAGAAAGTGGTGGAAAATGAGGAGGAAGGAGGTGGAGGAAGAGGATGAAGGGGGGAGGAAGAGGAAGAGGAAGAAGAAAAATGAGGAGGAGGAAGAAAAAGGAGGAAGAAGAAGGAGGAGAGAGGAGGTGGAGAAAGAGGATGAAGGAAGAAGGAAGAGGAGGAAGGAGAAAGAAGAGAAAGGAGGAAGAAAAAAGAGGAAGAAGAGAAAGGAGGAAGAAAAAAGGAGGAAGAAGAGAAAGGAGGAAGAAAAAAGGAGGAAGAAGAGAAAGGAGGAAGAAAAATGGAGGAAGAGAGAAAAGAAGAAGGAGAAAGTGATGTATGTGGTTGCCGGGGATATGTAAGATGACCGATCAAGGCGCCTCAGCAACCTTGGTAAAGACTATATCAAAGAGGTCGACTCGTGTTGCCAGCGAGTGTGTGTCTGGCCAACCTAACTGATCAACAACACCCTAAGGCCAACACCTGGATCATCTGAACGTTAACCAGCCTAAGCTGATCTCACCTGATGATTAACCCCCAAGCTTATTTCACCTGATGATTAATCCCCTCCAGCTTATTTCACCTGATGATTAATCCCCTCAAGCTTACTTCACCTGATGATTAACCCCTTCAAGCTGATTTCACCTGATGATTAATCCCCTCCAGCTTATTTCACCTGATGATTAATCCCCTCAAGCTTACTTCACCTGATGATTAACCCCTTCAAGCTGATTTCACCTGATGATTAACCCCCTAAAGCTTATTTCACCTGATGATTAAAGATCCTAACGCTACCTGGGGGTTAGGTTAAGGTAGGTTAGGTTAGGGTATGTTAGATTATGGTAGGGTTAGGTTAGGTTAGGTTAGGTGAGGTGACGCATGGTTAGGTTAGGGTAGGTTAGGTCAGGTCAGGTTAGGTTAAGGTAAGTTAGGTCAGGTCAGGTCAGGTTAGGGTAGGTTAGGTTAGGTTAGGTCAGGTCAGGTCAGGTTAAGTTAGGGTATGTTTGCCTCAAGGTAGTTAGTATTAAGGTGAAAGAAGCTGGGGGACTTACTGTATCTTCAGGTAATCTCATCCTTCTCAGAGGTGTACAAACGGTGAATAGTCCTCGTAACTGGAGGCAAGTGACCTTCTTAATCCGATTCACTTAAGATACGACACAAAAATGGATAAGGAAAGGTTAAGAAGCCCAATAAATGTCTCAAGTCGAAAGTCGAGACGAGTACGTCTTAGCTTAAGTCGACTAGTTATGGTGAGCTTTTACGTCCCAGGGAGAGAGAGAGAGAGGGGGGGAGGTCCATGTAAGAACCCTTCAGAACCCGGAAAGAAGAAATGAATCCGAATCCAGGTCGTCTTAGTGTTTCCTGGATTGAACCCGATATGTCAGGTTCATATATAAGATTTCCGGGTTGATTATTACAGTTTAACTTAATATATATATGTATATAAACTCCTGTAAATATAGTATAAACAGAAGAATACACTTGTAAATCGATGTAAATATTAGATTTACACAAAACTGGGAGTAAAACAAGTGTAAACAGATACAAAGACGAAGTGTAAAAGTGAACACAGATGTCAATAAAATTAATTGCAGAGAAAGCGTTTAAAAGCATGTGGAAATAATATGTAAATGTAAGTGTAAATAATTGAAACAAATTTATGCAAAAGGTGCTAAAAGAAGAGTGGTTAAAATATGTGTAAATTAAAGAGAGTGCAAAATATAATTGTAAATCAAATTAAATTATGAAGTGTAAAAAAGTGCAAACAAAAACAGGCGCAAAAAATCGAAACGTATAAACAAAACCGATGGCGATATAAATATTGTAAAATATGTTTAAACGACGTAAAAAAAACAAGTGTACAAACATATAAATTGTTTAAAAATATATAAAAATACAACCATAGCAATAAAAAAATGAAAGAAAACGCGTCATAAACAAATGTAAACAAAATCTTTAATAAAAAGGCAAAGAAAATCGATACACACAAAAAAGAATTACACAAAAATATAAATAAACAAATCAAACGTCAAAGAGATGAGAGAGGGACGACCACCCTTAGGAACACCACAGAGAGAGAGAGAGGGACGACCACCCTTAGGAACACCACAGAGAGAGAGAGGGACGACCACCCTTAGGAACACCACAGAGAGAGAGAGGGACGACCACCCTTAGGAACACCACAGAGAGAGAGAGAGTGACGACCACCCTTAGGAACACCACAGAGAGAGAGAGGGACGACCACCCTTAGGAACACCACAGAGAGAGAGAGAGGGACGACCACCCTTAGGATCACCACAGAGAGAGAGAGGGACGACCACCCTTAGGAACACCACAGAGAGAGAGAGGGACGACCACCCTTAGGAACACCACAGAGAGAGAGAGGGACGACCACCTTAGGAACACCACAGAGAGAGAGAGAGGGATGACCACCCTTAGGAACACCACAGAGAGAGAGAGAGGGACGACCACCCTTAGGAACACCACAGAGAGAGAGAGGGACGACCACCCTTAGGAACACCACAGAGAGAGAGAGAGGGACGACCACCCTTAGGAACACCACAGAGAGAGAGAGAGGGACGACCACCCTTAGGAACACCACAGAGAGAGAGAGGGACGACCACCCTTAGGAACACCACAGAGAGAGAGAGGGACGACCACCCTTAGGAACACCACAGAGAGAGAGAGAGGGACGGCCACCTTTAGGAAAACAACAGAGAGAGAGAGAGGGACGACCACCCTTAGGAACACCACAGAGAGAGAGAGAGGGACGACCACCCTTAGGAACACCACAGAGAGAGAGAGAGGGACGACCACCCTTAGGAACACCACAGAGAGAGAGAGGGACGACCACCCTTATGAACACCACAGAGAGAGAGAGAGGGACGACCACCCTTAGGAACACCACAGAGAGAGAGAGAGGGACGACCACCCTTAAGAACACCACAGAGAGAGAGAGGGACGACCACCCTTAGGAACACCACAGAAAGAGAGAGGGACGACCGCCCTTAGGAACACCACAGAGAGAGAGAGGGACGACCACCCTTAGGAACACCACAGAGAGAGAGAGAGGGACGACCACCCTTAGGAACACCACAGAGAGAGAGAGGGACGACCACCCTTAGGAACACCACAGAGAGAGAGAGAGGGACGACCACCCTTAGGAACACCAGAGAGAGAGAGAGAGGGACGACCACCCTTAGGAACACCACAGAGAGAGAGAGAGGGACGACCACCCTTAGGAACACCACAGAGAGAGAGAGGGACGACCACCTTTAGGAACACCACAGAGAGAGAGAGGGACGACCACCCTTAGGAACACCACAGAGAGAGAGAGAGAGGGACGACCACCCTTAGGAACACCACAGAGAGAGAGAGAGAGGGACGACCACCCTTAGGAACACCACAGAGAGAGAGAGGGACGACCACCCTTAGGAACACCACAGAGAGAGAGAGAGGGACGACCACCCTTAGGAACACCACAGAGAGAGAGAGAGGGACGACCACCCTTAGGAACACCACAGAGAGAGAGAGAGGGACGACCACCCTTAGGAACACCACAGAGAGAGAGAGGGACGACCACCCTTAGGAACACCACAGAGAGAGAGTGACGACCACCCTTAAAAACACCACAGAGAGAGAGAGAGGGACGACCACCCTTAGGAACACCACAGAAAGAGAGAGGGACGACCGCCCTTAGGAACACCACAGAGAGAGAGAGAGGGACGACCACCCTTAGGAACACCACAGAGAGAGAGAGGGACGACCACCCTTAGGAACACCACAGAGAGAGAGAGAGGGACGACCACCCTTAGGAACACCACAGAGAGAGAGAGAGGGACGACCACCCTTAGGAACACCACAGAGAGAGAGAGTGACGACCACCCTTAAGAACACCACAGAGAGAGAGAGGGACGACCGCCCTTAGGAACACCACAGAGAGAGAGAGAGGGACGATCACCCTTAGGAACACCACAGAGAGAGAGAGGGACGACCACCCTTAGGAACACCACAGAAAGAGAGAGGGACGACCACCCTTAGGAACACCAGAGAAAAGGACGACCAACCCTGGGAACACCAGAGAGAGAGAGAGAGAGAGACGATCACCCCTGGGAACACCAGAGAGGGACGGGACGACCACCCCATGGAACACCAGAGAGGGACGGGACGACCACCCCACGGAACACCAAAGAGGGACGGGACGACCACCCCACGGAACACCAGAGAGAGAAAGAGGGACGACCAGCCCTGGGAACACCAGAGAAAGAGAGAGGGACGACCACCCCTGGGAACACCAGATAAAGAGAGAGGGACGACCACCCCACGGAACACCAGAGAGAGAGAGAGGGACGACCACCCCACGGAACACCAGAGAGAGAGAGAGGGACGACCACCCCTGGGAACACCACAGAGGGGGCAGACGACCACCCCTGGGAGCACTACACTCCATCATTGGTAAAACATCACAAATAATCAAGAGTGTGAGGGAGATCAATGACACAGTAATGAAACAGTAATTTTTAGGCTTCACGGTAATTAAGGCTGAACGAGGTTTCCAGTGACTGCGTTTCTCTCCAGTTGGCTTTTGGAATCAGCCATAATTGATAATCAGCAATGGGGAGGGGGGGGAGGGGGGTAGCTTTTTAATTTCAATTGTCAGCAACGGGATATAACTTTTTATATAAATAATCGCGGTTTTCAGTTTTCAAGATCCACATAACCGATAATATTCTAAATACAGTTATTATGTTTTTTAACTGGTCAGCTTTTAGCTTCAGGAATAGGTTGAATGGAAATTTGTTGGCTGCGAAAATTACGAATTTTGGGGGGTTAAATTCTAGTTTTCAAAATCGCACTCAAGGTGTTAAGTCTTAAGGGGCTGTCATCGTAAGCAAGGGTTAAGTCATCGTACTCAAGGTGCTAAGTCATTGTATTCAAGGTGTTGTCATCGTAATCAAGGGTTTGTTTAAGTCATCACATTGAGGGGGTAATTCATCGTACTCAAAAGGTTGAGTCATCGCACTCAAGGGTTTAACCCCTTGTGTACAGGGGTCTGTCTCTCTGTTCTGAATAAAATCGCCTGGCGTTTGCCAAACAAAATACCAAAAGTGGAGTCCCCGTAGTGAAGAGCTTAAACGTGATATCAACAAAGGAAACATGAATGAATGAATAATAATAATAATAATAATAATAATAATAATAATAATAATAATAATAATAATAATAATAATAATAATAATAATCCTACGTTTCGTGGTAGCATCTTACCTCTTAAACGTTTAAGAGAATGTATTAATTATGGTCCCAAAGATCGATTTTTTCAGAGAGAGAGAGAGAGAGAGAGAGAGAGAGAGAGAGAGAGAGAGAGAGAGAGAGAGAGTTTATAGCTATGGACGAACACTATGAGTTAGCCAGTACTGTACCAGGGAAGAAAGGAGCCGGGGAGTCATACTTAACATTCCAAATTGAGGTGAGGGGCTAAGGGAAGGAGAAAGAGGTAAGGGGGGGGGGGGTGACGGGAGGGAAGGGAGAGGTGAGGGAGGGAATGGGGGAGAAGGGAGGGTGAGGGTGTGAGAGTGTTCAGGCAGGGTGGGTAGAGCACCGCACCTCGCACGGAAATCAATACTGGTTCCGGAGAGTAGCAGTTGGAGGTCGAGTGAGGTCACCCTAGGTCAAATTGAGGTCACAACAGGTTCGAGGTAAGGCCACATAGGTCAAAGTAGGTCATACCAAGTCAAAAAGGGTCACACGTAGGTCATATGGGGTAAAAGAAGGTCAAATGGTCAGAGTTCAAATTGGGTCACAATAGATCAAAATGGAGTCACAGCAGTTCAAATGGGGTTACACTAGGTCAAGAGGTCACATAGTTCAAATTGGGTCACAACAGGTCAAAGTGAGTTCATATAGGTCTAGTATGGTCACACCAGGTCAAATAGGACTACACTAGGTCAAATGGTTACGTAGTTCAAATGGGGTCAAAATAGGTCACATTGTAGACATTAAATCCCCAAAGGTCAGAGTAAGGTCACAATCGGTTAATGTGAGATGGTGACACCCGGCAACCCCAGAGCGCACCTTGTACACCTGTAATGGATGTAATGAGTAACCCGAGGGAACCTTTACAACATTAACAGCGAGAAACACTGCTACAATTACACAATTTCCGAGGTACTCCTGCTGCTGCTGTTGTTACATCCTTACTGTACCCTGCCAGAGTACATTTAACAGTATCACCAACGTGTACCCGAGGTGTTATTACAGTACAATTAAACAGTTTTACCAAAGAATACTAACGCTGTAATATACACATGATTACAGGTTACAGTACTCTTATCAGGATTACTGATTTAATTATTGTAATGGTCTCCAGAGTACTTTTTGAGTTCATGTTGAGTACCTCTACAGTAGAGTGGGCGGTACTAAAGGTTATGTGGCACATAAGGTACATTACGCAATTAATCTCGAGGTTACCTTTGCTGTATTAAATGTAATGATGAACTAAAGAGTATAGAGAGAGAGAGAGAGAGAGAGAGAGAGAGAGAGAGAGAGAGGCTGGAGGGAGTGTGGAGGGAGGCTGAAGGGTGTGTGGAGGGAGGGTGGAGGGGGTGTGGAGGGAAGCTGGAAGGTTATATGGAGGGAGGCTGGAGGGGAGTGGAGGGAAGCTGGAGTGTTGGGTGGAGGGAAGCTGGAGGGTTGTGTGGCGGGAGGCTGGAGGGTTGTGTGGCGGGAGGCTGGAAGGGGTGTGGAGGGAGGCTGGAGAAGCACATATGATAACATCTTGTGAATCGATACCTGAGACTGCCACCCTTCTCTACCTGGCCCTAAGGAAGTGACACGTGGAGACAGGTCAACTGGGGTCAAGTGGTGAGAGAGAGAGAGAGAGAGAGAGAGAGAGAGAGAGAGAGAGAGAGAGAGAGAGAGAGAGAGAGAGAGAGACTAGACACATGAAGTACAACAAAAATCGCCTTTAAGACATACGCCTCCACCTAGATGATTTTTTTAACCCTGGCAGACGGACCAAACGAGAGGACGGACGAAAGGAAAAGGTAAATTCATTCATACTTTTTTTTTCCATTCTTTTTTCCACAGACTGAAAATATATCAGTTAAATTTTACGTCCCACAGTCGAATGTATTTTCCCAGGGGCTCAGTGATGGCTGAGAAATACTATAAGCTCGGGTTTAAATGAAACGTCGTGACCTTTAAATGTCAACTAAACACAAAATGAACAAAATACTAATGAATTTTTATATGAATTAAATAAAAGATAAAATAAAACTGGGTTAAGTATCGTTAACATATATAACTGGGGTCAGTGTCTTATAATAATTTTATAGTAATTATATTTTTTTTTTTCAGAAAATTTCCAAATAGATTTTTTTTTCTTCATTTAATACAGCCTCGTTAAACACAGCAGTGTGTGGTACTGAGTGTTGTGATCCCGAGGTTGGCTTCATACATGGAGTTTATATTTCACGTGTGGTAGATGTACCTGTGTCTGTGTACCTGTGTGACACTGTGTACCTGTGTGTGTGTGTGTGTGTGTATACCTGTGTGTATCTGTGAGTCAGTGTACCTGTGTGTGAGTTTGGTGTACATGTGTGTGTCTCTGTGTCAGTGTACCTGTGTGTGAGTTTGGTGTACATGTGTGTGTCTCTGTGTCAGTGTACCTGTGTGTGAGTTTGGTGTACATGTGTGTGTTTGTGTACCTATGTGTGTCTGTGTCGCTGTGTGTATCTGTGTAACTTTATTATGTGTAACTGTGTGTGCCTATGTACAGTAACCTACACTTATACCTGGTACAGTGGCTGGCACGTTCTGTGAGATGTGGCAACTCTGTAGAATACTTCCCTCGCAGCCTCAGTCTGGCCACTATTGCGAGGTTCCATAGAGCCATTCCGGGAGTTTTTAATATGATGTAAACAAACACAGTTGTGCCACATCTCACAAAACGTACCAACCACTGTACCAGGTATAAGTGCAGGCGTCTGTACCTGTGTGTGTGTGTGTGTGTGTGTGTGTGTGTGTGTGTGTGTATTTGTGTGTACCTGTGTATGTATGCATACCTAGTGTCTATGTACCAGTATGTGCACGTGTGTGTGTGTGTGTGTGTGTGTGTGTGTGTGTGTGTGTGTATGTATGAATACCTAGTATCTATATACCAGTGTGTGCACGTGTGTGTGTGTGTGTGTGTGTGTGTGTGTGTACCTGTGTATGTGTGTGTACCTGTGTATGTATGCGTACCTGTGTTTGTTTGTGCTTAACCGACGCCAATTTCCCGAGTGTCTATTAACCGAACTACAACAAAAGACAAAAATTGTCTTTAATATAAGAAACAAATTGGCTGAAATACTCTTGAACTGATGAAAACTTAATAATAATTAAAGAAATAAATACATTTATAAAAAATAAATTAGACAAAAAAGCATAAATGGCATCCATAAAGAGACCAATTAAGCATTCTATTACAAGTGACGTCATAAAAAGACAGCCAGTCAATTAACCTAGATATAACTTCACGATAAAAATCAGCCAATCAGTTAACCTAGAAATAGCCAATGACACATCATCATCCAATGACGTCACATAATTTCAACCAATCAAATTAAGTGCCGGGAGTTAACTGGTATGCCGGAGGTCGCCTAAATATACCATACAATATATAACAAATTTAACAAACCCGATAGATAAATTTAACGAGATATAAAACTAACAAAAATTCACGACAATATTAACCCAAAAAATTAACATAACTCACGAAGTATCCAGAATGGCTTAATTATAACCAGCCATTGAGATAAAATATAGACATAAATAGGGACAATACAGACATAGTACAAAATAGGGGGACGAAAACTGATAGACATACAGATAGATAGACATACAGACAGATAGACATACATTACGAAGATAGACACAGACATAGACAGACATAGACACACAGACACACAAACAGACATAAAGAAAACAGACAGAATACAACACATAAAAAGACAAATGAAATTAAACAGACATGAAAGACAGACATACAGACACAAGACATATAAACAGACATAGACAAAACAAAACCAACGTAAACCAAATCAACGCATAAATATACGTAATAGAAATTTAAAGACATAAATACACAGACAGACAAAAGACACGCCTATAGACATAAGGTAAGACATAAATACGAACATAAGGACAAGACTACAGACACAAAACATAGATCCCTGGCTATAAGACATGTCATAATATACACATTAAGACATGGAAAAGCATAAATTAGACATATATATTATAATAATTTACAGAATGACTAAAAAATATATAAAGACTCTAAATACTGACTAAGACATCTATGTAGACATCTAGACATAGCCATAAATTGAGGCATAAAGACGGAAAGACATATATGTATAGAGACAGACATAACTAAGACAAGCAAAGACACAAAGACGTAAATGAGACATAAATACACATAGACGTAAATAAGACATAGAGACTGATACACATAGAGACGTAAATCAGACAAATATATATATATAGATATGTACATTATATACTAAGGCATAAAATACGTAAATCAGACATAGAGACTTATAAAAACATAAATCAGACATAAAGGCTTATAGGAAGCCGCAAATCTGACAGACGTAAATCAGATATATACGGTATACACATAGAGACGTAAATCATATGTAAAGACATAAAGAGACGTAATATAGACATAGACTCATAAAAAGACGTAATTTAGACATAGAGATGTAAATAAAAACAGAAAGACAGACATAAATAATAAAGTTTCTCATATACAGACGTGTGTGTTATCAGAAGGTGTCGTGTCTCATAACAATCTTCAACACAGTTAATCCTTTCAATAAATCTCCATGAGGTGTAATCCCATGATTCGCCATTCGTTACGATTGGCCCGAGAAGTCCTTTATTGTGATTCGTTAGGAATAGTTATTCTATGACTAGTATTTCTTCCTATGATTAGAACTTGTAATTGTATTATTGGCTATTCGTATTGGTGGAGATTAGAAAACTTCTTGAATAAAAAAATCGCTAAGAGTTACAATCGTATGATGTGGATTAGAAGTCCTTTTTATAATGAATCGCCATGAAGGAAAATCTTTTAATTAGTTATTAGTCACGATTGGGATTAGAGCCCTTGTCATTAAAACTGCCATTATTAATCTTTTGACTGGCTAATCGTCACGGCAGGAGGACGAGAATGACGTGGCAGCTGTGACGGTGGTACACAAGACCTCACCAGCAGGAATTCCGGCTGCCTCTACCAGCTGGCTGGGAGAAACACAAGGACGGTGACCTCTAGTAACCAGAGGATACAGGCACCGCACGTCACCCAGTACCAGGGGGACCTTGATGGCCAGTGTCTACCTCTCTTGATGACGACTACACAGGTCAAGGTGGACGCTCATAGTTGACACTCAACACTCAATTCTCACCTGACCTGATCTATATAAGAATATAAGAAAATAATGAGTCTGCAATAGGCCGGTTGGCCTGTGCATGGCAGCTCCTGTCGAGAGTTACTACCACTCTCTATCATCCATGAATCTATCTAGCCTCCCTTTAAAACTTTCCAGCGTTCCAGCACTTACTACAAAGTTGCTAAGCTTGTTCCACCCGTCCTCCACCCTATTTCTGAACCAGTTCCTTCCTATCTCCGTCCTAAACCTAAACTTATCCAACTTAAATCCGTTGCTCCGAGTCCTATCCTGCTCGGATATTATAAGAACTTTATCTATATCTCTATTGATTCCTTTCACCCACTTAAATACTTCTATCATATCTCCCCGCACTCTTCGTCTTTCTAGGGAATGCAAGTTTAGTTTCTTTAACCTATCTTGATATGGAAGGTTTCTAAGTCCCGGAATCATTTTCCTCGTTCTTCGCTGCACCGACTCTAGTGAATTGATATCCAGTCTATAATAAGGGCACCAGAACTGAACCGCATAATCGAGGTGCGGCCTGATTAGCGCAAGATATAGTTGTAATAAGACCTCTGCACTCTTATTACCTAATACTCTGTTTGCCTTATTTCGAACATTAACGCACTGTTTTCTAGGCCCTAGGTCCGGGCTTACAAGTACCCCCAAGTCTCTTTCACAAGTCGACTTCTCTAGGTTGATGTTGTTAAGGCTGTATACATTGACAGTATTTGTTCTTCCAATATTAAGTACGCTGCACTTGCTGGTGTTGAATTTCATTTGCCATTTTTCTGACCACTCCTGCAGTTTATTTAAATCCTCCTGTAGTGCATTTGCATCCTGTCCTGAATTAATCTGCCGCCCTAATTTGGTGTGATATGCTTTGTGTGTCCGCAGAACACAGCGGGGGGGGGGGGGGCTATATTTTACTGTGTGCTTTAATATACATATTACTATGTATGTATTCTGTTCTATGAGGCACTGTACTGTTGTTGTTAGGTGTCGTGGTGATCGAGTAGCAACAGCACTCGCCTTCTGTCCTGTGGGTCAGTTCCTCCACCCACCTGTTAATGAGTACCAAACTTTACGCTTGGGGAAATAAATTCGGTCGAGTGTAGTGCCGGCCACACTGCTTCCCTGTGTACTGAAGGCCTATTATACAATAAGGTGAATTCACCTTGTCCAATGGAACCCACTTTTATTCTTGATTTACTGTAATTATTGTACAGTTGCGGAAATGTGTCCTTACACCCCTGTGGTAACCCGTGTCTCCAAACGGCAAACCTATTTGACCTATAGCAAACCAATCCACCAATCACGTCCGTCGTTACATGACCAATACCCATTCATTCATAAATAGTGATACTACTACTGTAACGTTGCCGTTTGGAGACACGGGTTACCACAGAGGTGTAGGGACACATTTCCACAACTGTACCCTATGGTGAAGATGGTTTTTCAGGGCAATTATTTCTACCCCAACTGTCCCTGAGACCCGTCATCCTGTGGTCACTGTCTCACCCCACAACGCCATCACTCGAGAAACACCGGTATACGCCTTTCTGTACCGAGACTTGCGGTGAATCACCAGAGGCCGCCTCGTGGTCTTGGCGGAGAGGTTAAAGTCATTTATCGTAAGAGCTCTCCTGAGGGAATCTTACGAGGTTCTGTGGGTTCATTCCTGACACTTATATTTTTTTTCAGCAGGTTGAGTCAGTTATCGCAAGACATCTTCTGGGGATCGTGAAAGCATCGCCAAATATAACTACATTCGAAATATTACGATCGAACCCGTGTCCTCTTGTTCGTGGCGAGGGTAGCGATAACGAAACAACCACTGGTGATGTGTGTGTGTGTGTGTGTGTGTGTGTGTGTGTGTGTGTGTGTGTGTGTAAGAGACATTAAAAGTAGTGTTATGTCACCTGGCAGCCTTTAAGGTGACCCTCTGGTATAAACATTTACCTGGGATGGGGAGACCAACTTCTCATCCCACAGGTGAGTTTCTGTACAATGTCAATACTCAGCTTGAAGATTCATAGTTATTATAATACGCACTGTTAAAATCCACGCACACACACACACACACACACACACACACACACACACACACACAGGTTCGAGAACAGTACCTTTGATATGACCCTGTAATAACCTTCACAATTCGGCAGGTGAGTGGCATTAACAGCCAAGCAGGTAAGTCACCTTCAATTAAGGGGAGTAACGCACTTAAGGCAGCCGGGTGACCTCGTTATCAGGCAATGTGGTGAAAGTCAATCCCATCCTCTCTCTCTCTCTCTCTCTCTCTCTCTCTCCTCATCAATCTCCTCTCCTTCCTTCCTATTGTTACTCTCTCTTTCTTTTCCCCCCTCTCTTTCTATGAGAGAGAAGAAGAGAGAGAGAAGAGAGAGAGAGAGAGAGAGAGAGAGAGAGAGAGAGAGAGAGAGAGAGAGAGAGAGAGAGAGAGAGAGAGACTTCCTCGGCATAATTCCTCCTCAGTAACAGCCAGAAATAAAACCAGTGAGGAAAGCTGCTTAGTGATGTTCTCTCTTACACCTCCCACCTTATTTTCTCTCTCCCACTTTCTCTCCCTTTCTCTCGCTCTCTCACTTTTCCCACTCTCTCTACCTCTCTCTCTCTCTCTCTCCACTCCCTTCCCCATATTTCTCTATTTTTTTTACTCTCTCTCTAATACTCCTCCTCTCCACTCTCCCATTTCTCTTCTCCCTATCCCTCTCTCTTCTCCCTATCCCTCTCTCTTCTCCCTATCCCTCTCTCTTCTACTCCCCCTCTCTCCATAGGCTCAGGGAAGCTAAGCCCCCTTCCCAAGAGTGACTCAAGACAGCCCAGAAGCCCCACAAAACTAGTCCTTTTTCAGTGATATTTTTTGACCATTTTATGTTAAAGGGCCACCCAGAAGGAATACCCACGTTTTTATTACGTACCCTAACGTAACGTAACGCAACCTAACCTAACCTAACCTACGCAACGTATCCTAACCTAACCCAACCTTTTTGATTACCTTACCTAACCTAACCTAACCTAACCTAACCTACTGCAGCCAAACGTAACGTAACGTAACGTAATAGTGAAGATGTTAACATTTAAAAAATCTACAAAATACTTAAGTCTAAATATTATAAATTCTAATGACTAAATCATGGAAATCCAGGACTTTAAATTTAAGTAATAAAAAAAAAAATAAATAAAAAAAAAAATAATAAAATTCTCAATTACAAAATAAATCATGTCATTTGTACCCCAAGTTACTGTATGACGTCATTCATTTGTACCTCAAGTCACTGTATGACGTCATTCATTTGTACCTCGCGTCAGGGAGGCTGAGAAGGTCTTCCTTTATTGTAAAACTTTCTCTTTTTTTGCTCTAACATATAAAATTTACATATGAAGGAGCAAGTGGGTCCCGCAGACATGACTCTCCATTAGGGGCAGTGTGGATACAGTGTGGATACAGTGTGTGTGTGGATACAGCCTTCGCTATACAAGGAAACAACATGGCCGGCACGGCACTCGACCACCTTCACTTCCCCAACTGTAAACTGAGGTAACTATTTACTCAAAAAATTTCTTTGACCTGAAGTATAGAAAAAACAACAACAACAGCCTCTCTTCAAACAGTAATTTATATCAATATTCTCCCAGTTTTCTACACACAACATACGCACACAACATACGCACACATCATGCATACACACATCAGACATACACAACATCATATGCACACATCAAACATACACAACATCATATATACACACACATCTTATTTACACACACACACACACACACACACACACACACACACACACGTATTCAGATCTTAAAGCAACAAAAAGAACTCCAAAGCTTTGCAAATTTGCGGAAAGATTGCAGAAATTGTGGACTGGATGTTGCAATTTGCAATTCAGATTAGTGGAATGACACCAGCAAGCTGAGGTCAGGGTGAGGCGGGTCGCTCTCTCTATACAATGATGTTAAATGAATCTTATACGTGTGTTAAGATGTGTTAAGATGTTGTGTTAAGTCGTGTTAAGTCGTGTTAAGATGTTGTGTTAAGTCGTGTTAAGTCGTGTTAAGATGTTGTGTTAAGTCGTCGTGTTGAGATGTTGTGTTAATTCGTGTTAAGATGTTGTGTTAAGTCGTGCTAAGATGCTGTGTTAAGATGTTGTGTTAAGTCGTGTTAAGATGCTGTGTTAAGATGTTGCGTTAAGTCGTGTTAAGATGCTGTATTAAGATGTGTTGTCGTGTTAAGATGCTGTGTTAAGATGTCGTGTTAAGTCGTGTTAAGATGCTGTGTTAAGATGTTGTGTTAAGTCGTGTTAAGATATTGTGTTAAGATGTTGCGTAAAGATGTTGTGTTAAGTCGTGTTAAGATGTTGTGTAAAGATGTCGTGTTAAGTCGTGTTACGATGTTGTGTAAAGATGACGTGTTAAGTCGTGTTAAGATGTTGTGTTAAGATGTTGTGTTAAGTCGTGTTAAGATGTTGTGTTAAGATGTTGTGTAAAGATGTCGTGTTAAGTCATGTTAAGATATTGTGTAAAGATGTCGTGTTTTGTCGTTTTAAGATGTTGTGTTAAGTCGTGTTAAGATGTTGTGTTAAATTACTGCACTACTCGACAACGTGGGTGAAGCCTTGGCCTCCCTGCGTCAGTAAGCTCCATGACCACAAATCCTGAATAACTGTCAGACGAGAACGAGACGAGGTTAATGATATTGTTTCACTTGAACGCTTTGACCTCGTTCTGTGACCTTGACCTGGATTTAACTGTTGCCAAAACTGAATCATACATACATACATACATACTTACATACATACATACATACATACATACATGCATACACTGGTACAGGTGAAGAAAGAGATGGAACTGGTGAAGGAAGGGAAGGAAATGTTGGAACAGGTGCAGGAAGAAAAAAATGATGGAACAGGTGAAGAAAGAAAAGGAAAAGATGGAACAGGTGAAGGAAGCGAAGGAAGTGATGGAACAGGTGAAGCAAGAGAAGGAAGTGATGGGACAGGTGAAGGAAGAGAAGGCAGTGATGGAACAGGTGAAGGAAGATATGACCTTTGACACACACACACCTAACTTGACCTGTGGCACACCGCTAGGGATCTCTCTTGTCGCTAGCACTCCAGCATTCAGCTAACACTCACTGAAGCACTCAGCTAACACTCATTCAAGCATTCCAATACTCAGCTAACACTCACTCAAGCACTCCAGCATTCAGCTAACACTCACTCAAGCACTCCAGCACTCAGATAACACTCAAGCACTCCAGCATTCAGCTAGGACTCACTCAAGCACTCCAGCACTCAGCCAACACTTTCTCATGCACTACACGACCTAAGCTATCACTCAAGCACTCACTCAAGCACTCCAGCACTAAACTACCATTCACTCAAGCACTCAGAACACTCCCTTAAGCATGAGGTCCCATGTTAAGGTATATATATATATATATATTCTCTACGTCAGTCAATACAGGTATAATCCTTACCAATTACTGCTGCTCAATAAAGCCATTTTTCCTAACTCTGCAGATTAATTTTGAGCTGTGACAGAATTTCATCATGACGACAGATCCTTGATAAATTCCTATACACGATATGAGAATTATTCCATTGTTAAATCAGGTTTGTGAAGGTGATAAAATTAATGGATTAATTTTTTTAATTCAAAGTTTGTGGAGGTGATAAGACTAGTATAGAGTTAATGGTGAGAATTTATACCACTACATTAATAAATTGGCGAAAAATTTATACCACTACAGAAATAAATTGGCGAAATTATTAAATTATTGAGAAGAAATAAAATCTATAGCAATTAATTTTAAAAGAACTTGTAGGAAATATTAAAAAAAAATGCAAAAACATAAACTCAATTAATCAATAGAGAAAGAATTGAAAAAATAACCCATACCGAAATTGGGTTGTTATGAATCAACAGCCAATCAGCGCCTGCGTACACAAGACAGTAAGCTGATTATAACGAACTGAAATAACAATACAATTCCAATTCAATATTTTGCTCGTGGGAACACCAGACCGTAACTGGCACCCCGTTGTCAACCTGTGTATAGACAACAGGTATGTATGGGTGAGACTGGTACCTTGCCATGTGTCGAACGGCGGCTTCTGCTTGACAGGTACCGTACGTTGAATCTAATTATATGTGGCTTGATATGTGGCTTATGATACACGTGGCTTGATATGTGGCTTTCCTCACATTGTAACAGTGACAGCTGCTGTAGGGCGCCACACACACACACAGGGCTCCGATCACTCAGCTTTGTTAACATTGCCACTGACTGAAATGAACCTTTTGAAACACTCCTCTCATCGGCTACTACACAACCATGACTCCGATAACACACACACACACACACACCTCCCCTTCAGCTACCGTGATTGCAAGTGAAAGTTTTATTTTGTATTTTCCTATCGCTGCTGTTGGCTGTTCTCAGAGACCTACAAACCTTTTCCAATCTACTCGAAGGAATAAAAAAAAAAAAAATGAATTGTGAAGATCCGAAAATACACATTAAAAAGTTCCTCTGCTACAACACTCTGAACTTGGATTGAAAGTTTAAACTCTCTTATGTTCTGTTCCGGCGTTGAAATATCCTACGTTGATGGTGAACGTCAGATGACCACACGATAGATATTGTACTGTAATATTACTTTCATTTACGCTTCAAGAAATAGTCATGGGTGAATGTGTAAATACAGAATGTCGGCTGATTTACGTCGTTCTATACGTTGTAGGGAAGTTAAGGAAACACTTTTAATACACGTTGCGCCTGTCTGTTGAACCGCCGCCGCGTTCTGAGTGTTCCAAGCGGCAGCACTGTACTCCTCGACGTGTTTGGTCAGTGAGGGAAAAATCGAGTGATATTCCCTGTGAGTATCTTTAACGCCAATGTCAGTTTTATTTTCATGAGTACCAAGGTATCTGTGTTTATTTAATTGTCTATTTGTGCATGAGTTGAGTTTTCTATTGAATTGTTTAATTTTTGTTTCTTCTTTTTTTATTAAGGGAAGTACTAAACTTGGCTCAGGCAACACGATGATAACACTTAGTCAACGGGGAAAACGTGTACTATTTACCTGGGTCTTATTTACGTTTCGTGATGTAGGTACAGGCATAAATATGTGTAGATGATTTAATCTGTAGAATAAAGTGTTAATTTCGACTGGACATTAATGTATATCTGACTGGTACAGTGTCTTGATCCGTGACTTCTTTGGCCATAAATTTTTCAACAGTTACTTCTAGTTACTCAGTTATGTCATCACACTCACGTAACTGGTAGTTCCTCACCATAACTCATGATTCACAGTTACCTGATTGTGAAGAGTAAACCTTCTCAGCACACATCCTGGTATACGACACAAAATTTTGGTATGTGGTAAATATTTCATTTGATACATTTTGACCGTTGGTAAAACTTTGTGTGCGCAATATTGATCCCTAATAAAGACTGATGTGCACAATGTTGACAACTAATGCTCGTGTACACATTATTAAGCAGTAACACGTCTTTACTTGTCTTGGTAAACCGGAAACAAACTGAGGACTTGTTACGTCACCTTCTTGAACAGTTCTTTGGGGAGACTTAATCAAGATATACGAGATATGTCACACTTGAGTCCACACAGGTGAGGCAAAACACCTGAGTTCACACAGGTGAGGCAAAACACTTTAGTCGACACAGGTGAGGAAACACACCCGAGTTTACACAGGTGAGGCAACACACCCGAGTTTACACAGGTGAGGCAACACACCTGCGTCTACACAGGTGAGGCATCACATCTGCGTCTACACAGGTGAGGCAACACACCCGAGTCTACACAGGTGAGGCAACACACCTGCGTCTACACAGGTGAGGCATCACATCTGAGGCTACACAGGTGAGGCAACACACCTGCGTCTACACAGGTGAGGCAACACACTGCTATATAACTGGGTATAACAATAATTAAAATAATAATAATAATAATAACAATAATAAAAGTCAGTGAGCCAAAGAGAGAAATAAAATACCATAGTTTCTAGTACAGAATAATATGTAAATAGCCTTTAAAATCCTATAATGGTTCGAATTCAGTCAACCTAACTGACACATTGAAGGATTGAAATCATTTTCTAAACTGAATACCAGTTTTTTGAATGAAGATCACTGACAGGTTAATTAACTCAGACAAGCTCACAACTCGGCCACGGCCTCTACCATAATTCGAACCATTACGACATTACCACAAAAAGGAACGTCAGAATGAGAAATATGTGCAGTACATCAAAAAAGTGTGTGCTATCAAAAAGCTTCTCTAGCAGCGGTGATGAACACCAAAAAGCAGTAAAAACAGGAAGCAGTCATGCTGCCAAAATACAAACCATCCAAGAAAATGACATCTACACATCTTAAAAAACTAAATGAATCAGTAATACATTAACGGATGAAACAGAAGGAAATATCTAATGGAAAATGATACTTGGATATAAATAAAGCGTAACTTACAGACACACACACACACACACACACACCAATAACAATAATTTATGACGAAAATCATAACAAAAAAGTACGTAAATATTGAACCAAAAATATATTGAGGTGGTCGATAAATTACTATGGCAAAAAAGTTTGGTGATCCTTGTTGACTCACACACAGCTGACCCCTTTCCTCAACCCCACTTTACAACACAACACACAGGAAAAAACCACAACACACGCACAGAAACACAAAAAGGGACCTACAAACACACAATCTACCCATCACACGCAATAAAACACACACACGAAAAAAAAAACTACAAACACACACAAAAAACACATGAGAAAAAAAACCCACACACACACGGAAAGAAAACCTACACCACTTGACCCTGTGAAGATGCCCTCCCGTCACACACACACACACACACACATCCTGCACCACACCAGCCTAGCACCACACCAGCCTAGCACTACACCAGCCTAGCACCACACCAGCCTAGCACCCACCTCGAGTTGGACCTCTTACTCGGGTCCTTTTTTCCCGCCTGCAGGTTGGTGAGGTCCTTCTGTCGTTTCTCCGTCTCCCTCCAGATCCTCCAGTAGAGGCCGCACATGACCGTGACGGGCAGGTAGAAGGCGGCGATGGCGGTGCCGAAGGTGACGTATTCGTTGGTCTCAATGAACTGGATGTAACACTCAGATGTGGGGACCGACCTGCGGGGTAGTGGAGACGAGAGGGAGATAAGGGGGATGTCTGATGGCTGCTGGTGAGGAGGATGTCTGATGGCTGCTGGTGAGGAGGATGTCTGATGGCTGTTGGTGAGGATGTCTGATGGCTGTTGGTGAGGATGTCTGATGGCTGCTGGTGAGGAGGATGTCTGATGGCTGCTGGTGAGGAGGATGTCTGATGGCTGCTGGTGAGGAGGATGTCTGATGGCTGCTGGTGAGGAGGATGTCTGATGGCTGTTGGTGAGGATAATGTCTGATGGCTGCTGGTGAGGATGTCTGATGGCTGCTGGTGAGGATGATGTCTGATGGCTGTTGGTGAGGATGATGTCTGATGGCTGCTGGTGAGGATGTCTGATGGCTGCTGGTGAGGATGATGTCTGATGGCTGCTGGTGAGGAGGATGTCTGATGGCTGCTGGTGAGGATGTCTGATGGCTGTTGGTGAGGATGTCTGATGGCTGATGGTGAGGATGTCTGATGGCTGTTGGTGAGGATGTCTGATGGCTGTTGGTGAGGATGATGTCTGATGGCTGCTGGTGAGGATGTCTGATGGCTGTTGGTGAGGATGTCTGATGGCTGTTGGTGAGGATGTCTGATGGCTGTTGGTGAGGATGTCTGATGGCTGCTGGTGAGGATGTCTGATGGTTAGTGAGGAGGATGTCTGGTGGCTGCTGGTGAGGAGGATGTCTGATAGCTGGTGAGGAGGATGTCTGATGGCTGGTGAGGATGTCTGATGGTTGATGAGGATGTCTGATGGCTGGTGAGAAGGATGTCTGATAGCTGGTGAGGAGGATGTCTGATGGCTGGTGAGGAGGATGTCTGATGGCTGTGGGTGGTGGTGATGAGAGGAAGGTGAGGAGGATGTCTGATGGCTGCTCGATGATGAGGATGTCTGATGACAGGTGAGAATGTCTGATGGCCGGTAATCTACTACCATGAACTACCTTATGTATCATCTACTACCATCCGCTGCTTCATCTACCACCTCACCTACTGCTTCATCTACCACCTCACCTACTGCTTCATCTACCACCTCATCTACTGCTTCATCTACTGCTTCATCTACCACCTCACCTACTGCTTCATCTACCACCTCACCTACTGCTTCATCTACCACCTCATCTACTGCTTCATCTACTGCTTCATATACTGCTCCATCTACCACCGCATCTACTGCTTCATCTACTGCTTCATATACTGCTTCATCTACCACCTCATCTACTGCTTCATATACTGCTTCATCTACCACCTCATCTACTGCTTCATATACTGCTTCATCTACCACCTCATCTACTGCTTCATCTACTGCTTCATCTACCACCTCATCTACTGCTTCATCTACCACCTCATCTACTGCTTCATTACACCCTCATCTACTGCTTCATCTACCACCTCACCTACTGCTTCATCTACCACTTCATCTACTGCTTCATCTACCACTTCATCTACCGCTTTATCTACCACTTGATCTACAGTATCTACCACTTCATCTACCACTTCATCTACTGCTTTATCTACCACTTGATCTACAGTATCTACCACTTCATCTACCACTTCATCTACTGCTTTATCTACCACTTGATCTACAGTATCTACCACTTCATCTACCACTTCATCTACCACTTCATGAAGCACTTTATCTACCCACCTGTAGCCCTCAATGTAAGGCCAGGAGTAGATCCAAGGAGGCCAGAGTATGAGGGAGACGATCCAAGCTGAGCCAATCATGAAGGCCGCTCGGCGAGGTGTCCTCTTCACCCGGTAGGTCAGCGGCCGAGTCACGCTGAGGGAGGGACCGGTAGTGAGGGTCACGCTGAAGGAATGTGAGTCACGCTGAGGGAGTGTGAGTCTCGCTGAGGGAGTGTGAGTCACGCTGTAGGGAGGGACCGGTAGTGAGGGTCACGCTGAAGGAATGTGAGTCACGCTGAGGGAGTGTGAGTCTCGCTGAGGGAATGAGAGTCTCGCTGAGGGAGTGTGAGTCACGCTGAGGGAGTGTGAGTCACGCTGAGGGAGGAACCGGTAGTGAGGGTCACGCTGAGGGAGGGAGAGTTACGCTGAGGGAGTGTGAGTTACGCTGAGGGAGTGAGAGTCACGCTGAGGAAGTGTGAGTCATATTGAGGGAAGGACCGGCAGTGCGAGTCACACAGAGGGAGAGTGAGTCACGCTGAGGGAGGGACCAGTAGTGTGAGTCACGCTGAGGGAGGGACCATTAGTGTGAGTCACGCTGAGGGAGGGACCAGTAGTGTGAGTCACGCTGAGGGAGGGACCAGTAGTGTGAGTCACGCTGAGGGAGGGACCAGTAGTGTGAGTCACGCTGAGGGAGGGACCAGTAGTGTGAGTCACGCTGAGGGAGGGACCAGTAGTGTGAGTCACGCTGAGGGAGGGACCAGTAGTGTGAGTCACGCTGAGGGAGGGACCAGTAGTGTGAGTCACGCTGAGGGCGGTTACGAGATAGTGATGTTAAAAGAGAAGCAGTAAAGGTGGAATTACTAGAGGGAAACAACAAAAACCAGAAAAATATGAAAATAAAGATAAGAATCAGAAGAGGGGAATCAAAACACAGACTCGGATAAAAGGGAGGCAGCGAGGTGATGAGCCGGGGTTCAATGCACGCTGTCCTCTCTCTCTCTCTCTCTCCAAATTCGTTCAGGTAATTGGCAGAGAGCGCGTAATCGGGAGGCCATGTGGGCTTATGAGCGCTAGCAGACATTAGTGGAGAGAAATGGTGTGTGAAAGGCGGAGATTGTGTCAGATAAGGAGGTGATAGCGAGGGAGGAAAGGTGAGTAAGGGTGTGTGTGGGTGTGTGGAGGGAGGGAGAGAGAGAGAGAGAGAGAGAGAGAGAGAGAGAGAGAGAGAGAGAGAGAGAGAGAGAGAGAGAGAGGACAAATGTGAAGTGGATGACCTCACCAGGTCAATAGAAGATCAGAGATTCAAGAGGAAGAAGAGGGAGGAGATAGGAGGGGAGGGGAGGGGAGGGGAGGAGAAGGGAAGGGTGGGGAGGGGAGCAGGGGAGGGGAAAGGAGGGCAAGAGGAAGGAGGGGGGATGGGAGGTAAAAGAAGAAGATGGGAGGGGAGAGGGAAGGTAAGGAAAAAGGAGGAGTGGAGGGGTGGGTAGGGGGAGGAGGGATGAAAGAAGAAGAGGTTAATGAAGGATAGCGAGAGTGAGGGGAAGTGGCTGGTGGGGGAAAAATAGCTCATGAGAGAGAGAGAGAGAGAGAGAGAGAGAGAGAGAGAGAGAGAGAGAGAGAGAGAGAGAGAGAGAGAGAGAGAGAGAGAGAGAGAGAGAGAGAGAGAGAGAGAGAGAGAGAGAGAGAGAGAGAGAGAGAGGGGACGAAAAAAAACATTTAATCTATCTATCTCTTTACAAGTAACCTCCCTCTTATCTATCCTTCCCTTCCTTCTCCTCCTCCTCCTATTCTTCCCTCCCACATTCCCTCAGAGCACAACAAGAACAATGAGCTTACCTGAAGTATCGGTCGAAGGAGATTATGAGCAGGTTGAGCACCGAAGCATTGGAGGCCAGGTAGTCGAGCGCCAGCCAGGTGTCGCAGACGAAGGACCCCAGCGGCCAGTAACCCATCAATGTGTATAAGGTAAACAGAGGCATCGATACCACCCTAGAGAGAGAGAGAGAGAGAATGTGATGATAACGATGATAAGGGAAGGAAAGATTAACACAAAAAGAAGAAGAAGGAAAAGAAGAAGAAGAAGAAGAAGAAGAAGAAGAACTATCGCAAATAAACCACACGTAAATAAAGTATTGTAACTCCCCCCCCCCCCCCCCCAGAGGCCAGTGACCCATTAGTGTGTAACCGACGTAAACATAGAGCACTGACACTAACCTGGAGAGATGAGGAGGAAGAAGAAGAGGAAGAAGAAGAGAGGAAGAAGAGAAGAGGAAGAAGAGAGGAAGAAGAGAAGAGGAAGATGATGATAAATGAAAAGAGAGATATCCAGATAAAATAGTAAACAGATGAATGAAGAAGTCAGAAATATTATAAATAAACAAGACAAAAAAAAAAAAGGAAACCCCAAGAGACAAGTTGAGTGTGTGTAAGACAAGATGATAATAAATGATGGAAGAACAACGAAAACAATAAAACAGAGGTACAAGAAAGGCAAAAATTGAAGGAGGAAAAAGCAGAAAAAGGGAAAAAGAAGACACAATATAAGCAAACATATAAAGGAAGAAGAAAAGAAGAGAATAAATGGAAATAAATACACATGGAAGACACTAAACCTATAGAAGAGGAAGAAGGAAGATATAAGAATAATAGACAATGAACTGGAAGATATTTCTCGGAATAGATGGAACAAGGACACTAGAAGATAATCATGGCGAAGGAGAGAGAGAGAGAGAGAGAGAGAGAGAGAGAGAGAGAGAGAGGCCCAACAACAGCCTTACTTTGTCTCTCTTTCTCACTCACACACACACACACACACACACACACACACACACACACTCACCCAATAGTAATGTCAGCGACGGCCAGGGAGAAGAGGAAGTAGTTACTGATCGTCTGAAGCTGTTTGTCGATCTTGAAGCTTATCATCACCATCAGGTTGCCCAGCAGGGTGGCGATGGAGAGGAACCCTGCCACGACGGCAATCAGGATTACCTGTGGGAAGACGAGAACGGTGGTGAAGGACGTTGTGGTGGTGGTGGAAGTCAGGGATGGTCGCTGTGGTGGAGGTAAGGGAGGGTCGTTGTGGTGGAGGTAAGGGAGGGTCGTTGTGGTGGAGGTAAGGGAGGGTCGTTGTGGTGGTGGTAAGGGAGGGTCGTTGTGGTGGTGGTCAGGGAGGGTCGTTGTGGTGGAGGTAAGGGAGGGTCGTTGTGGTGGAGGTAAGGGAGGGTCGTTGTGGTGGTGGTCAGGGAGGGTCGTTGTAGTGGAGGTAAGGGAGGGTCGTTGTGGTGGAGGTAAGGGAGGGTCGTTGTGGTGGTGGTCAGGGAGGGTCGTTGCGGTGGAGGTAAGGTAGGGTCGTTGTGGTGGTGGTCTGGGAGGGTCGTTGTGGTGGTGGTCAGGGAGGGTCGTTGAGGTGGTGGCCAGGGAGGGTCGTTGTGGTGGTGGGCAGGGAGGGTCGTTGAGGTGGTGGCCAGGGAGGGTCGTTGTGATGGTGGGCAGGAAGGGTCGTTGTGGTAGTGGTGGTCTGGGAGGGTCGTTATGGTAGTGGTAGATAGAGGTTAGAGAGGAAAACCAAAATAGAGAAGAGAGAGAGAGAGAGAGAGGGGGGGGGGGGCCGATGGCACGAGGTAGGTAAGGATAGAAGGAGTGAGAAGGGATGAGGAAAGTAGGAAGAGTTGAGGGAGTGAATTTACTTTATCATATACCTTCAAGTTACTCGCCATTGTGCCCTCAACTCCTTCTCTCATTTACCTCCCTAATTACCCACTCATTAACCTTCACCTTAACCAATTGTATCTTTTAAATTACCCCACTTATCTATCTCTTCATTATTCAACTCATTAATCTCTAATTTATTCACATATTTACCTGTAAAACATCAAGTAATTTACCTACTTATTAAACTTCAATTTATCTAATAGTTTATCGAGTAATCGGAGGGAGTTTTCCGGGCCAGCCATCGACCGTGGGGGAGGCGTCGGCTTGTGTCCCCGGCTGTGAAAAGGTGGTGGTATTGCATGCACTTTTCGCTTCGTTAAAGGAGATGGTCCCATTATCATTACAAACCTCTAATACAGATTACGGAACGCTCGCCCGGTATTCTGTGCTCTTGGCTCAAACATATTATTTGTTTCTGTTGGATATATATATTTTTTTAGGGGCGTCATGTAATTAGTACCGCAAACGAGGGGAGGTAAAAAAAATGAAGAGGCTGTAAAAAAAAAAAAAAATGCAAGAAAACGAAAAATTAGTTTGCGCTCGAATGTGACGTCATGGCTCTGACGTCATCAATGGATGCGGTTTCTATTTTGTTAATTAGGATTATTTTTTATTTACACAGTCAATCGGCGAGAGAGACAAAGTACCATTGTTCTTAAACACAGACCTGAACTACTTATCAAACACCACCTGAATATATCCCTTATTAGCAAAATTTCCATGGGAATAATGGTATCATTTAGTCTGTGTGTTGGCAACTGGTGTCGGTCCATGGAGAACAACACAGTGATATTTTAAGTGTATTTACTGTGGTATAATACATCATTAATACAGTGTGGCGCGTGATGCTGGCTGTGTCGGGCTGTACGCCACCACACCTGTGTGTTGTGTGTGAGTAACGTTAAGATAAACTTTATATATATTTCATTGCTTAAATTTCCCTCAACAGTTTTTAAAATCGAGTAAACACAAATGTTTATTTTCCCTGAATAACTTTTAAAAGCATCATATATTAACGTTTGACTTTAAACTGAATTACAAGGACGATCACAGAGTAAAGGGTAAAGCCTTGTGGCAGAAGTCTAACATGAAGTGAATATTTTAGTACTTGTTTCAGTTTGATTATTGTGATACAAGTTATTGTTTCAGACTAAGAGTTTAAAGTATAACGTCTGAGAAAAATTATTTTTTGAGCAAGATTGAGAGCATCAGTGTTATAAAATTAGCACCAAGAGAGGGATCAACAATAAAGGTGTTCCACCGAGGTAAGGTGGGAGAGTATGGCATATATCACGGTAACAAGGCGGCCGAGGAGCTCAAGCGTGGGAGTGAGAGCCTTGAGGACGACCCCCCCCCCCCCCGGCATAGCAAGGGTCACAGCGCGCATGATCCCTATCAAACTAATCAAGCCTTTGACATCACGTTCACCGTGTCGTGACCGGTGCCCGCCAATCTTACACAAGGTAGACACTGAACGGCTTGCAGTGTGAGACAAACGATGCTTGATTAAGGCGGACCGATGTATCAACGTAGACGAAAGATTAAGATCAGCAGTTTATGTCTATGGTTTCAGCACTAACTGTACCAGAGACCTCAGCATTCAGATTAACTTCAGAGGATGGCCTCCAGTCTGGTGACGGGAGATGAGATTCCGAGTCAAAGATGGAATCCATCCAATTTGTCCAATCCCCAAGAAGTTCAGAAGTCATCCTTCTGCCAATAAGATCATGGCCTCAATATGTAGTGAGTTAGAACACGTACAGTAAGTGTATGGAGGTCAGGGGAGACCATTTTCAACACTAATATTATACACCCTTCACTGTCACTCCTCGTATAAAGCAATAAATATTTTTCTTAAGAAAACTTTAAGGTATACATAGATATTCCTTTTCCTGAATATTTTAAATCACTTTCACATTCAATACTTGTTTTCATTGAATAAATTTTAAAATTAATTAAAAAAAATGTTTAACTTTAAGATTAAATATTTACAGTAAATATACAGTAAACATACGACCATTTGAAGTGGTCCTGAAAACTTTAGCCCTGGAGACTAAGGACCGTCCTACACCCTTAAATTTTGTCATCGCATTCAGCCGAGTCTCAGCAATGACCGTCAGTGACCTAAAAGCCGGAAATCCGGGCCAGTCCGGAAAAATCTCAGACCTGTATATATATGGTGATGTAATTTCCTTTCGTTCGCCCAGGCATACAGCACAAGATTATAGCCTGGATGCAGCAGTTCTCTGTCTGTCTGTCTGTTTCTCTCTATCCATAACCCTGACTTCCTCAACAGCCAACGCCACCACCATCATCACCATCACAACCGCCAACATCACCATCCCTACCATCATCAACCCCACCATCATCATCCCCACCACCATCATCATTATTCACACCACCACCATCATCACCACCATCATCACCACCGCCACCACCATCATCACTATCATCACCACCATCATCACCACCGCCACCACCATCACCACCATCTACACCACCATCATCATCCCCACTACTGTATTACCATCATCATCCCCACCACCACCATCATCATCACCGCCATCATCACCACCGCCATCACCATCATCACTATCATCACAACCATCATCGCCACCACCATCATCACCACCGCCACCACCACCATCATCACCACCACCGCCACCACCATCATCACTATTATATCCACCATCATCACCACCGCCACCATCACCACCATCATCACTATCATCACCACCAGCATCACCACCGCCACCACCACCATTATCATCCCCACCACCACCACCATCATCACTACCATCATCACCATCATCATCATCCCCACCACCACCATCATCACTATCATCAACACCACCATAATCACTATCATCACCACCGCCACCACCATCATCCCCACCAGCATCATCACCACCTGTGTCTATACCTGAGGAAGTTCTATAGAGTAAGTAGTTATGAGACCTGAAGTTGTACACAGAAGTTACTGGGTAAGTTGGGACGGAGAGAGAGAGAGAGAGAGAGAGAGAGAGAGAGAGAGCATGTTGACGTGATCTAAGAAAGGGTGAGAGGCAGGCTGAGGGTGAGAGGCAGGCTGAGGGTAAGAGGAAGGTTGTGTGTGTTTGTGTGGTAGCTGCCTGCCATCTCGTCTCTGCTGCTCCTCTGCTTTGATGGCTTTACAAGTCGATACAAACTTGAACTTTATTTCCTCTCATAAATGATACTGCTAATGTATCCATCTCTCTATCGATCTACTGTAGATTTTCACTTCTCTCTATCTGTCCTTCTCCCCTCACTCATCACTCTTCCTTCCTTCCCTCCCTCATAACCTCCCTTCACCCCTCTCCCCCGCCGTCGACTGGGTCTGCGAGAACACTGCATCATTGTTTATTTACACTCAGAATCAGCTGACCAAACTCATGGACGATGTTTGTTTATACTCTCGATCAGCTGACCAGATCCACGTGGTGATGTTTGGTTGTACTCTCGATCAGCTGACCAGATCCAGTGATGTTTGTTTATACTCTCGATCAGCTGACCAGATCCACGTGGTGATGTTTGTTTATACTCTCGATCAGCTGACCAGATCCACGAGGTGATGTTTGTTTATACTCTCGATCAGCTGACCAGATCCACGTGGTGATGTTTGTTTATACTCTCGATCAGCTGAGCTTTTACTGCATTAAAACACAAGCCCAACTGCTCAAGACCCGCGTTGTCATGTTTGTTTACATTCACGATCAGCTGAGACAAGCCCCATGTAACGATGGCTTAAAGCTTTCTGTTGACACCGAAGTACGATAGCTGTAATCCCCGTCCCGTTGAAGTAAGATAATGTAGTCTCCCTACCGTTGAAGTAAACTAAGGAAGTAAGAAAATTGAGAGAGGGAAAGAGAGAGGGAGGAAGAGAGGGAGGAGAGGGAGAAAGGGTTCTTTAGGGAGTGGTTATGGGGAGTGGATAGGGAAAGGGGAGGGTCACCTCTTTATGGAAGGGAGGGTAGGCACTTGAGGTAGAGAGATGGAGGGAGAGTAAGCAGTTAAGGGAGGGAGGAGGGAAGGACATCAAATAAGGGAGGGAGAGGGAAAGGGGAAGATGAGGAAGTGTGGGAGGAGGGTGGGAGGGAAAGAGTGAGAGAGAGTGAGTGAGAGAGAGGGAGAAGGAGGGAAGGGTCATCACTTAAGAGGGACGGAGGAGGAAGAGAAGGAGGAGAAGTAGGAGGAGGAGGAGGAGGAAGAGGAGGGAAGAGGTAGAGGTCGACAAGAGGCTCCGAGGTTATTAGAGAAACTTGAGTGTTTGGTTGACGTCGGCCTCAAACACCCAGGAAAATGAGTCCTCTCCTTTTTTCCCTCCCTCTTTATTTTCCCCCTTACATCATCATCATTCTCCTGGGGCAATTTTTTGTTGTCCTATTTTCATGTTTACACTTTCATTATTCTCTATTATCATTCTGTCGCGTCTGTTAGTTATCTTATTTTCCTATCTTCAGTTTCCTTCTTCATTATCATTCCCTTTTCCCTCTTTTTTTTTCTTCTGTAGGTTCTTTTATTATTTTGTATTATACTATTTATCCTTCTAGTTAACGTTCCTCCATTTCCTATTAATATTCCACGTTCTTGTTATTTTCTTCATTTTTAATTTTTTTCTGTCATGTTATTTTCTCATTGTTGATATTTTTCTTCCCGTTTATTTGTTTTTTTCATCCCTTAAATATCTTCTTTAAGGACCACCTGACTATCTGTGTCCCTATATACCGACTTATTTATCAATCAATCTCTATTTTTCTCTCCTTATTATCTCTCTTTCTTTTCTTTCTTTTCTTTCTTTCTCCCATTCCCTCTCTCCACTTCCCTTTTTTCCCCCGTTCTCTCTCTCTCTCTCTCTCTCTCTCTCTCTCTCTCTCTCTCTCTCTCTCTCTCCTGAAATTTAATAAACTGAAGACAAGTATGATGAAAGTCGGTTCAAACCTCTCTCTCTCTCTCTCTCTCTCTCTCTCTCTCTCTATCTATCTATCTTTCTTTCTCTCTCTCTCTCTCCCCTCTCTCTCTCTCTCTCTCTTCGGTAAGTTGCTTCAGCTTTTCTGTCTGTCTGTCTCTGTCTTTCTAACTGTTATTTAGTCTGTCTCTGTCTGTCTCTCTCTCTCTCTCTTTCTCTCATACATACTAATTTACTATCTCTCTCTCTTTGTCACATCGTTTTCTTTCTCTCTCTTTCGTCAGTAAATCGCCGCAGGTACTCAGTAAACCAGGAGAGTCTAATTACTTTTCTTTGTCTGTCTGTCTATCTGTCTGTCTTGTGATCTTCTCTTTCTCTCTCTGTTTCTCCTCTCTTTTGACCCTTTTTTCTCCCTATCACTATATATTTTTCTCCCTTCCTTCCTTCCTTCGTTTTACCTATCGTTCTCTTTCCCTCATTCCTTTCTCTAAAATTCTTTCAATTCCTCTCAACATTAATAATAAATACGAAAATTTTTGATAACAGAAATACATTAAAAAAAAAAATCAATGTACGAGAAAACCTGCACACCATTCTCAAATTACCCTAAGTTGATTTTTTCTGTTAATTTACACTAAAAAGAATTAAATGAAAAATCGTCACATTACGGTAGAGTTTCAATGATAATTCGACACCATACTAACCTACTCACGTTTGTTTGGTCGTAAGTGCGAAAAGTTTTATCTTACATTATGGAGTATATAATAATAATAATAATAATAATAATAACAATAATTACCATACCTCATATATAGAGTATCTGTCGCTAGCAGGGACGAAGCTGGACACGTCAAGGCCAGGCGCCGTGTAGTTGGTCCCGTTGAGAACATCGTACCTGACAACACAAAAACTATCGTACAGTATTTATTTCCTTCCCACTCACTCTTCTGTGTATATACTTCTTACATCTTTATTACGTCTTTTATTGTTTGTTATGACACAGCTTAATAGATTTTATTTTTTATTGTGACATTTTATGAGATAATTTTTGGGGTAATATGAGATTTTTTTTTCATCGTTTTCGTTGGTATTATGATTTATTTTATTTCAATTATATTTGAGGTCGAATATGAATGTTGAATGTGAACGACGAATAAAACGGTCGGATATGATCGTCGAATATGAAGGTCAGAGATGAAGATCGACTCACCCATCACCCAGAGAGTCTAAGGAACCGTTGAAGTCGACAGCGAAGGGTGATGGCCCTGAGGTGGCGTTGCCATTGAAGAGGTCGAGCGGGAGGCTGTGGAGGTCGAGCGGGAGGCTGTCGAGGTCGAGTCCGGAGGACCAGTTGGAAGTCAGGGATGGGTCCAGACCTCCAGAAGGCACAAGCGGTGCTGAGGACCAGTTAAGGCCCAGGTCGAGTCCACTGGTCAGGTTGTAGACCAGTGAGAGTGGAGAGGCCGTCACCTGTGTGGGAGAGTGAGGGAGAGTTACCTGTGTGGGAGAGTGAGGGAGAGTCACCTGTGTGGGAGAGTGAGGGAGAGTTACCTGTGTGGGAGAGTGAGGGAGAGTCACCTGTGTGGGAGAGTGAGGGAGAGTTACCTGTGTGGGAGAGTGAGGGAGAGTTGCCTGTGTGGGAGAGTGAGGGAGAGTTACCTGTGTGGGAGAGTTACCTGTGTGGGAGAGTGAGGGAGAGTCACCTGTGTGGGAGAGTGAGGGAGAGTTGCCTGTGTGGGAGAGTGAGGGAGAGTTACCTGTGTGGGAGAGTGAGGGAGAGTCACCTGTGTGGGAGAGTGAGGGAGAGTCACCTGTGCGGGAGAGTGAGGGAGAGTTACCTGTGTGGGAGAGTGAGGGAGAGTTACCTGTGTGGGAGGGTGAGGGAGAGTTACCTGTGTGGGAGAGTGAGAGACAGTTACCTGTGTAGGAGAGTGAGGGAGAGTTACCTGTGTGGGAGGGTGAGGGAGAGTGAGGGAGAGTCACCTGTGTGGGAGAGTGAGAGACAGTCACCTGTGTAGGAGAGTGAGGGAGAGTTACCTGTGTGGGAGAGTGAGGGAGAGTCGCCTGTGTGGGAGAGTGAGAGACAGTCACCTGTGTAGGAGAGTGAGGGAGAGTTACCTGTGTGGGAGGGTGAGGGAGAGTTACCTGTGTGGGAGAGTGAGGGAGAGTGAGGGAGAGTCACCTGTGTGGGAGAGTGAGGGAGAGTCACCTGTGTGGGAGAGTGAGGGAGAGTCACCTGTGTGGGAGAGTGAGGGAGAGTTACCTGTGTGGGAGAGTGAGAGACAGTCACCTGTGTGGGAGAGTGAGGGAGAGTCACCTGTGTGGGAGAGTGAGGGAGAGTCACCTGTGTGGGAGAGTGAGGGAGAGTTACCTGTGTGGGAGAGTGAGGGACAGTCACCTGTGTGGGAGAGTGAGGGAGAGTTACCTGTGTGGGAGAGTCACCTGTGTGGGAGAGTGAGGGACAGTCACCTGTGTGGGAGAGTGAGGGAGAGTCACCTGTGTGGGAGAGTGAGGGAGAGTCACCAATGTGGGAGAGTGAGGGAGAGTCACCTATGTGGGAGAGCGAGGGAGAGTTACCTGTGTGGGAGAGTGAGGGAGAGTTACCTGTGTGGGAGAGTGAGGGAGAGTCACCTGTGTGGGAGAGTGAGGGAGAGTCACCTGTGTGGGAGAGTGAGGGAGAGTTACCTGTGTGGGAGAGTGAGGGAGAGTTACCTGTGTGGGAGAGTGAGGGAGAGTCACCTGTGTGGGAGAGTGAGGGAGAGTAGAGAATCATCAATTTCGACCAATCAGATGCGAGTGCCGGACAAATAGCGGAAGTATTTAAAGGTTTGTGGACGGACACCTAACCACTGCTTAAAAGAATAAACCAAATGGAATATGTTTTAACTATCTGTTTTAATGTGGTTTGTTTTCTTGTTTTATTCCCAGTGTGTTTATTACTTTTGTTTTAACAGTCCTACAAAAAAAACAACGAGAATAAATGTATAAAAAATGAGACAATGTTAATATAGGAGTCTTTTGTGTTTAACAGAGGCAGATATTTTAATTAAATTTTTCTCAACGATCCAATTATATATTTTTACTTTTTTGATTTGTTTTAAGATCTCTCTCTCTCTCTCTCTCTCTCTCTCTCTCTCTCTCTCTCTCTGCGTCTACTTATCAGAATTGTTGTTTACTCAGAAAAAAGTAAATTAAGGACATTTGAAGGTAAAAAGTACATGTACATAATAGTCTACAATTAAATACCTACATAACTACCGAACCTACTTAATTACACAGGTAGATGAATTAGCATGTAGTGTCATCAACATATAGGTAATGTCTTAAGAACTATAGATATGAGTGAGTGATTTATTTTACCTGTAAATATTAATTATGTACGAGATAATGAGTAACTCCCCTCCCTCCGTCACTCACCTCATGGAGTGGGGAGGGGAGGTGGGTGAGGGGATGAGTGGTCAAGGTCGTGTCCTGGTGGTAGGGGGAGTCGTACCTGAGTGATTGGGGGAGAGAGAAATGTAGTGGTGGGGGGGGGGGGTGTGGTAGTCAAGGTCGTTCGCTGGGATTAAGGAGGGAATGGGGGGGGGGGGTCGTAACTCACCTCCTGAAGTGTGGTGGGGGTGTGGTCAAGGTCATTCGCTGGTGGTAGGGGGTCGTCAGCGTCGGTGGTCGTGCTGGAGAGGCGGGTGAGTACCTCGTCCGACCATCGCTGGAGCTCGTCGTACGCGTCATGGTAATCAGAGGAATTGAACACGACGCGATAGTAAGGGAACAACAGTGCTCCCTCCCCGGCCATTACGGTAGTCCTAGAGGGAGAAAAAATGTTGGTGGTTAGTGATGGTGATAGTAGTAGTTGTTGTAGTAATAATAGTAGTTGTGGTTGAGAGAGAGAGAGAGAGACAGAGAGAACTGCGCTCTCTCCCTGGCCAATATGGTAGTCCTGGGGGGGGGGGGTTAAGAAGATGTTGGTAGTTAGTAGTTGTGGTAGTGGTAGTAATGAGAGAGAGAGAGAGAGAGAGGAGAGAGAGAGAGAGAGAGAAGGGTGATGATGGCGGTACAGCTGTTTTGTGGGTTGGTGATTGTGGTAGTTGCAATGGTGGTTAATGTCGTGGCAAATGTGGTGGTCATTGTGGAGGAAATAAAGCCACCTGGTGATAATTATATACAATTATACTGTACAGATATCAAACATGCTATCGAACCTTACATATATCACCACGTTAACTATAGCAACTCTCTCTCTCTCTCTCTCTCTCTCTCTCTCTCTCTCTCTCTCTCTCTCTCTTTACAAGCAGAGAAGCATCAATTAGGCAAAACAATCACCCATAACAATTACATTAACTGTGATAATACTGTTAAAAAAAAATGAAATAATTATTGTTTCAGGGTTCACGCACTCTGAGCCATCTAGTGGTGGACAGAGGAACTTCACACCAAAACAATACGTAACCTAACCTAACCCTAGCTCATGTCTCTGGTTTAGGTTTGACATGGAAAGGTCGTGTCGTTTGCTCAAAAAAAAAACTATTAAAATTTCCCTATTATAAAAACTTCCTTAACCTTAAATGTTGTAGGGTGTAAATTCCCTCCCGTACTGACAACAGGAATGGCCTCAGGTTGTGACAGAAGCCGGTGATTAAACTACCAAGAAATGAGTATCTGGATGTTAACAAGGATCCGTTCCATTATTCCTTATGTTAACTGGGTCTAACATTTTTGGCTGGTAATATAAACATAAAAAAATGGGAATATTATCAAACTTAAAAATGATTAAAATTCTATAAAGCTTAAAGAATAATTAATAGATTTGTTACATTGACTTCTATTGGGTTCACGCCCAAAACTAACTCCTTACCATGAAGCGTTTTTAAAGACTCGTCAATCTTAAATATGGGTGAAACAAATCGGCCGAGTAAAACAACTTGATATAATTCAGTTAAACTATTTACAATGTCTTCTCGAAACACTAATGCCAAAAGAACTAAATAGCAGGTTTGTTCAGTATGAAAATTTACCCGTTGACAGAGCATACGACAGAGCATAATACTATTTAGCGTACAATTAAATCAGTTAAAACATACAGTACTTAACGTAATGGAGCAGGAACAATATACGTGAAGACAGTTCACACGATGTACTCATTACTATGGAGGAGAAGGAGGCGAGACCCACAGCCGGCGACCGTACTGACCACAATTTGACTGACTTTTGGTTAACCCAGGTCCCAACACCCAACACCAAACCTCGAATGAATGAGTCGAAGCATTACGTATGGCTTCGACTCATCCAATATGGTCAGTAATATGGTCCAGTGTGGCGACGTTTGGCAGTCCCCATCACACATTAATAACAGCAGGATAAACTGAACATCGTACGCAATAAAGATACATTAATAAATGATTCCCCAAAACAACAGAATACAAATAACAGAATTATACAGTATAAATACAGTTCAATTACCAAGTGTCGTAGACTATCTGCAATAATGATTTAAAATAGTAGTAGAAATGAAGAAGCGATTATCATACGTTACTCATTCCAATATTTCAGTGTGTTTAAAAAGTCGTATATTTTTGTTAGTATATCGACATAAACTGAAACATTACAAGGATGAATATAAGCCGATATAAAGGTCCTCCTGAAAAAGGCTCGCCATATTACTTCCAAGAGATATTAAAAACGAATAAGATATTACCCAAGATTTGTTCCAATACTTCATTATCTTTACGGGGTCTTATGTTCCTGCTGGTAAATCGTACCTAATCTAAAAAAAATATATATTACGGGACTTTTAAGAGATTCTATTGGATTTTTTTTTTTTTGCACTAACGCCTCAATCCGGTAGACCCTCCCTCTTCCCTCGGTGGTGGAGGGAAATCCTAGCACATCCTCTCTGAGTAAAAAAAGGGTTCGTAAAAAAGGATTCGTTAAAGGGTTCATAATTTTTTTTTCGTTAAAATGGTTTCGTAAAAAAAAATCGCATAAAATGTTTTATTTTAAAAATGGGTTCGTAAAAAGGGGCTTGTAAAAAGGGTTCGTATAAATGGGTTCGTAAAAAGGGGCTGTAAAAAGGGTTCGTATAAATGGGTTCGTAAAAGGGGTTTGTAAATAGGATTCGTAAGAATGAAGATTTGTAAAAATTGTGATCGCAAAAAAGTCTGTAAAAAAAGTATTTGTATAATCTGAGTTCGTAAAAAAGGAAATCCGAAAAAAAAATGGTTTCGGAGTGAGCGGCGGCGAGGTAAGAGGACATTAAAATCTGCATTAGTCAGCTCGGCTCGGCCCTGGGTCGTGTTTGGCTCCACTTCTGAATCCCTGATGTTTACTTTGTGTGTGTGTGAGAGAGAGAGAGAGAGAGAGAGAGAGAGAGAGAGAGAGAGAGAGAGAGAGAGAGAGAGAGAGAGAGAGAGAGAGAGAGAGAGCATAAAACATTTTAAATATAGTCATTGTTTTTATTGGCTTTTTACAGAGAACGAATAAAATATATTTCTTTCTTTTACAAAACAAGACGATAAACAAGGCATAAACAAGTGCATAAGTGTATTTGTGAGAAAATTTACCATCAACTTCAAACATTGTTATCAAGTGATGATATATATAATGGTTACCCCTCGTGTAACGAGGATGGCCAGCCCAAGGGCCACCTAGGCGTGAATTTGTTTAAGGTGAAGAAGCTGTCGACAACAAAACAACCACACCCTAAGCTAACGAGTTGCATGATCCAGTGTCAAGAAATAGTCCGAAAAGACCGGACAACTCACCAATTGCACTGGCTAACCATTACCCCGGAACACGATCCGCAAATCGATTAAATCCCAGGTCCTCAATTACTGCTGGGTAGACAGAGGCAAATGGCGTAAAGAAACTTGCCCATAGTTTCACCCTGCCCGGGGATCGAACCCGGGTCCGCTCGCTTGCGAGGCGAGCATGCTGACCATTACACAACAGTTCTCCGATATAAACACACACACACACACACTTTTATCGTTCTCTAATACGATGTATTTTCGTAATCCTTTGAATATGATGATTTAAACTTTAAATCCTTGAGCACGATTGACTTAACCCCCTAAGTATGATGACTTAGCCCCTTGAGTATGATAGCTTAACCCCTTGAGTATGATGACTTAATCCTTTCAGTACGATTACTTACTACTACCTTGAGGATGAAACCAACCTTTTGAGTGTTATGACTTATATTGTCCATGTTGTAGAATAGCGTTCAGAGCTCTCTCTCTCTCTCTCTCTCTCTCTCTACCTGGCGTTGATTCAGACTCATAGTTGCCGCACTGATCGACCTACAAATCCCAGGTATTTGTGTAAACCATAGTGGTGAGGTCTTGGCTGATCCCCCCCCCCCTCTCTTCTTCCCCACCCCTCCCCCACCACCAGTTACCACCCCTCCCCACCCTCCCCCACCACCAGCTACCAACCCTCCCTTCCTCCCCCCCAAACACCACCAGCTACCGCCCCTCCCCACCCCTCCCCACCCCTCCACCACAGTACCCACCTACACCTGCTGCCTCACCCCAACCTCCTCTTCTATTTAACTTAAATGGTCTACGCTGACAACAAGCCTTACATCAATATTCGAAGGCTCTGGGTAAACTTTCTCAAATATCCTGATGTTAAATCTCTCTCTCTCTCTCTCTCTCTCTCTCTCTCTCTCTCTCTCTCTCTCACGCATATTCCTCCTCCCCTCCTCCTGTGTTTATCGGTGTCTCGCTCGTCTACCCTAAATTAGCTCATTTTTCCTCGTTATCTTGGCGTTTATCACACCTTTGCTTTAAGCTGTTTGGGTCGAGGCGTCATTCCCTGTCTCCTTCACTGCGTTCTTATGTGTAGTGTTTCATTCACGGTCTTTCTTTCTTTCCTTCTTTCTTTCTTTTTTAACTATTTAACTCTCTTTTATCTATCTATTTATTTGTCTTTCTTTGCCTCTCTTGTTTTCAGTATGTTTTTCTCTCGCTCTCTCTCTCTCTCTCCTCTTCATTTCTTCTATTTCTCAATCTACTTTCCTCCTTGTCCTCTCTCACTCTCTTTCTCACACACATCTGCCTCTAGACGTTGAAAAAGTGAGCTAGCTCCATTAGACAGCCGCAAAAAGAGAGGACTTTCTCCGGTGTATAAATGAAGATTGCTCTGGGAAATGGCAGAACGATTCTGTACTATTGGCAATATGAGAGAGAGAGAGAGAGAGAGAGAGAGAGAGAGAGAGAGAGAGAGAGAGAGAGAGAGAGAGAGAGAGAGAGAGAGAGGATTTCAAGGCACTTCAAAACCATCTCTCTCTCTCTCTCTCTCTCTCTCTCTCTCACCAGACGATCACACCGTAATGGTTGGCGCTCTGGGAGTACATTGCATTAGCGCTTAGCCAGGTGAGCTTCCGGTGGACGGCGGGGGGAGGGGGCTGGGAGAACGCTTATCTACCTGTAAATTACGCCACGCCTCATTAACACACAGGCTCAGTGGTCACTTGGTCTCTAGTTGTTCTATTAGGCCCCAATTCTGAAAGGTGAGTATCGTAATAGGCCCCAGTTCTATTATGTTGAGTCCCAATAGGCCCCAGTTCTATTATGTTGAGTCCCAATAGGCCCCAAATAAGTTAGGGTGAGGTCTAATAGAACACAGACATAATATATTGACTCCTAATAGTCCCCAGATGTAATAGGTTGTATCCTTATAGGCTGAACGCTAATAGACCCCTGATATAATTAGGCTAACTCTTAATACGTCCTAGTAGGCTTAGTACTAATAGACCCTAGTACTAATAGACCCCAGTACTAATAGACCACAGTACTAATAGACCCTAGTACTAATAGACCCCAGTACTAATAGACCACAGTACTAATAGACCCTAGTATTAAGACCCTAATACTAGTTGATCCTAGTACTAATAGACCACAGTACTAATAGACCCCAGTACTAATAGACCCCAGTACTAATAGACCACAGTACTAATAGACCCTAGCATTAAGACCCTAGTACTAATAGACCCCAGCACTAATAGACCCCAGTACTAATAGACCACAGTACTAACAGACTCTAGTATTAAGACCCTGGTACTAGTTGATCCTAGTACTAATAGACCCTGGTACTAATAAATTCGAAACACAATAGACGCAGTTCTAAAAGATTCAGATTTTAAAAGACACTCTTCTATTAGCTTCAAGTTCCAATAGACGCATTGCCAAAAGATTATGTTCACATAGTCCTACTTGAGACAGGCGATAAGGATAAAATAGACTGTGTAAATAATAGGTCCCTCCCTCTCCTAATGGGTCCCCAGCTGACCCCACACAGCCATTAGTATTGCCTTCCAGTGTTAAGAGACCCCGAGATAAATCTTGGCGCTGGCGTTAACTCTTTGTCAGCACGAACAATAAACAGCGCCTGGCGTTACTCTCCTTCAGTCTACAATACCTTATCTCAGCTAACCGTTCGCTGGCTTTTGGATGTTAGACCAGATAAACGTTCGCTGGCTTTTGGATGTTAGACCAGATAAACGTTCGCTGGCTTTTGAATGTTAGACCAGATAAACGTTCGCTGGCTTTTGAATGTTAGACCAGATAAACGTTCGCTGGCTTTTGGATGTTAGACCAGATAAACGTTCGCTGGCTTTTGAATGTTAGACCAGATAAACGTTCGCTGGCTTTTGAATGTTAGACCAGATAAACGTTCGCTGACTATTGGATGTAAAACCAGATATACGTTCGCTGACTATTGGATGATATGCCGAACGAACTTCCACCTAAGTTCGGATTTCACTGGTACGAACTTAAGACACTTTCATATGAGTACTAAAAGAAAGTTCGTCAAAGATGCGCCAGACTATCGTTCGTCCGTAATGGCGTTCTTTCAAGATACAATAATTCGCCACCCCATGGAGGTGTAGGTGTGAGTCATGGCCGGGGGTTGGAGGGAAGGGGACACCTGGCCTTATGATGCACATTGTAAACACTTTGAATTGGTCTACCTTACCTGTCTCCCTTACCTGTCTCCCTTACCTGTATTCCTTACCTGTCTCCCTTACCTGTCTACCTTACCTGTCTCCAATACTAGTTTCCCTTACCTGTCTTCCTTATCTGTTTACCCATTTCCTTCCCTACCTACCTTCCTACCTGCACTCCTACCTCCCTCCTTACCTACCTTCCGACCTGCCTCTCTCACTGCCTCCCTCCCTACCTTCCTACCTACCTCTCTCATTGCCTCACTCCCTACCTCCTTACCTACCTTCCGACCTGCCTCTCTCACTGCCTCCCTCCCTACCTTCCTACCTACCTCTCTCATTGCCTCACTCCCTACCTCCTTACCTACCTTCCTACCTGCCCTCCTACCTGGTTGGTCAATACCTGTCGTGAGTGATCGAGTGGGATAGATGAAGTTCATTTCGCGAGTGTTGATTACCCCGATGGTGCTGTTCTTGTTGCTGTGATCGTGCTGTTCTTGTTGCTGTGGTGATACTGTTCTTGTTACTGTGGTGATGTCATGCTGTTCTTGCTGCTGTGGTGATACTGTTCTTGTTGCTGTGGTGGTGCTGTTCTTGCTGCTGTGGTGATACTGTTCTTGTTGCTGTGGTGATACTGTTCTTGTTGCTGTGGTGATGCCGTGCTGTTCTTGCTGCTGTGGTGGTGCTGTTCTTGTTGCTGTGGTGGTGCTGTTCTTGCTGCTGTGGTGACACTATTCTTGTTGCTGTGGTGATGCCGTGCTGTTCTTGTTGCTGTGGTGGTGCTGTTCTTGCTGCTGTGAAGAGCTGTAGTTGATGTAGTTAATCTCTCTCTCTCTCTCTCTCTCTCTCTCTCTCTCTCTCTCTCTCTCTGTTTCTGACGCTCTCTCTCTCTCTCTCTCTCTCTCTCTCTCTCTCTCTCTCTCTCTCTCTCTCTCTCTCTGTTTCTGACGCTGCCCCAGTAGGTGAGAGTGTGCGACAGTGTGCAAGAAGATGTAAGGTGCGACTTTAAGAGGCCAGAGAGAGAGAGAGAGAGAGAGAGAGAGAGAGAGAGAAAGAGAGAGAGAGAGAGAGAGAGAGAGAGAGAGAGAGGGGGGTGTTTACAAGATACTGCTGTGGTTACTAAGGATTTTCCAGCTGTTAAAAGTCAGTATATAAAGTACAGCAAAGTGCAGCATTAACAGCCAGTGGTGTGTCGAGTGCTGCCTAAGTGACGGCTGCTGCAGCACGTAAGAAATACAGTAGTATACAGCAATAACAGCGTAGAGTACAGTAATATCGCTGTATCTACGGCTTTGGACAGCTGTTACAGGCGGTGGATAAATTACAGATAGTTCACAGCATTTACAGCAGAATGTAAGTTTAGCAATACTCCTTTTCCCTCTCCTTCTCCTCCTCCCCCCACCCCCCCTTCTCCTCTTCCCCCTCCCACTCCTCTTTCCCTTCCTTCTCCCCTTCCCCTCCGCTCCTCTTCTCCTATCCCCTCTATCCTCCTTCTTTGCTCTGAACATAACCTTTGACCTAAACAAGACCTTTGACCTAAACAAGACCTTTGCCCTAAACATGACCTTTGACCTAAACAAGACCTTTGCCCTAAACATGACCTTTGACCTAAACAACACCTTTGCCCTGAACAACACCTTTGCCCTAAACAAGACCTTTGACCTAAACATGAGACCTAAACAAGACATTTGACCTTAACATGACCTTTGACCTAAACATGACCTTTGACCAAAACATGACCTTTGACTTAAACATGACCTTTGACCTAAACAAGACCTTTGAACTAAACAAGACCTTTGACCTAGAAATGACCTTTTATCTAAACATGACCTCTGACCCAAACATGTCCTTTGACTTAAACAAGACCTTTGACCTCAACAAGACCTTTGAACTAAACAAGACCTTTGACCTGAACATAACCTTTGACCTCAACATGACCTCTGACCTAAACATTCTTCAAAATCTTAATCTAATATTTTCCGGTTCAACTTCCTTATCAAAACACTACGAAAACAACAACAATCACAACAAGAACACAAATAAGAACAGTAACAAGAAAATCAAGAACAACAACAACAACAAAATATAAACGCACATAAAAACAGTGACCATATGACGGCAACAGCACACCACACTTGAGTCAGCAGTGGTAAAAACTGCCACACATTCACAGGTACAATAATTCCAGTGTAAAATATTATACACGACAGAGCAAAACAACCATAGAGAAAATGCTACAATAATGTATAAAAAAATGCAGAGGTGAAACAAAAAAAAATAAATGAAAAAAAAAGTGTATGATATTGCACCAAACAAACTGCAAAAGGGAAAAAACTCATATTGGACAACAGTTGCAAAAGGACAAAAAATTATGATATTGCCCAACAACTACGACGGACCAAACACACAAACACACACACAAACACACATAAAAAAAAAATTAACGATATTGCATTGTTCGATTCGTTCATTCACGTTGGTGGCTTTGTGAGAATGGAGACAGACAGACAGACGGACAGACAGACAGACAACGTAGCGCGGGGAGCCATTATCAACAGCAGAAATTACTTCACGAGTCGCCAATACACACACGTACCAATTTTCAGAGCGAGGAATAATAGAAGAAGAAAAAAATCGACAAATCAACACAAAACAAAGCGAAAAGAAAACGGGTGACAGCGAAACCTCCTAAATGACGCCGGGTCAAGTCTCGACAATGCTACGTGGGGGGAAAAAGTGTCATTTGAATGAACGCTCAAAGGACTGCGACAATAGGGGGAGTGTGGACACATTGCCACCCCTGTTTAATTAAGGGGGGTTGGGGAGGGCCTTGACGTCATTACGAGAGAGAGAGAGAGGGGGAGGGGGGGGGGGATAAGGTGGTCTCAGCAGAAGGGTCTCGTCCCAGACTCCCAGTATTAATGTACAGTACAGGGAACTCATACACCCTCACACAACCTGCACCCACCAGAAAAAAATGTCTGTCCGCCTCTCTCTCTCTCTCCCTCGATCATTCTCTCTCCTTCTCTTTTATCAACAGTATCATTTTACTTGAGAGTTTGTGTGTGTGTGTGTGTGTGTGTGTGTGTGTGTGTGTCATAAAGTGTATCAGTGAAACATGATCAACAGAAAAAAAACAAGAAACATCATTAAAAACAATATCAGATAACATACATGACAACAAAACAATAATAATAAAAAGGAAGTAAACATTAAACTCACAACCGCAAATAAACACAACTGCAGTCATCAATTGAATGCTCCCCCCTCCCCCCGACCTGTGTCACTGACCTTTGATCCGGTGATGACCAAAATCATTAGGTCTGTAAATGTGTTGTAGGAGAAGTTCTACTGACATGTACAGTTGTCCTCACAAGAACGTACCACGGACTGGGAATGTGTTAGGGCACAGGTACGAGATTTGGCAAAGCAGCACCGAAGTCATGGGCGTGAAACCGCGGATTACCCAGTGTGCCGGTACCCTGTAGGTCAGTCCTAGTCCCTCAGTGACAACAATGCTGCATCACATGTATTACAGAGTTAGTTTATCTGTTTACCTCCTTCATTATTTGTATTTTATCGCAGATGTTGATGAAATGTATCGGAATGGTGAAAATATATTATAAAATCAGTTTTATATAATACAAGGTAAGTGTTCTGCTGTGTCTGTTGCCAACTAGTGGTCAGACATGTGTTCTCATAATGTATTTGTTTGTGAAAATTGAGTTTGTAAACCAACACTTGACAGTATATTAATTTACCTAATGCCGAGGAAGGAGGCAGTGGCCTGTGTAGGATCCCTCCATTGTTTTTAATTTTGTTTCATATAGTACAACACTTATCATCTTGGCAGCGGTATGATGCAGTACACAGCAGTCACAGTGGAATAGCTACACAGTTTCATAAATGTAGACAAATATTTAATTACGATTCGAAACATATCCAGTAGTCTGTATTAATAAATGTTTATATAATTATTATTAAATATCATCACAATCTCCTCTACATTGTTCCATGAACCGAGGTTTTGTATTTAGTAATGACCACCGCACATTAGAGTCCCACCGAATAAGTACCGTAATCAGTTCGCAGTATGGAAGGAGTGAGTAGGGAAACATTTGTATATCACCTTATTTAATTTACCAGAGCTGATGCAACAATATGAACACTGATAATCCCCGGCCACTCCATCTAGTCTGTGTGAACCAAACCTAAATATTGTCATCATTAAACCTGAACGCAGCACTGGACTTACAGGTCACCACCAAACTTGTCATAAATTATAATTTCGTGTTCCTGGATCTATATTTCTACTGACATCTTACACATGATATGACACGAAGGATGAGGTGTGGCTTGCTATACAGTGGAACAGAGGATGAAATACGTTCACTTCCCACCGTAATTAAGTCCATCTCACACAAACCATCAAATTAAGATATCATAATTTGGTATCATTATATTAGACATATTGCGCTACCTTGGTTGTTATATTGTTCAACACATCATCCTCAGTTCATAATGAGATGCACACGTCATTAATATCGAGTGATTTATGTCTCTACCACGGATCTGAGTGTGTGGGGGTACAGTGTAGTGCTCTGGCAGAGACTTAGTGTTGGGCTGCAGAGTAATTACTGATATGCTGTCAGCTTTGTTGTTTATATATTTAATTTGTCACAAACACTCTAAGTTAAAGTATCAAACTTATTATGAAAACACTGGATGTCTCACCACTATCAACCGACACAGACGAATTTTTACACCTTATCATAACACAATGGAAATAGTAAAGGATACATTTCATAAATATCTGCAGTAATATTAAAACAATAATAACATGAACAAATAACAGCCATGTGGTGAGTGTTCTTCAGCCACACAAAACGGGTAATTTCGCTGTCCCACGCCCGTTTATTTGCCCATTTATTCAGCCCTGACTACAGCGCTGCCCTGCCACATCTCGTACCCGAGCCCTCACACACTTACTGGCTGTGCTACCTTCATGTGGAGGCAACTGCACCAAGAAGAACTGATGTTATTGTTTAGACGGACAAACATTCAAAGGAACAGATTGGTGACGAACATGAAGATTACTGTATATCCTAGACATACAATAGTTTATGGTGACACAACCAAACGCGAAGTTAATGAGCTGCATGATTCAATGATTAGCAATAACCCAAGAAGACCGGACGACTCGCCAACTGCACTGGTTAATCAACGACCCCGGAGCACGGCCCTACAATCGATTAACATCTAGGGCCCGGATACTCAAAAGTATCTTCAATATTATATCTCCCAGTTGACTCTGTAAGTCGACCCTCGAGGTTGTAAGTCTTCTCTACAACGATACTCGAAACAAAATATCCGCCATCTTGTGACGTCACATAAATCTGGAGGCAGTAACTTACAAACAGTAGATGCCTTCCGAGCTATAATAACCCTTATTAAAGCTGTTTTATCAGATAATACTTCACAAAATACGTTTCATTTAAAATTTCAGTAGAAAATATTATTAAAAGATAAAATCTAATCAGTTTAAAATGATCTTATAAACAGCAGTCGTGTTTGTTTATGTATTCGCAAACAAGATGGAGTTGATCGATGTATAGTTAACGATCGAGGTTTGCGACGTGGAAGGAGGTACCGAGACCCTTTGGACCCTCTTAACACAAGTGATGAATAATTGTTGAAGTTCTACATATTATCTTTGTGAGGAGTTAGACATCATTTAGGGCGGAGAGCGAACAGGTGCTGACTCACACCCAAATGTTATTAATATCTGTACTTTTCCCGGTTATTTATTATAAACTCTGCCAATAGTTTCTTCAATCGTTTAGTGGTGTTTATGAAGTTTTTAATAGCAAATTATACATATATTTTCTATTTTAAATTTTGTTGTAATCTTTGTGTGAAATATAGAGGAATAGTTTCGTTTAGTTTGTGGAAAATAGGTAAGAAGTCTATATACAAACTTCTTATGCAAATTTCATATCATTAAAAACATTAAAATTCTCCAAGACAAACAGACAGTTCACACATGAGGCTGAAAAAACACATCCGCATAAACACGTGTATGAAGAAATTATATATGAATATTTAAGGTTATGTTTACATTAACTCGACAGACTGTCTTAGTTATGTCCTGCCTCACCACCACCACCACCACCACCATTTATACGCTGTCATCACCACTACCACTACTAACACCATCAACACTACCAAGACTAACACCATCAGCACCACCATTTATACTGTCATCACCACCACCACCTCTAACACCAGTACCATTACTAACACCACCACCAGCACTAGCACCACCACCATTAACCCCACAATTTACACCATCACCGCTACAACTACTAACACCACCACCACTACTAACACCAATACCACTATTAACACCATCACTACCATTAACCACCACAACCACCACTACCACAACCTCCACTATCACCACCACTACTAACACCACTATTAATGAGAGCCAGGTTACATCCCTCACTTATACTGTGTTATTATACCTGTGTGTTATTAAGGGAGAAGAGCTGAACTAGCTGGTTAAGTCAAAGTTAACAAGGCTGGTACATTTAGTAACGAAACCCAATTGTAGTTTCTTCTTTTATCAAAAAAAAAGTATTGTTTATATAATTCCTGGGTGTAGATCAACCGTAACTTCCACTATTTATGAGCGTGAAGGGAGAGGACGGTGGCTATGTAAATAGGCCGTTTAATCACGTCCGTTCGATGTAAGATTGTGAGTGTGACTGCTATGAGTAGTGACCCATCGAGGGAGAACGGAATAGGCTAGTCGTCCTCCCTCGAGGGAAGACGGAGCCATCCACGGCGGCTCTCAAATAACGTCTTCCTCTAGTCAAGGATATCAAGCTACTGCCCGCTTTGGGTGGCCAGAAAGCCGGCTACTTAATGCCTGAACTCAGCATAATATGACGCAGCTTCCCGTGGGCACACCTTATCACGTGCACTGAACATGTCACCTCATAGCTAGTGGAAAGTTACAGGGGATGAATCAGTATATAAATCAAATGTAATTAACCCATTTATATAATTCTTCTGTTTATGAAACAAGGGCCATTACAGAGCTATATAACTCTCTAGATACTACCTACAGTATATCTTGTAGGCTTGATTGAAGAATCCTGTCTAGAATTTCTTGAAAATGTGAAATTGTTGCTGCAATCCCGTAGACTTGCGTGTGTCACTCGCAGAAGACACAGCTGATTCCAAGGTCCGGTGACTGGGTCAATGTCCACAAAATTCAAGAGTACAGCAAACTACCGCTCCTGGTTACACTAGTGCATCCACCACACCATACCTCAGAATGCCTTGTTGACCGGGGTGTCAGGGTCAAACTGTTGTGGATCCCCTCTCACATAGGCCTCATAAAACATGGCAGAGTTGATGCCCTCGCCAAACTAGCGTCTAACAAAGATACCGTTGAATATAATTTGGGTCTGCCCAAAAAGAACCCTTAAAACTGTAATTAGGAAAGAACTTATTGATGAGTTTGACGCAAGTAGACAAGTTCAAACAGGCACTAGTCGATCCATAGGTTACCATGATGGGATGTATCAAGTGAAACATGTATATGGAGCAAGTAACAAGATCACTAGATTACAAGATGTTGTAACAGCTAGATTAAGGTTAGGATATAAGTACCTTTGGCAGTATGTTCCTCAAGCAGATGTAAACAAAACTAAATGTAAAGTGTGTGGCCATACATATGGCCACACACTTGAACACTACGTCCTCGACTGTGTGAAGATAGAACCTTTTAGGGACAGGTCCAAGCACACTGTGTGTGAAATGGCACAACACTTCATCTCTAATGGCAAGATAGCCGGCATATTAAGATTGTATCCACTTTTTTGCACTTAGTAACTATATCAATTCTCATGTACAGAACCAAATACGCAATGTGCTTGAATACCTCTCACGTAAATGTGAATAACAAAGTGTGAGGCCAGACATACTACCTCACACGCCTGTACTCACGCATTTGTGAATAAGTTACCCTTTATGTATAGAACTAAACAAATAATGTAAATGAAATACTGTGTAACATTCAGTGCCATAATATCCTGACAACGGGGGTTAATTATTATGACCCTTTGTAAACCCGACTCTGTAATCCTTTTGCGCTACCGCTCACAGGATGAGTGTGGGGTGCACAGTAAAGTAGCCGCTGTAAGCGGCAAAATAAAAAATCACTCAGAATGCTGAGACCATTTCTCATGACCAGAGATGTGTCATCACTAGGGGGGCGGGGGTGCTGAGGTGCTGGTAACTGGGGGTTATTCACGCCATACGAAAGAATTTTGTTGACAGGATGTTGATTGATGAGTAGTCACAACAACTGCAGTCACGTCCTGTCACACCCTGGGCAGTGTACGAATCATTTGCAGAAACTAATGTTCACTTCAGCTCACAGGATCATTGCCATAATTCAGCAACTATCAATAATTCAGTATTGGTTATCGACATAAAAAAAAAGATTTTGTACATCATCTTCGGATGACAAAACGAAAGACACTCAATTATAACTTCTCACTGCGGGATATATCACTACACTTGGATATTTCATGTAACAGGTCACTGTTTTTTGTTTTTCTTATTTCGTAAAACACTGATGACTTGTTATGTAGAATGTGTATATAGACCGGCATGTTGTTACCCGTTACTGGTTTCTTTGATCGTTGTAACAGATGTAACAGTAGTATAACGGTTTCTATGTAGATCCGCTGCCACGTATATAACAATTCTGCTTCCTTGTAGTAGTAAATGTAACACATATAACAATATCTTTGATTGCTATTTCATATTTACGTTTACGTTCCATATAAGGGTTCTTCTTCTTCACCAGTATGCCACAGTAATGGGGAGAACATAATACCTCTACCTTTACCAACTGTGTAAATGGTGAGATGACTGTTAGTGTGATATAACAGTTACTTGTGAAACTGTCATATATGTAACAACCTTCCTGGGTTGTCACCACTTGTAACAATCATTTGAAAAAATATTTCGGATACACGTCCAGATTTAGATCACGGTAACTTAATCACTGTAGCTATGAGTGTTAAGAGAAAGGACGGCGGCTATGTAAACAGATCGTTTAAACACGTCCTTTCGGTGTGAGATTATGAGTGTGACTCTGAGTAGTGACCCATCGAGGGAGAACGGAATAGGCTCGTCATCCTCCCTCGAGGGAAGACGGAGCCATCCACGGCGGCTCTCAAATAACATCTTCCTCTAGTCAAGGATATCAAGCTACGGCCTGCTTTGGGTGGCCAGAAATCTGGCTACTTAATGCCTGAACTCAGCATAATATGACGCAGCTTCCCGTGGGCACACCTTTTCATGTGCACTGAACATGTTACCTCATAGCTAGTGGAAAGTTACAGGGGATGAATCAGTATATAAATCAAATGTAATTAACCCGTTTATATAATTCTTCTGTTTATGAAACAAGGGCCATTACAGAGCTATATAATGCTCTCTCTCTCTCTCTCTCTCTCTCTCTCTCTCTCTCTCTCTCTCTCTCTCTCTCTCTCTCCATCATGAACGCATGTCAGCACATACTTATTTCCAATAAAAGTGTATCAGAGTTATTATTGACAGCTGCAAATCACGGAAAAAACATCTGTCGACTCAATAACCTTCTTAATTTTGTTTTATACACTTGTGGACATCTGTGGATACAAATGTCCACTCGAAATATTGATGAACAACTATCAGCAAGTATGAATATTGATGAAAGCTATGAGCAACTCTGAACATTGATGGACAGCTGTGAGCTACTCTGAACTTTGATGAACAAGTGTGGTGTCACTGTGAACACTTATGAATACCTGTGGACACTTTTGAACACCTATGAATAAGGGCAATGAACACCTGTGAACACCAACAAAAACCCCAAAACCAGTCATGAACACCTGTGAACACTCACCCAAACCACAGTTATGAGCATCTGTGAACACCCACCAAGCCCGGTTATGAACACCTGTAAACACCCACCAAGCCCAGTTATGAACACCTGTGAACACCCACCAAGAGCAGTTATGAACACCTGTGAACACCTGTGGAGCCATAAATCTCAGGTGAATTAGCATGGAGTGGTGAGAAGAAGCAGGTGTTAGCCAGGGGGGTTCACGGCCTCGCCTCCCAAACCTATTGTGATACTAACAGGATTGTTGTGTGGCGAGGAGGGGAGGAAAAGGGAAGAGGGGGAGGAAAGGGGAAGGGGGGAGGAGAAGGGGGGGGGGGCGAGGGAAGGTGTATGTGTAACTTTGTTGGGGGAAGATGTGCGTGTGTGTGTGCGTGTGTGTGTGTGTGTGTGTGTGTGTGTGTGTGTGTGTGTGAAAAATGCACACACACACACACACACACAAACACGCACTTCCCCCCCCCCCCACTCACATAAAAACACGACCTTTTCAGCTCTTTAAAATCTCTCATAAACGCCCAAGTCATGATCCATTTGTTATGCTTCTGTGCTGTTTACAAGAGTCCCTGCCCCCTTCCTCCTCTTCTTCCTCCTTCTCTTTGCACTCTCTCTCTCTCTCCTACTCCGCCTCCTTCTTCTTCTCTTGCTACTATTTTTAATCCTTCTCACTTTCTCTCCCTTAACCTCCTACTTCTACTAATACTACTATTCTTTTTCTTCCTCCTCTTCCTCTTCTGCCACCTCCTTCTCCTCCACCTCTTCTAACCAGAGAGCATAATCTCGGCAAGACAGCCAACCACACACACACACACACACACACACACACACACACACACACACACACACACACACACATGAGCGCCTTTTGATACAAGATGAAAGGTAAGTCTCTTAATAATTCTGTGGAACGACGCTCTGCCGCCCAGCCTCTCATAACACGGCTTAAGGAGGAGGACACTGGCACGGGCGGACGGGTGGGTGGGCGGAAGGGTGGGAGGAAGGATGGGTGGAAGGAGGGGCGGAAGGATGGGCGGAAGGAGGGGCGGAAGGATGGGCGGGAGGGTGGGAGGAAGGATGGGTGGAAGGATGGGCGGAAGGATGGGTGGAAGGATGAGAGGAAGTGTACCAGGTGCAACTCTCTCTCTCTCTCACGTTGTTTCACACTGTCTCATTCACTCTTTCTTACTATATATTACACTTCTTTTCAAGAGAAAAAAGATAATGAGAGTGAATGTTAAAGACTCTAATATTCTCTTTCCTCTCTAACACACACACACACACACACACACACACACACACACACTCAAGAACATCTCAACGTACACCTGGCGCTTATAAACTTTCTCACTTTACTCCTCTCAGGTGTTGTAGTGGGCTAATGATGACGTCACGGAAGGTAGGAGCGCTGGAGAGATCGGTTAGTTGCCGGAGTTTGTTTATATGTTGCTGTGTGTCAGATGATGGATGAGTTGTATACTGCAGCCGCTCTCTCTCTCTCTCTCTCTCTCTCTCTCTCTCTCTCTCTCTCTCTCTCTCTATTTTATTTTCAGTTTAATTATATAAACTTTTATTTTAAACATATGAATCAAGTCTCTCTTATGCTGTTAGTTGAGGGCCTTGACAGAGTAAGAGAGAAAAAAAAAAAAAAAAAAAAAAAAAAAAAAAATATATATTATATATAAATATATATATATATATATATATATATATATATATATATATATATATATATATATATATATATATATATATATATATATATATAATTTCAATAATGTTAATTAATCGTGGAAATTAATCCATTACGGGAGAGTTATCATTCAGCTGTTATCGGAGGGGGGGGGGAGGTTGTGGAAGGGGGAGGGGGGAGGTTGTGGAAGGGGGAGGGGGGAGGGGGAGCGAGGAAGGAAGGGGAGGGGAGGGGGGAGGAGAAGGGAGGAAGGAAGGAGAGGGGAGGAGGGAGGAAGGAGGAAGGCGGGGGGAGGGGGAGTAATGGTGTTTAATTCCCGTAATAATTTACGTTATACACAATCACTGAAACAAGTTCTAGACCAGTAACTTTAGCCAACTTGTTAATTAACTACTGAGGGTCTTGGTGTTATTATTGTGGAGTCTGTTGACGTCATACGGGTGTTTGTGTCATGTTGTTGTCCTGTGTCCGTCACAACATTCATCCCGACACACTGCAGGGTCTGGAGTGGACACCCGAGGGTTAAAATAGAGGGTTACGAGTCAAATGAACCCCAGTCCTATTAGGCCCTAATCTAACCTAACTTAATCATTAGAATTGGGACTCATTAGGACCGAGGCCCATAAGCTATGGCGCTAATTATCGCCGGGACCCATTATGACTCGACGCTTGAAGACTCATATAACACTTATCAGACAGTACCAGAGTGTTGTATGGCACTGTCTTGTGTACTCAGATGTGGGGTTCTTTAGTGTGGGAAGGAATAATTGTTGCCAGATTAAGTGGTGTCACGGTGACCTGGTATTACCACACACACACACACACACACACACACACACACACACACACACACACACACACCAAGCACTGGAAAGGTTTGACAGCCAACTAATGCACCACCCTCGTCATCGCCACCTCCTGCCACCGGCAGTCCCCTACCCACCTCGCCCAGTCCGCCACTACAACAAAATTCAGCCCATAAGAGCCCACACTGATAGATATAAGAACAGCACCATCCCATCTAGTGTTAAAATAATAAACAACTCCTGATTTATGTACTGTACAGCCCTGTAAATGTATTCAACGCATATTATATCATTATGTCTAAATCAAATGTAAGCCTGTATATTTTCAGCCACCAGCTGCAACTCTATTAATAAACCGTTTATTATTATTATTATTACACACACACACACACACACACACACACATTTCTCAAACGTTAGCAATAAATGAATTAGATTATCTTAGATTATTTGAAATATATGTGAGTCTTCGAGTTTGTTGAGGTAATGTAATGATGAGGAATTATTACGTGGATAAATTATACGATTAAATAATGTATGATCGTTATTCAGTTATTTTCCAGCACCAATTTGATAGTGATAAATTATTGAAGGAAATTATCAATAAATAATACACGTTACCTCTTACCAATGATCGTCTTGCACTGATATAATACCGAACTAACAAATTAAAGTATTAATAAATTGTTTACATTATCACCAGTCTGAGTGTCGTACATTACTGAGTGAGTTGTCGTCTTGTTTACACTGAGGGTGAGAGGAAGTGTGAACGCCGACTGCCATGACCATCGAGCGAACTCGAACGCATCTCTCATTAATCTGTGGACATTTCACACACGCATCGTTTGAGAAATGTCCTCAGATTAATATACACACATAATAATGGTAGTCTCTCGTGTTCAAGGCTGGCCGGCCCTCGGGCCACACCTAACGTTAACGAGCTGCACGTCACTGTGTCAAGGAATAATCTATGAAGACCGGACAACTCGCCAACTGCACTGGCTAACCATTACCCTGGAACACGATCCGTAAATCAATTAACATCCAGGTTCCCAATTAGTGTGGGTAGACAGAGGCAAATGGCGTAAAGAAACTTACCGCGAATTTCACCCTAACCTTGGATCGAACCAAGGTTCACGCGCTTGTGAGGTGTGTATGCTGATCATTACACCACAGATCGCCGTAATATACTTACATACAGACAAAAACACACACACACACACACACACACACACACACACACACACACACACACACACCACACACTCTTCCTCAGAGTTTTCTTCCTCTCAACCCCCTCTAAACTCTCTTCCTCTCCCTTATTACATGTCTGCACATCTCTCCCTCTCATCACCAGCACTGTAGCCCCCCGCATCAGTAGTGTGTCACCCCAATGCTATTGATCATCACACTCAGGTATTGTGGCCACGGCCAGAGGGGTGTGACGTGCTTGATGTAACACGCGTGGCAGTCTTGAGTACCAGGTGTGTGTGAGAGAGAGAGAGAGAGAGAGAGAGAGAGAGAGAGAGAGAGAGAGAGAGAGAGAGAGAGAGAGAGAGAGAGAGAGAGAGAGAGAGACTTAAAGGGGTACCGCCAACCTCAAATCACAGTACTACTCTTTCTACCTATAAACGACCGCCAGTACAAGCAGATGGCAAGCGAACATTCGTTTGGCGTTACTTAATTAATCATAGTAAATCACGGAGAAGAGATAGAAGCATGGAAGTGAACGCTAGGCGGTGCTGACTGCCTATACTGGCGATGTTTTGTGGTGTGTGGGAAGACCAACATGATGTACATGACGATCCCTACATAACGTACACGATCCCTACATAACGTACACAAGTCCTACATAACGTACACAAGTCTTACATAACGTACACAATTCCTACATAACGTACACAAGTCCTACATAACGTACACAAGTCCTACATAACGTACACAAGTCTTACATAACGTAATCAAGTCCTACATAACGTACACAAGTCCTACATAACGTACACAAGTCTTACATAACGTACACAATTCCTACATAACGTACACAAGTCCTACATAACGTACACAAGTCCTACATAACGTACACAAGTCCGACACAAAAGACACGATCCTACACGACGTCTGACAACCCATTAGACGTATATACCTCCTTCACGACGTATTCCACCCAGATACGACGTACACGACTCCCACACATCATACACGATTCACAAACGACATCTACGACCTCCACACGATGTCTACGACCTCCACACGCCGTCTACGACCTCCACACGCCGTCTACGACCTCCACACGACGTACACGACCCCCACAGGACAGGGGGTTTCGAACACAGGTCTTCCATTCAGGCACTTAATATTTCAGACCGTCTCGCTAGCCTCCACACACACATGCTGTGGTCAATACAGGAGAGTGAAAGACACGAGTCGAAGTAGAGAGGTGAGGAAAGGAAAGTGAGAGAGTGAGGAGAGAAGAGGAGGAGGTGAGGAAGGGAAGTGAGAGAGTGAGGAGAGAAGAGGAGGAGGAGAGGAAGGGAAGTGAGAGAGTAAGAGAAAAGAGAAGGAGGAGAGGAAGGTTTAAAGAGGGAAAGAGGGAGGAGTGACCAATTAAAGGGGGGAAGAATGGAGGTAAGAAAGAGAGAGGCGAGAAAGGGAGATAGGAAGAGGTGAGGAGAGGAAAGATGAAAACAGGGAGAGGAAGAAAGAGACAGGGGAAGAAAGGCAGAAGGAGAGGGGAAGAAAAGTAAAGGAAGGATGGAAAAGGAGGGATATGATGGAATGGGGTAAGATGAAGAAGAGACGGACGGGAGAAAGAGGATGGAAGAAGTAGAGAGGAAAAAGGGGAAGGAAGAGGAGGGAGAGAAGAGGGGGTAGAGCAGTAAAGGGCATATATGAAAAGGGGAGAAGATGGATTGAGGAGAGAGGAAAGACTGTGTGAGAGAGAGAGAGAGAGAGAGAGAGAGAGAGAGAGAGAGAGAGAGAGAGAGAGAGAGAGAGAGAGAGAGAGAGAGAGACCATTAGGAATCACTCCTGCATTTTCTTTGATGTCGCAAACTGAACGAAATATGAAATCGATGAAATATAAAGAAAAGAAAAAAAAGAGAGAAGGAGGAAAAACCTAAGGGAGACTCTACTACTTTTTGATGACAGCGGACAAGAGGGAGGAAGATCCATGGAGGGGAAAGATGAAACCCGAGAAAAACAAATGAAAAAAACAAGAGAGAGAAAGAAAGAAATCCGGAATAATGCCAAAGGGAAACTTCGATATTTTTGTCAATAAGTGGAAGAGGATGGAGGGGCGAGAGGAGGAGGAGGAGGAGGAGGAGGAGGAGGAGGAGGAGGAGGAAGGAAATCTGACTAGTGATGGTCAGTATAAAAGTTTAATGAGATGCAAAAACATAAACATAAAGAAGAAGAAGAAGAAGAAGAAGAAGAAGAAGAAGAAGAAGAAGAATGAGGCCAAGGAAAAACGGCGCCATTCTTATCTTTATATAGTGGGACAGGGGAGCGGGGGCTGGGGGTGCGGGGGCGGGGGGTGCGGGGGCTGGGGGTGCGGGGGCGGGGGGTGTGGGGGCGGGGAAGCGGGAGGAGGAGCAGGAGGAAGAGCGAGGGGGAGAAGAAGGGGGAGGAGGGCGGGGGGGGGGGGAGGCCTAGCAAACGGTGCACCATATGTAGGCTTCAACAAACGTATAAACAATAAGACAAAAAAAGAAGAAAACTAAGGCAAAGACCAAGGGGTAAGTGGATTATTTTTGGGCGATCATACGGAGGAGGAGGAGGAGGTAGACAAGGAGGAAGAGGACGAGGAGAAGAAGGAAGAGAGGGAGGAGAAGGACGAGGAGAAGGAGGAGGAACAGGAAGAGGAGGAGAAGGAGGACGAGAAGGAGGACGAGGAGGAGGAGGAGGAGGAGGAGGAGGAGAATAGCTAAGAAACGGCGGGAGGAAGAGGAAGAAGAGGAGGAGACGTTGGAGGAGGAGGAGGAGGAGGAGGACCACTTATCCATCTCGGAACTCCAGGCTGATAAGGGTGAGCAAAAATATACTCTCAGCTCCGGTCACTGGGCGCTCGTAAATTTTCTGCGGGAGGTCTAGTATTTCTCCCTCTCTCCCTACCTCCAGTATCCCTCCCTTCCTCTCTCCCTCCCTCTAGTCTCCGTCCCTCCCTCCATTCTTTCTCTCCTTCCTTACATCTATTATTCCCCTCCCCCTATCTTATCATTCTTCCTTCAATATTTTACATCCTTTTTCCACCCTTTCTCCTTCATCCTTTTTCCACCCTTTCTCCTTCATCCTTTTTCCACCCTTTCTCCTTCATTTTCCCTTTCTCCCTTCTTTCAGATATTCACCCTACCTTATCCCTCTCCTCTCTTCCCCCCTTCTCCCCCGCTTCTCCTTTGTTGCTCCATATCTCCTCTTATTCTACCTCAACAGCCCACACTATCACCTATCCTTCCCTCAGCGACCCTACACCATCCTTCATTACTCCTGTCCTTAGTATCAACACCCTACACCATCCTTCACCCTCCCCTACACCCCCCCCCTATCTACAACACTCCCGTCCTGTCATCTATCCCTTCTATCCGACCCCGTGCGCTCCTCCTTCTCTGTTATCGTCCCTATCCTTCTTACTTATCTTTATCAATATTTACTATTCCTTTAACACTCTTCCACTATTTACAGTTCTTTGTAGCCTCCTTACTAGAACCTATCACCACTACTATTACTACTATTACTACTATTACTACTACTGCTACAACCATCCACCAGCACCCATTACAAACCACATCCACCATAACCACCACTATTACCATCACCCACTACCAACACTACCTACTATCACCCAAAAAACACCATCATAACCACCACTACCCACCACTACCACCCCACTACAACCACTACCACCCCTCCACAACCACTACCAAGACCCACATGGATTCATTCCAGTTTGTTGGTTGAAAAAGGAAAAAAAATACGACAAATATTTAGCACTGCGTTTGTATACGAAAAACAGAGAAAGTAAGACACACACACACACACACACACACACACACACACACACACACACACACACACACACACAGGTAATCGAAGCTAAATTTGCACAGGTAAACGACCTCTCGCTGACGTTGACGAAAATTGTGTCCACTGACTCTCTCTCTAGTCCAAGCGAAAACTCATTTCCTTCAAGCTATATCTCATTATCTTATTCATTTCCTCACAGCTATAATGTATTCACTTCTTCAGAGCTATAATGTATTCACTTCTTCACAGCTATAAATTATTCACTTCCCCACAGCTATAATTTATTCACTTCCCCACAGCTATAATTTATTCACTTCCTCACAGCTATAATTTATTCACTTCCTCACAGCTATAATTTTTTCACATCCTCGCAGCTAAAACTTACATCATCTTTAATTACATCAGCTACAGGATTATACGGTAGTTCAATGCATCTCTGTATGACGGTATTTGGGTGGACTGAGGGTGCCTGGGTAGCGAACCAGTGAAGATTGTGATTAGAATCGAACGTTGTATCCACTCGACCACCGCATTAAGGCTAGTCGTCTATCCACCTTGGTAAAGGCATGGTGAGCTAGCTCTCTCTCTCTCTCTCTATCTCTTCTCTTTCTTAGTTTTCTCCCCTTATCATTCTCTCTGTTTGTCTTTCCTTTTCTTTCTTACCTCTCTCTTTCACTCTCTCTCTCTCTCTCTCTCTCTCTCTCTCTCTCTCTCTCTCTCAAAAGCAGATAAAAGTAATCACAGCAGACAAAATCCATTTTTACACAAAGAACAATATATCAAATAAAAAAAATCCCTCCCCCCCCTATTTTCCCGAATCCAAAAAAGTGTTATAATTACTTTGGACTTTTATGTTGATATTAAAACAAGGGTTGGCGATACCATAGGCTTTTTTAATACTTTTTTTACAATTTTTTTTCTCAGGGAGTGAGAGGGGCAAAAAGGTAATACTAAAAAAAATATATATTACTTTTTTTTTTCAGATGTTCTATTGTAGTGAGGGGTTAGGGCAGATTATTTTTTTTTGGGAATTTTACAGAGTACTTATTGTTTACCGAGTACTAATTGTTTATTGAGTACTAATTGTTCACTAATTACTTGTTGTTTATTGAGTCCTAATTGTTTACGGAGTACCACCAGTTAACAGAGTACCACCAGTTAACAGAGTACCATCAGTTAACAAACACTTAACTGAGTACCAACAAAAAATATCAGGAAAATACTGTAAATATAACCGGAAATTATAAGAGATTTTTCCCCCCCAGGATGATCACATACACAGCCATTACAAGTAGGGATTATAGTGTTTTTCTCCCCAGGACAATCAAGGGTAAATTAAAATGTGTAGACAGATTTTTAAATAAAGTTACTGTACGTTATCTACTGTCTTTAATGTCTACTGTCGTTTCTGTCTACTTTCATCTACTTATTATTCTACTTTATATATCGTCTACTTTCCATCTACGTTCTTTTTTTCTTTTTTCTTTTTTTATTCTTAATCCGTAAATCATTTTTAATCTGCCAAGTGAGAGATGTTCTGTCTGTCTGTCTGTCTGTCTGTCTGTCTGTCTGTCTGTCTGTCTGTTCCATATTATAATACTGGTGAAATGACAATGTTACATCGAGATTATACATGATTAATCTATTGTAATTAACACACACACACACACACACATACATACACTCAGTCACTCACCTGTGGCGTCCCCCAAGGCACCAAGATGGGACCACTCTGCTTCCTTATGCTCATCAATGATGCCCTAAGAGAAACCCCTGCTCGCTGGAAATATGTCGACGACTCCACCATTGGGATCAGCGTCAACAATTCTGCTCCCAACTATACCGCCCTTCAGGATTTATTGAACAGTCTCCAAAACTGGGCTACCAACAACCATGTCACCATCAACCATACCAAGACCATGGTTATGCACATCAACCTCTCCTCAGACATTGTCCCACCTCCTTCCATTACTCTAGGTCCGAACACACTCCAGGTCGTAGATTCCACGAAGCTCCTCGGCGTCACCATAGACAACAAACTAAATTGGAAACCACACGTCAATGAAGTTGTCAAATCCTCCAGTTTCCGTCTCCACCTCCTCCGCCGACTCAAGTCCCTCGGAGTTCCTGCACACGAGCTCCTCAGTGTTTACACAACATTCATACTTCCCAAGCTCACCTATGCCTCCCCCACCTGGTCTTCCTCCCTAAATGCCACACAACGTAAACACCTAGAAAAAGTGCAAAAGAGGGCATGCAAGATTATTCTCTCCTCCTCCTACTCCACATATCAAGAAGCGCTCAACACACTGACCCTTTCGACTCTCACTGACCATCACCACGACCTCATCTGCAAATTTGGTAAGAAGCTTCTACACCATCCCCGACACCGGCTCCTACTACCACCCGAGGTCCCTTGTCCGAGAATTGCTGTTCGACACCATAACCGCATCCAGCCCATACGTGCACGAACTGATCGCTATAAGAACAGCCCAGTCCCAACCATTGTAAAAATTATCAATAACTTGTAATACTGTAACACTGTCACTACGTTGAATTGAACTGTAGTTTGAGCTTTTCCCCATCTAAGTTATTATATGTCTTATTTGTGTCACTTATGTTACTTGTATATTATTTGTAATTCGTAACCCATTCCCCAAATATGTAACTGTATATTTTGAGCCTTCTGGCTGCCAAGCTCTTTCAATAAACCGTTAATTATTATTATTATTATTATTATTACACACACACACACACACACATACCCCACACACACCCACACACACACACACATACCCACACACACACACACACACACACACACACACACACACACACACACACGTATATTACATTTGTCATTTGAATAAAAAAACACACTGGGGTTGGGAGGGAGGGGTGAGGGGAGGGGAGAGGGAGGTGGGGAGGGTGATGAGGGGGGGGGGGTTGGGTGTGAGGGGGGGGGTGACTGATGGCAAAGCAAACAAGTAATTCATTGTCAACAGAGCTGGGACAAACACAGCTTTTTGCCCCTTATTTCTGTTTTAATCAAGAGATATTCAATTAGTGGTAACATGCAGGGAGGTGTGTGTGTGTGTGTGTGTGTGTGTGTGTGTGTGTGTGTGTGTGTGTGTGTGAAGTGGACGATTATGATGATCATGATGACGATGACGATGGTTCCGTTTGTCATGAACATCATCATCGTCATCATCATTCTTCTTCTTCTTCTTCTTCTTCTTCGTCTTCTTCTTCATAATCATCATTATTATTATTAATATTATCATTATTATTATTATTATTATAATTATCATCATCATCATCATCATCATCATCATCATCATAATCATCATCATCATCATCATCATCGTCATATTTCCCTACCCTCGTCCTTCAATAACTACCTTCACCCTTTACCAGTCACCATCTGGCAACCTGTACAATATTTAGATTGAAATTGAAACTATTGCATTTATAGGTTATTGCAAAACGTTTTCACTCTGCAATGGCTGAGGCTGTTATTTTTTTTTTAAAGCATCGAATCCTTTATTCTCGTCCATCACTCTGTCAAAACTTTCAAAACGCATCGAATCTTTTAAGTAAAAAAATTGGCAAAAGGTTCAAATCCATTCCAAAACAAATGTTCAAAATCGTATCGAATTATTTATATCAGCATTTTCACGAGGACCTGAATCTCCTTTTTATTTTTTTAAGGCTTCGAATCCTCAATTAACATATTGTAAAACGAAACAAATTGAATCCTATATATAAAACCTTTCAAAGAATATATCAAATCATCTATAGTTTGACATAAGAGGATTCGAAAGCTTCAGAAAAGTATCCTATCATGAAAATATAAAAGATTAGATCCCTTGTGAAAATTTTGATAATGACGACTCGATCCCTTTTGAAAATGTCGACACAGAGGATTCGAAACTTTCAAAAGGGTATTGGATCCTTCATAACATATACATTTATTCCCTTTCATTTAGTGACAAAGGGAGAAAGGTTCTAACTATCTATATCACTTGTTTGACCCATCTAGATGTGTCTAATTGGCTGAATGAAAATAAAAATAGGACTATCCAATACCAGTTAGTTAGGATAATGAAAATACAAAAATCAAATATATAGATGACATGAGAGACGGGAGATGATTGCTGTTGTTGTTTTAGTTGTTGTAGTGGTTGTTGTTGTTGTTGTTGTATTAATAGTTGTAGTGGTTGTTGTTGCTGTTGTTGTTATTATTGTTGTTTTTCTTGCGGTGGCATTCGTTGTTGTTGATTTGGTATTATCATTATTACTGTTGTTTTTGTTTGGTGATTTTGTTTTTGAATATCGTATCCAATTATCTATCATCAATATGCGTCAGTTTTAAATTATTTGCGTCAATTCTTTCAACTATTAATCTGGGTCAATTATTTTTTTTTACAATTATCAATGATTCATTTCTCTCGGTTATTCACTCCTGTTGACCAATTATTAATCACCAATTATTCAGTACTCTTCTTTTTTTTTCTTTTCCAATCATCGATGTGAATGAATTTTGAAGTTTTTTATATTTATCAGAGACGAATTATCAAAGATGGATTCTCAAGAGACCCCCGTTAGCTAATATATGAGAAGGTAACTAACTCACTTAAGCTACGAGACACAGAGGACGACGGATACAGATGGCGCAGTTATTACACCAAGACTCTACTGTATACAGCCTAACTTAACTGGAGCCATTTGTCTCCGGTTAAGTTAACAGGTGATATTAACTTAGGCATCAATGAGCGTCTGGATCTGTGTAAATGCGTAAATGCACGTCTATACTGTCCATACATAAAAATATTGGTTTCCCCTTGTGTAACGAGGATGGCCGGCACAAGAGCCACCTGGGCGTGAATTTGTTTAAGGTGTAGAAGCTGTCACCAACACAACAACCACACCCTGAGTGAACGAGTTGTATGAACCAGTGTCAAGGAATAGTCCGAGAAGACCGGACAACTCGCCACCTGCTCTGGCTAACCATTACCCCGGAACACGATCCATAAATCGATTAACATCCACGTTCCCAATTACT